>JACSVZ010000044.1:0-415864 GCA_014706295.1 Lycocorax pyrrhopterus obiensis | reverse complement strand
CACGAGATAAACCACAGGCGAGCTCACCCCCCAGGTGGGACTCCCAAGCCCCAGAACGACTTCTGAAATGGCAGAGCTATCAGCCACCTTTCTTTGTGTGTTAATTGCCGTCTATTCGTCTATAAACCCACCCCCATGCCCCTTTCCAGCACCTTTCCAACAACAGTGGGAAGAAATTCACTTCAGGAACCTAACCCCCGACAGAGAAAGCACCTGGGGGGACTCAAGGACGACCCTTGGGGTTTTGGAACCAAGGCTACGAAGGGTCTGAAGCCAACTGCACCCCAAGAGAGAAGGAAATCCTGGCAGCCTGTGAAGGAGTCCGAGCCACCTCAGAGGTCATTGGCACGGAAGCACAGCTCCTCCTGGCACCCCGGCTACCGGTGCTGGGGTGGGTGCTCAAGGGAAAGGTTCCTTCCACGCATCACCCCACCTACGCCACACGGAGCAAATGGATCGCCCTCATCCCGCAGCGCGCCCGTATCGGAAACCCAAATCGCCCTGGGGTCTTGGAAATAATCACAAACTGGCCGGAAGGTGAAAACTTTGGTGTCACTGATGAAGAGGAGCAGGAGCAGGTAACCCGTGCCGAGGAAGCTCCACCGTACAAGCAACTGCCAGCAGGAGACACACGCTACGCTCTTTTCACCGATGGTTCCTGTCGCATCGTAGGGATGAACCGAAAGTGGAAAGCAGCCGTATGGAGTCCCACAGACAGGATGCCGAAGCTACCAAAGGAGAAGGTGGATCGAGCTGTGAAAAGCGAGGTTCACTCTCCTGTTAGGATTGAAAAGTTTAATAAAGGACAATAAGAGACAAAGATAATAAAGCAAAAGTCACAGCACTGGGTGCTTTTGGCACTCTGCCAAGAGCACACCTGCTATCTTGGAGACACCCTTTACATACACCTGGAGTATTCCATATTCATAAACAATTATACATATTCATAAACAATTATACATATTTAAAACCCTTTCCAGGAACAGTTCAAAATGGAATGCAGTTTTCCCGTTTTGTCGGTAGTTCCCGGAATCAGCAGATCGCTGTGGGGATAAGCCTTCTGGCGTCGCATAGTCAAACCTTTTTCAGGAAAAGTTCAAAATGGAATGCAGTTCTCCTGTCTCGGTTCGCCCGGCTTGGTAGTTCCCGGAATGAGCAGATCGCTGTGGGGATATCTTATCTGTTGCTGATAGGTGGTAGCAGGAGCCCGAATAGTTCATAAGCATAGCTATTTCTAAGTTTTTGGTTGAATGAAAAAGTATTAAAAAAAAAAAAAAACCCCACATCTTCACAACAAAACTACCTTCTATAGCATCTGTTTTGTAATAAAGCTATTTTACATACAGCATCTACTTGTGACAAAACTACTGTTTAAAAGGCTACTTTTAACATCACTTATTTTAACATTTGCAGAAAGCCAATATTATAGCATCTATTTATCACAATGCTCACTCTTTCTACTACAACATTTTACACAACCATATTTCAGCAGCTACACACAGGAGTAAGTCACTCTTTAGTTCCCCATATAAAAATTGACCTGGGTTCAACTTTTTATTTACTTCTAGTGTCAAGTCATCACTATCTATCAGAATTGTTTCATATTTTAGCATCTTAGAATCTGTTAACCATTTTTCCGCTTTTTGATTTAGCACATTTCGGACTGCATGAGGTGTACACACAATTAGTTTACTGCCAAAAGTAAGTTTACAGCTCTCTTTTACCAGAATAGCCGTAGCTGCTATAGCTTGAATACATATTGGCCAGCCATGGCTCACTGGATCCAGCAATTTAGACAAATAAGCCACTGGCCTTTTCACTCTTGCTCATTCCTGGGCCAAAACTCTATTGAGCTACTCCACTTTCCACATTCACATACAGATGAAAGGGTTTTTCTAGTGAGGGTAAGCTTAAAGCTGGTACTGAGGCTAATTTTAACTTCAATTCTTCCAATTTATTGTCATTTTCTCTGGTCCACTTCATATTGTCCCCCTCTGTTAATTTTTATATAGAAATTTTACTGTCTACGAATACCCTTCGATCTATAATCTGCAATATCTCAACAATCCAAGCAGGTTTTTTAAACTTACTTCTTTAAAGAAGGAGGGGGAAGGGATAAAATCCCTGCAATCTTTTCAGGATTTAAGTGTTCGGTTACCTTTACTTATTAAGTGACCAAGATACTTTACTTCTGATTCTGTAAACTATAGTTTCCTTTTTTAAAAAAATTCTTGACTTCTGAAGAAGTCAAAGGAACATTTACAAATCCCGTTCCCCCTTGGGCCCCTCCCATCGGTACTTTCAGGCACGGGGGGCCACAGCCAGTGTGGTATTATACGGGGATGTCAATGCTTCTAGGGGGTCCCAGCCCTTTTCTTTCTTTTTCTTTTGCTCGTTTTGTCTCTGGGGTTTCTGATATCTTAAAAACTTTTAATCTTGGTAGTTCTATATCTCCTGTCCAACAAGAGGCATATTCCTTTTTTTCCAAATCGCACAGTTCCTTTGAATTCACAAATGCATTTAAAGTTTGACAAATCCAAGCTTCAGAAGACCCGTACCTAGGCCAGTAGACCTGATGGGGTCTTTTTTCTTTTTTTGTCCATTCTATCATACAATACCGAATCATCTTTATTTTATCCTTTTCCTTTGTACAGGGAAATTAGCTAACTTAACTCCCAGAGGACTTTCTTGGGGTATATCTGCTGGCACCTTTTCACTCCTTTTTTCCCTTGAACTCAACTTACTGGTTCTTTGTCCCATTATTTACTAAGTATCTCAAACTGGTACCTGTTCCCCCATTTTTGCTCTAACCTGCCCCTCTGGCAACTGAAACACCTCCTCCCCTCACAGCACAGAAAACCTTTTTCTTTTTATCATATACTAATATAATGTAATGCACCTCCCTCCAGATATTAAAGTCAGATTTTAAACTAGCAATCTATATTACATATATTTCCATTCACTCTTACTCACTCACTTTTATTTCTTTAATATGTCTCATTCATTCTCACTCACAACAAGAAAACACAATGATAAGGTATCTTGATTTTTAAAATCATTTGTTAGTATTCACCCACGGGTATTATTTTCAAATAAAATGGTAAAATTCCAAATGTTGTTGGCCAACCCCAGATTCTCTTGGGTATAGTATCCCACACTTCCCGCCCAGAGTAATTTTTCTAGCCTCTGTGTGTTCCAACCCTCAATCCGGCAGCTTTTCTGGGATCGGGGATCCTCACTTTCGTCCCCTGTTTCCTAGTGGATTGTGCCAGGAAACCCCTTCGCTCCCTTTTTCCTGGGGGTCCCACCCCCTTCCTTGGGACCCAGTCCCAGTTACCCCGGGGGAATCTTTCACTCCTTTTATCTTTCGCTTCGTCTCCTCGCTGGCCGCCTTTCTCGCGAAAAGTCGGAACCGCAGCTCTCAGAGACTCCGCACTCACTTCGCAGGTCTGGGGTAACCAGCCCGCGTCTCATTCACACACCAGTCACCCCCGTATCCGCCCCCCCCGGAAATACTTACAATCCCTTTTCTTGTCCGGGTCTTCGTGCACGAGAATTGTGGGGCTACTTGCCGCGGTTTCTTAGGGAGCCTCTTTTTCCCTTTTTTTTTTTTGCTTTATTTGTCCCTTTCTTGTCCACGGGCTGTCAACCTGCAACCGCCGATTCACACCAGAAGAAACGGAGCGGGCCGCCGAACTCGGCGGGGCGCGCCTCCCCCGCTCGGAGTCTCCCAGGGTCTCGGAGGCGAGGTGTTAATCCCGGACGAAGTCCCCAATTGTGAAAAACGAGGTTCACTCTCCTGTTAGGATTGAAAAGTTTAATAAAGGACAATAAGGGACAAGGATAATAAAGCAAAAAGTCACAGCGCTGGGTGCTTTTGGCACTCTGCCAAGAGCACACCTGGTATCTTGGAAACACCCTTTACATACACCTGGAGTATTCCATATTCATAAACAATTATACATATTCATAAACAATTATACATATTTAAAACCCTTTCCAGGAGCAGTTCAAAATGGAATGCAGTTTTCCCGTTTTGTCGGTAGTTCCCGGAATCAGCAGATCGCTGTGGGGATAAGCCTTCTGGCGTCGCATATTCAAACTTTTTTCAGGAAAAGTTCAAAATGGAATGCAGTTCTCCTGTTCGGTTCGCCGGCTTGGTAGTTCCCGGAATGAGCAGATCGCTGTGGGGATGTCTTATCTGTTGCTGCTGGTTGGTAGCAGGAGCCCGAATAGTTCATAAGCATAGCTATTTCTAAGTTTTTGGTTGAATGAAAAAGTATTAAAAAAACCACATCTTCACAACAAAACTACCTTCTATAGCATCTGTTTTGTAATAAAGCTATTTTACATATAGCATCTATTTGTGACAAAACTACTGTTTAAAAGGCTACTTTTAACATCACTTATTTTAACATTTGCAGAAAGCCAATATTATAGCATCTATTTATCACAGAGCCAACTTGCCGAACTCAAAGCCGCTCAGCTGGCCCTGGACATTGCTGAGAGAGAGAAGTGGCCAGAGCTCTGTCTCTACACTGATTCATGGGTGGTAGCCAATGCTCTGTGGGGATGGCTGGAAAAGTGGGAAAAGGCTCATTGGCAGCGTAGGGGAAAACCCATCTGGGCTGCTGAAGAGTGGAAAGACATCGCTGCCCACGTAGAGAAGCTACCTGTGAAAGTCCACCATGTAGATGCCCATGTCCCCAAGAGTCGGGCTGACGAGGAACACCGAAACAACGAACAGGTAGATCA
Source organism: Lycocorax pyrrhopterus obiensis (assembly GCA_014706295.1). NCBI lineage: Eukaryota > Metazoa > Chordata > Aves > Passeriformes > Paradisaeidae > Lycocorax > Lycocorax pyrrhopterus. The sequence goes on along the minus strand of JACSVZ010000044.1, from coordinate 411,109 downwards.
GGCTGAAATAAATCAATTAACAAGCTAAAAATTTTAGCTACAAAGTATTGAACATTTATTAGTAGAACAAAGGCAAATACAGCGCTGGGCGCTTAGCAATCAGCCAGAGGCGCAATCTTATTCACTTTTCTGTGAGCTTTAGTATCCTCTCAAACTGTTACATATTCATTAAGCTTAGAAGATAATTTACACTTCATTTCAACCTCTTTGCACCCCTCTCCCGGCAGCAAGGCGCCTCTCCGGTCCTCTGGATCTTGAAGGATTGAAGGCAGGAATCCCCTTCTCAGTTGTAACTCAGTTTATTCGACAGTTTCTTTGGGAGGTGTGAGCTCTTAGTGAGGTAACAGACTTCCTGGGATGTATGCAGTTTATCTTCTTTGTTTCTTTAAGATGCCTTGATCCCGGGCTCTGTGGTTTATCAACTTAAAGAACGTTTATCACTATGTATTCACTCCTACGTTTCTCAGTTTATTACAACTATTTCGAAGTTACAATTCACTCTAACCTTGTTTCTACTATATTTTACCTTAACATTATTTCTACCTGGTACATTATTACTTGTAAATGTTATCCTATTATATACAAAAGCCAACATTTATCATCCACTCATTTTTCACAAGCAGATTTAAAGTAGGGGAAACCGGGGCAGGAAAGGGGTTTGGGGTAGCTTGGGAAGGGGTAAGGCAGACCACGAGTTAGGAAGGAGACGGTGGCACCCTTTGTCTGTCGGACAGAATCTAAGTCGTGGTTTACCTTGTGGCTGAGCAGAGGGAACGGGTAAACGGGGAGAGGAGAGCAAACAGGGTGGGGATTTTTGAACTGTTTATAACATTTTTAGGAGCTTTTTGACTGGCTGGTAGAACAAATAAATTTTTTCTAACAGAAACAGCCAAGGGAAAAGGCGTTTTAAATTTCCTCTAAAGTTGTTAAGCAAGGAAGTAAGAAAACGCATTACATCTTCCCTTGAGAAACACAAATTTCCACAAATAAGGGTTTTTAGGACTTGGGAAAGAACTTCTTGTAGGAGACGGATTATTTCACTGTCCATCTCCCTCTCCTCCCAGCCCCGAGATAAAAGAGAAAAAATAAAAGGATAAAAGGTGACCTGAATTTTTCTAGTAGGTCAAATAATGTTCTCGGGGTGGTCCAGTCGGGTGCTGACCGGTCTCCTGTTTTAAGGAAATTATCGGTCTCCCTTTCTGAGGCTCCTGATAAAGCTCAGGCGTCTCTGGGGAAGTGGCAGCTCCAGATGTGACTTGATTCCAGAAATCCTGGAGACGCTGTCGTGGAGGTCCGAGGGAGTCCAACGCTGGGCGCCAGCTGTTACCGAGTCCCTTCTGGCTCTGTGGGCTCGTGTGCAGGAACGCACAGGCACAGGGATGACTCCAGTAACATAAACCCGACGGCAGGAAGCTGAGAAGGGTCCTTGCATAGAGTTCCACAAACAGCAGTTTATTGCCACAGTTTGTGAAGGTTTCCAGAGGCAAATGACCCCGAACATGTGACGGGTCCATCTTAAGTGCAGGGGAGTGACTAACACCAAAGCCAACCAGGGAATCAGAACTGGGGTACGTTACCATAACCAGTCAGGCATCCCGGGAGAGGCTTCTTTCTCTCCTCATAACCATACACCATTGGCACCAGAGACTGTCTTATCCAGAACACTCTCTGTCTCTTGTACCATATGTCATTTGATCACCACAGAAAAGCAGCAAAAACCTTTAACCTCGGCAGGTGTTGGGTCTGCAGAGGGCCCTTTATTCGGATAAAGTTACAGGCCTCCTCTGTCTCCTTTTTGGACATAAACCTCTCATTGTGGATTAGTTTTCCTGGCAAAGGGAACTCCAGCGTGTTTTTTTTGGCAAGTTCTGTAACACAGAAGGAGCAGCACCTGCCCAAAGTGAAAGTTCAAGGGGTGGTCATCTGGGATATTGGGGCACCCAGTGAAAACATCCCTTTTGAGGAACTCTCCAGGACAATAAGAGGATTTCCGGAGAGAGGTGTAGCCATGCATATTATTCATAGGAAAAGGGCCGTTTCTGTGTTAGATGGGGGGCCCATTTTAATGAATATTTATAATTATGGTGGATAAATACCCTGTGGCAAAGTCTCCCCTGACCTGCAGGACCAGGAGAGACCCGCTGTGAGTCTGGTGCTGATAAAGAATTCCAGCTTTGGGATACCTCCAGTTCTGTCAGGAAGTTCACTCTGGCCGATTTCGGTATCGGGGGCTGGGGGGACCCCGGGGGACACGTGGGGGGCACAGGGGACTGTGGCATCGGGACTGGGGCACTGGGGAGACACTGGTAGGGTCACGGGACTGGGATTGGGGTCATGGGGTGGTGTGGGGGAAAGTGAGGGGGGACACGGGATGGTGGGAGTGGGATTGGGGTCCGGGGGAGGCTGGGGGACACTGTGGGGGCAGGCGGTGATTCCCAGATTTGGGTTGAGGTCCTGGGGTGACACCAAAGAAATTGGGGACTGGGAGTGGGATTGAGGTCTGGGGATGGGCCGAGGCGGACACTGGGGGGCTCAGGGAGTGACCCCAGATTTGGATCAGGATCCTGGGGGGCTGAGGGGACGTGTAATCATGGGAGTAGGATTGGGCTTCTGGGGACGCCAGGAGGACATGGCACTGTGGGAGTGGGATTGGGGTCCCTGGGGGCTGGGGGACATTGGGGGCTCCAGAAGTGAGCCCAGGATTTGAGGTCACGGACCCAGGACATGTCCAGGGGGCTCCTGGCTGGGGCTGCCTCCCTTCCCCCTGGGCTGACCCCACTCCCCTCCTCAGTCCCTCACTGAGGAACTCTCCCCATGCCACCTCAGTGTCCCCCCAGTGTCCCCCAGTATCTCCTCCGTGTCCCCTCTGTGTCCCTCAGTGTCCACACTGGTCCCCGTGGCCTCTCCCCTCCATGGCTCCCCTGGCTCACACCCTGGCACTGCTGGCAATGACCGTGGCCACCACGGCCATCGAGGTGTTGCCCCTGGACATGGCCCAGAACTCCTTCGATGACCAGTACCGGGGCTGCGGCCCCGCCATGGCCGCGGCGTTGCTGGCCCTCAACCGCTCCGAGCAGCAGCAGAACCCCCTGTTCGCCCAGGTGTGGGCGAAGGCCGCGGCCGAGTGGCGGAGTCGGGGGTCCCGTGTGTCCCCTCTGTCGTCCCCAGCCCAGGCCATCGCCCTCATGGCCTACACGATGGATGACCTCTACGAGGAGTTCAACGCAGCCGTGCGCGAGGCCGGGAGCTCCCGTCAGGAATACCGGGACAACTTCCACTTCAAAACGCTGCATTTCCTGCTGACCCAGGTGCTGGAGAGGCTGAGGGACATTCAGGGACAGAAGTGTCGCTGTGTGTTCCGGGGAGTGGACGGGTCCCGGTTCGAGGCACAGCGTGGTGACACCGTCCGGTTCGGTCAATTCACGTCAACGTCGCTTTGCAGCAGTATCGCCCGTGATTTTGGGACGGACACGGTGTTCCAGGTGCACACGTGCCATGGCGCGGACATCCAGGAATTCTCCCGCTATCGTGGTGAGAAGGAGGTGCTGATCCCGCCCTTCGAGACCTTCAAGGTCACCAATGTCACCCAGGCTGGGAAGGGGGCACGGATCGAGCTCCACTCCACCGGGACCCACAGCAAGTACAACTGCGAGTGGCTGCAAGGTGACGTCACAGAGGGGACAACCGGGGGGCATGGGGACATCCTCTGTGGGCATGGGGACACCCAGGATAAGGCCCAGGGGACAATGACACCCACTGGGGATGGGGGACAGGGACAGAGACACCCAGTCAGGGTGGGGGGACAAGGACACCCAGTGCTGGGGAAAGGACAGGGACACCCAGTGCTGGGGACAGCCACTGGGGGTGGGGGGACAGGGACACCCATGGCTGGGCACAGGGACAGGGACACCCATGGGTGACATGGGGACAGGGACACCCAGCCCTGGGGACACCAAGTCTGGGGGCACCTGCTGTGGGCAGGGGACACCCATGACAGGGCACAGGGGGTGGGGACACTCGCTGCCAGCTGTGGGGACACCCACTGTGGGCATGGGGACAGGGACACCACGACAGGGCACTGGGACGGGGACCCCCACATCTGGGAGGGGACAGGGACAGGGAAAGGGACAGAGACAGGGAGCTGTGGGTACGAGGCTCGTGTGCTGGACGCGGGTGAGCTGGGACTCCCCTATGGCAGCCCCTGAACCCCTGTCACCCCCTGTCACCCCTCATGGCACCCCCTGACCCCCCCTGAACCCCTGCCACCCCTAAAGCCCACCATGACCCCCCTGACACCCCCTGGCTCCCTGTAACCCCCCATGCCCCCCGGACATCCTGTCACCTGTGACCTCATGGCCCCCGTCTCTCCTGTCACTCCTAAGCCCCCATTACAGCCCCCCCTGACCCCCTCACTCCCCCCATCGACCCCCTGACCCCCCTCTTTGTCCCCCCAGGTGGGAGCATCCCCAGGGACCCCCCCCTCCTTGGAGGGCTCCTCCTGGCCACTGCGGCCCTGGCAGTGGCCACCGGGATCCTCTGAGCCACGAGGCCATCAAGGTCACCATGGTCACTGTGGTCACTGTGGCCACCATGACCACCAAGGCCACCAGGACCCCCAGAGCAATGAGGCCACTGTTGTGCCAGCTGATGGGGCGATTTAAAGGGCACAGACACCAATGGAAAGAGTGTTCTTATTTTACCGCGAATATACAAATGTAAAATGATTCGTGCAATAAAAATACGCGCTCGGCTTTAGCCACAAGCAAGAGTAAGCAAGGTAATGCTCCTGATCGTTACTGTACGAGGGAAAGGAGAGCGACTGAGAAAGATCCATCAGCAATTGCCGAAATACTTTACCGTCATCCAGAGCCCGCAGTCGCTGGGGAGCCCCGTGTGCAGCGAGGAGCTGGAGAACCCTTCCTGGCAACTGGGAAAATCCTACGCGGTGCGTCCTCCCATAGCTGAGGTCTCCAAATTTGCCCCGAGAGTGGGTCCAGCTTTTACAGGCCCGAGTCAGGAAGTCGAAATGACTTGATTCTGTTTTTAGCACAGGAACGCCTGGATCTGATGGCACAGGTCCCGACCAGCAGGGGCCAGGCCTTGGCAAGAGCCCAGGCCTCGGCCGGGAGGGTTTCCCCTAAAATACCCTACAAACCAGCCTCTGCTCATGGCAGTCGGGAAAGTGTCTTAAAATCATACATACCGTGCAGATAACTACACAAGGTTATTCAGAGCTAGCAAAAGCGCCGCAGTCATCTATTTTTAGCAACATCATAATGATGGTGTTAATCACACAGAGGCCAAGATTCATCCTGTAAATCAGCTCTGGCTGAGGCCTGCCGCTCAGGCCTCAGCACATCAGCCACCAAGGCTACCAAGGCTGCCACTGCCGCTGTGGTCACTTTGGCCACCAGGAGGCCACCAGGAGGCCACCGGGGCCACGTCTGTCGCCATGGTCACTGTGGCCATCACAGCCACTCTGGCCACCATGGTCACTGTAACCACCAAAGTCACCGTGGCCACTGTGGCCTGCCAGAAGGACCCCCTGACCCATGAGGCCACTGCAGCCACTGTGACCACTGTGGCCACCAAGGACACAGTGCAAAGCAATTCTAATAAATAATTCTATTGAAGCAATTTTATTAAATAATTCTATCAAAACAATTGTATTGAGTAATTCTGTCAAAGCCAGCAAAAAGAGACAATTCTTAAGCAGGGCTCGATGTCGCTCCCCACACCAACACTCCAGGGAAGGTCTCTTTCTCTCAGCCTCACGGAGAATCCTTGGGATTCCCTGGAGAAGGAGAATCCCCTTCCCGAGGGAGGAACCTCACGCACATTTCGTCCCAAGCAGGAACAGGGGAGAGGAATCTCTGCCTGAGGGGGGACTGGACATTGCCAGGCTCAGGCGATCGATGGCCAGGCCCGGCTCTGGTGCTTCACCCTCAGTTGTTAATTCGGGGTTGGTGATTTGGGCCGCTTTTAGCCCAATTCAGCACCAAAATCAGCACAAGACCCCTCTCAATCCACCTGCGATGACCACAAATGGGGCACTGTCCCTTGGCCACCTTCCAGGCAGAGCATCCTGCCACATCCTGCAGTTCAGGGGGACCTGAGCGTGGCTGGAGGGAGCTCGGGGTGGGCAGGGGCACCCACAGCAGCTCTTTAGGCCCAGCCCCGCTGCTCAGGGTGCCAGCCTGGGCTGAGGAGGTGCCGAGCTGGGTTGTGGCGATGCCAGTGCAGTGCCAGCCCTGTGCCAGCCTGGGCTGAGGAGGTGCTGAGCTGGGTTTGTGGCGATGCCAGTGCAGTGCCAGCTGTGGCGGTGCATCCACCCCCCTTTTCCAGGCTGCACTGTGACCTGAGGAATGCTCCTTAGGCCTTTGTCGCTGTTTTCCCCACGGACGAGTAGAGAAACGACACGAAGTCCAGGCTCAGGGATAAATGGATGGTGATTTAATGAATTCTCAGAAGGCTTTTATATGTTAGTTCGCAAAGTGTATTAAGTGGCATAAGGTAATTGGTTTTTTGCCATCCACCCCCTAAGGGGATCGGTCAAGTTCTGAGACACCCATCTCTGAGTGTTTTTCTAGTTAGAACTGATGCCTTATCCGGCCTCCTAGACACAGACACTAGACAGAGTAAAGGAACAAAAGTAGGTATTTATTTGAAGGGCCTTCAAGGTACACCCTGGGGAGCCAGAGGCTATTGCCAAGATGGATCCCGAGATGGACCACAGGTCATGAGTTCTTCACACTTTTATAGGTTTGGTTCATTTGCATATCAGGGTCAATTCTCCAATTAAAGCCCCAGTTAAATGATGTAATTCTCCTTAGCTACCCCCCCTTCAGAGACTCCTTGGTTTACACCCCTTGGGCTCAGGATGGTCCAGGTGTCCTTGAAGAGCAGTTCGGAGAGGCTTTGTTATGTCTAACTAGCATGAGAGAGCAGAAAGTAACAGGCTACAAGAAGCTTCAAAGTTGCACACTAAGCAGTGCAGAGTTTAAAAAATATAAAAGTTAAAACCTAAGGCATCAGAACCATAACAATTCTACCCAAACAACCCGCAGCTGCAAGAAGTTTACAAAACTGAAACACTGTTTTGAGTTACTTGCATGGGAAAGACAGAGCTCTCACAAAAATGCTGCAGAGAGCTGGAGAAATTCTCTGCTGGAGTTTTTTCAGCATCCGTAGGCCTTGGCAAACAGCCCCTGGGCTCAGCTCCTCTGCAGCTCATCAGAAACTCTGTCTGCTCCCAGGCACCGCTGCTCTCCAATGAGCTCCTGGTTTCTTTAGGAACTGCCTTGGAATCTGTTTTTCTTCCCTCAAAGGCACAACATCCCTGTCCTCACACTTTCAAAGAACGTTGCCGACCCAAACTGGGGCTGGGATGACACATGGTTCTGACTCAAGCCCGTATCTTGGGGCCCTATAAACAGTGGTCCAAAGGGAGCCCCTCGGAGCTCTCCTGGGCTGCAGTGGTGATCAGCGACCTCCCTCCGAGTGGGGCCTCTCTGATCCGGGAACTCTCCAGTTTGCTGCACTTGGGGGATCCCTGAACAACGAGGGATCCTGGGCCGATCCCCCCACTCCTCCAGGCTCAACCCTTCACTCAAATCTTCCTTGGAGGAGATGCAAAAGCATCCGGGGCGAGCATTTCCCTGCCCCGAGGGGGATTTCTCACAGGTCCCGTGCACTGACTCTTTCTGTCTGTGTGCACACACTGATGCCTCGGGTTTGAACTTTTATATTTTTCAGATCCTGTACTGCCTAGTGTGGAGCTCTGAAACTTCACCAAGCCTGTCAGCTGCTGTCCTCTCCTTCTGGTTCGACAGAACCAACCCTCTCTAGGTTTGCACTTCAAGGACACCTTGTTGTCCCAGGCCTCGAAGTGAGAAAAATAAGCCTCTGTCCGGGGTGGGGGCAAGCTTGGGGTAATTACTTCATTGCCTGAAATTGTAATTGGAGAATTAACCCTGATATGCAAATGGACCAAGGCCAGGCTGGACGGGGCCGGGAGCAGCCCGGTCCGGGGGAAGGTGTCCCTGCCCGTGGCAGGGGTGGCACTGGACGGGCTCTCAGCTCGCTCCGTCCCAAACCACTGCAGAGCCCCGGGGCCGGGCCGGGCCGGGGCGGGCGCTCGGCAGCGCCATCAGCTCGTGCTGCCGCCTGGTGTTGGCAGCCGGAACTGCAGCGGGGCAGCGGCGCATGCGCAGTGCCGCTGTTTCCCCGCGCTCGCTGCTGCCCTCCGGTGGACAATTCCCGAGCCGCAACTCCCGGAATCCCAAATTCCCAGACTCCCGGAATCCCAGACCGGGACAGGCTGGAAGGAGCCACCCTGGGGCACCTGCGCAGCCTCGGCCATCCCAGAGCACAGCATTGTGTCCACATGGCTCTGGAATGTCTCTGCTGAGGGAGACTTCCCACTCTCTCTGGTCTCTGTTCCAGTACTCGGTCATTGCACAGGGAAGAAGTTCTGCCTCATCTTCCTCTGGAATTTCCCGGGCATCAGTCTCTGACATTGCCTCATGTCCTGTGGTTGGATCCACCAGGAAGAGCCCGGCTCCCTCTTCTTGGTGCCCTCTCTGCATCTTTATACACAGGGGTGAGGTCCCCTCTCAGCTGTGCCTCCTCTCGAGGCTGAACAGCCCCAGCTCCCTCAGCCTTTCCTCATGAGAGAGATGCTCCAGTCCCTTCATCATCCTCACAGCCTCTGCTGGACCTGCTCCAGGATCTCCACGTCCCTCCTGTCCTGAGGAGCCCAGGACTGGACACGGCACTGGACAGCGCTGGACACAGCACTCCCGATGTGCCTCACTGGGCAGGGCAGAGGGGCAGGATCCCTCCCTGACCTCCTGGGCCCGCTCTTCCCGATGCCCCCAGGATCCCTCCTGGCCCCAGCACACATGGCCAGCTCCACTGGTCACCCACCAGCACCCCAGCTCCTTCTCCAGAGCTGCTCCAGCAGCTCCCCCCAGCCAGGGCTGGCACTGGGGACTGTCCCTCCCCAGGGCAGGACCTGCCCACGCCCTCTTGAACCTCCCGATTTCCAGGCTTTAGGGTCCCCCTGAACTGCAGGATGTGGCAGGATGCTCTGCCTGGAAGGTGGCCAAGGGACAGAGCCCCATTTGTGGCCATCGCGGGCGGATTGAGAGGGGTCTTGTGCTGATTTTGGTGCTGAATTGGGCTAAAAGCGGCCCAAATCACCAACCCCGAATTAACAGCTGAGGGTGAAGCACCAGAGCCGGGCCTGGCCATCGATCGCCTGAGCCTGGCAACGTCCAGTCCCCCCTCAGGCAGAGATTCCTCTCCCCTGTTCCTGCTTGGGACGAAATGTGCGTGAGGTTCCTCCCTCGGGAAGGGGATTCTCCTTCTCCAGGGAATCCCAAGGATTCTCCGTGAGGCTGAGAGAAAGAGACCTTCCCTGGAGTGTTGGTGTGGGGAGCGACATCGAGCCCTGCTTAAGAATTGTCTCTTTTTGCTGGCTTTGACAGAATTACTCAATACAATTGTTTTGATAGAATTATTTAATAAAATTGCTTCAATAGAATTATTTATTAGAATTGCTTTGCACTGTGTCCTTGGTGGCCACAGTGGTCACAGTGGCTGCAGTGGCCTCATGGGTCAGTGGGTCCTTCTGGCCTTGGTGACCACGGTGGCCATGGATGGTTACGGTGGCGCTGGTGGCCAGAGTGGCTGTGGTGGCCACAGTGATCACAGTGACCACAGTGACGGCAACAGTGGCCTCATGTTGGCCATAGTGGCCAAGGTGACCACAGTGGCTGTGGTGGCCTTGGTAGCCTTGGTGACTTCATTGCTCTGGGAGTCCTGGTGGCCTTGGGGATCATGGTGGCCACGGTGGCCACAGTGGCCATGGTGGCCATGGTGGCCACAGTGACCGTGGTGACCTTGGTGGCCTCATGGTTCAGAGGGTTCTCGTGGCCACTGCCAGGGCCACGGTTGCCAGGAGGAGCCCTCCGAGGAGGGGGGGGTCCCTGGGGGTGCTCCCACCTGGGGGGACAAAGAGGGGGCTCAGGGGGGCCATGGGGGGAGGGAGGGGGTCAGGGAGGGCCACAGGGGTGTCATGGGGGCATGGGGGAGGGACAGGGGTGATGGGGGGCCCTGAGGGTGTCTGGGGTCAGAGGGGGCCATAATGGGGTCCCTGTTTCCTGTGCCCAGCCATAGGTGGCCTTGTCCCCCCAACCCCAGTGGTGTCCCCAGCACTGGATGTCCCTGTCCCACTCACCTGGCTCTGGGTGTCCCCACCCCCTGTGCCCAGTAATGGCTGTCCCTGTCCTTGTCCCCAGCGCTGGGTGTCCCTGTCCCCCACCCACAGTGGGTGTCCCTGTCCCCTCCTGGCCATGGGTGTCCCCAGCGCTGTGTGTCCCTGTCCCCCACCCACAGTGGGTGTCCCCAGCGCTGTGTGTCCTTGTCCCCAACCCTCACTGAGCATCCCTGTCCCCCCAGGTTGTCCCCATGATGTCACCTCGCAGCCACTCGCAGTTGTAGTTGCTGAAGGTCCCGGTTGAGTTGAGGAGGATCTGTACCCTGTCCCCATCCCGGACAACATTGGTGATCTTGAAGGTCTCGAAGGGTTGGATCAGCACCTGCTTCTTGCTAGGATTGGAGGAGAAATCCCGGACATCCACGCTGTGGCACGTCTGCACCTGGAACACCGTGTCCATTGCGGGGTACTCCTTACCTCCGCAATGCAACGTCGACATGAACTGACCGAACCGGACGGTGTCACCAGGCTCTGCCTCGAACCGGACCCCGTTCACCCCCTGGATCACACAGCGACACTGCTGTCCCTGAATGTCCCTCAGCCTCTCCAGCGCCTGGGTCAGCAGGAAATGCAGCATTTTGAAGTGGAAGTTGTCCCGGTATTCCTGACGGGAGCTCCCGGCCTCGCGCACGGCTGCGTTGAACTCCTCGTACAGATCATCCATCGTGTAGGCCATGAGGGCGATGCCGTGGCGGGAGGGCAGATAGGACGCAGTGGACATCTTCTTCTGCCACTCGGCCGCGGCCTTTGCCCAGACACGGGCGAAGTTTTTGTTCTGCTGCTGCTCGGAGCGGTTGAGGGCCGGCAACGCTGCGGCCATGGCGGGGCCGCAGCCCCGGTACTGGTCATCGAAGGAGTTCTGGGCCATGTCCAGGGGCAACACCTCGATGGCCGCAGTGGCCACGGTCATTGCCAGCAGTGCCAGGGTGTGAGCCAGGGGAGCCATGGAGGGGAGAGGCCACGGAGACCTGAGTGGGACACAGAGGGACACAGAGGGACACAGAGGGACATGGGGACAGTTCCTTGGTGAGGGACTGGGGAGGGGAGTGGTGTCAGCCCAAGGGGAGGGGAGGCAGCCCCAGCCAGGAGCCCCCTGGACACATCCTGGGACTGTGATCCCAAACCCTGGGCTCACTTCTGGACCCCCCAGTGTCCCCCAGCCCCCCCCCCCCCAGGACCCCAATCCCACTCCCACAGTGCCATGTCCCCACTGCAGCCCCTTCTGAACCCCAATACCTTGTCCCCCCAGTGCCCCCCACCCCTATAATCCCATTCCCATTCCTGTGTCACCCCCAGTGACCTCTCATCCCCCCCAGGACCCCGACCCAAATCCTGGGGTCACTCCCTGGCCCCTCAGTGTCCACCTCGGCCTGTCCCCAGGCCCAAATCCCACTCCCAGTCCCGTGACCCCTTTGCTGTCACCCCAAGACCCCACCCAATTACAGGGACCTCCTCCTGCCCTCCCCAGTGTCCCCCAGCCCTCCCATGCCCCCAGTCCCACTCCGAGCCCATGTCCCCTCTGCTGCCCCCAGGACCCCAATCCCACTCCCACCATCCTGTGTCCCCCTCACTTTCCCCCACACCACCCCATGACCCCAATCCCAGTCCCGCGACTCCCCCAGTGTCTCCCCAGTGCCCCAGTCCCGATGCCATGGTCCCCTGTGCCCCCCACGTGTCCCCCGGGGTCCCCCCAGCCCCCGATACCGAAATCAGCCGGAGTGAACTTCCTGACAGAACTGGAGGTATCCCAAAGCCGGAATTCTTTATCAGCGCCAGACTCACAGCGGGTCTCTCCTGGTCCTGCAGGTCAGGGGAGACTTTGCCACAGGGTATTTATCCACCATAATTATAAATATTCATTAAAATGGGCCCCCCATCTAACACAGAAACGGCCCTTTTCCTATAAATAATTTGCATGGCTCTGCCTCTTTCCAGAAATCCCTTTATTGCCCTGGAGAGTCATAAAAATGAGGTTTCCGGGGTCGTTTTCACTGGGTGTCCCAATATCCCGAATGACCTCGCCTCAAACTTTCACTTTGGGCAGGCGCTGCTCCTCCTGTGTTACAGAACTCGCCAAGAACCCCACTGGAGTTCCCTTTATCTCTTCCTCCACAGCTTCCAGCAGCATTTATCATCCTGTGTAAACACTTTCACATCCTTTATCTCTTTTGCTCGTTAGTCTTTAAGTTCTATCCAGCACCTTCAGAGGAACTGAAAATTTCTATTCTCTCTGTTCTTTCTCACCCCCAGGACCCCAATCCCGCTCCCACGGTCCCGTATCCCCTCGGTGCCCCCCAGTCCCACTCCCCACTGCTCACTGAGCCGCTGTCACACCTCAGATACAAATTGGGCTCCCCTATCAGATGACACCCCTGGAGACACCCCGAGCCTGGGGATGATCCCTTTGGGGAGTGCCTGGGTGACTTCCCTGGCCTTGGTGCGGCACGGAAAGCTCCTGGAAAAGGGATCCACCAGCACCAGGAGATACCTGAATCCTCGTTGGCGTGGTAGCCCGGAAATTCCATTTGCCAGCAGTCCCTGGCAGTGTTTCCTCTTTCAGTGGTCCCTGGGGGCAGCATTTTTGAATTCAAAGCGTTATTTTTAAGGCAAATCGGGATTGTTCTGTAACGGACCTGACAATTTTTTTGTCCTACGTTCACTGAGCATCTGAGCCCGCAGGCCAGTCCCCATCGCACCGATTCCCCAGAGGGTTTGCTGGTGCTTCTCTCCCTTCCAAATTGCAGCATCGGCTGGGGGGGGACTGAGCTGGTTATTGGGAGTTACCACCCGCCCACCCACCCTCTTTATTGTGGGCTTTTAGATAAGCAGCCAATCCTCAATCTGCCCGACTCCATCCAGGGCTCACCTCTGGCAGTGAAATTCCTTGCTCAGGTGGTGATGACGCCTTACCAGGCCTCCGAGACACAGAGACCAGACAGAAAAAGGGAACAAAGGTCGGTATTTATTTGAAGGGCCTTCAGAGGTACCCCTGGGGAGCCAGAGGCCACTGCCGAGATGGACCCCGAGATGGACGACAGGCCACGAGTTCTGCACGCTTTTATAGGATTGGTTCGTGTGCATATCAGGGTTAATTCTCCAATTAAAGCTTCAGTTTAACGATGTAACTTCCCCTCCACTTGCCCCCCTCTGAGGCTCTTTGGTTTGTACTTTTTGGGCCCAGGACGGTCTGGGTGTCCTTGGAGAGCAGGCCCAGAGAGGCTTTGTTGTGTCTGCCTGGCACGAGAGGGCAGAAATTAACAGGCTACAAGAAACTCCAGAGTTACACACTGGGCAGTGCAGGATTTGAAAATTATGAAAGCTAAAACCTCAGGCATCAGTAACACCAGGATGCTTCGTTGGGCAACCTCTCCTGCAGCTTTGTCTGCAACTCAATTTCCTGCACGGCTTTGGCAATCCCCAAGCTGGTGTGCCCTGGATTGTAGCACGGCCGCTTCTTTGGGCAGCTGGGTGGCATCAAGGAGGGACAATATTTCTTGTTTCCATTTAATTGCAGGTCCCAGTGCTGTTAATAGACCTCTTTCTTTCCATGTGGCTCCACGGGCATGAACAATGCTCAAAGCAGGTTTGCACTGGGTTCGTGGGTTTGCTCTTCTCCCTGCTGCCAACTCCAGGGCTCTTCGTAGCGCTGTGAGCTCCGCCCTTTGTTCCACATCTTCTTGTGGTTTCGGCGTGCGGGGTATACGCAACTAACTTTTGTCCCAAAGTCCATTTCCTGGCCTCCTGGATGAGGAGAACAGTCTGCTACAGCTCACGGGCATCCGGGCCAATCCAGGCTGATGTCCAGTTGTTGGGAAAAGCACCCCAAGGTCTCCTGGAGCCTCCCCCACCTTCTGAGCCAGGACTCCAAGGGCCCGGTGCTGTCGCTGGTGCACAAAAAGCTCAAAGGGCTTCGTTAAGTTGGGAAGTCCCATGGGATTTACGGATGTCAGGGCCCTCTTTGAGTTACAGAACGCATGTCCACCCTCAGGAGTCCAAATCAAAGGTCCTTCTGGGGCCTCCTTTAACAGCTCATACAGTGGTTTAACTAAAATCCACAATTCCAGACCCACAGTCTGCACCAGCCCGCCCTGCCCGACAGTGCTCCCAAGGCTCGGGCAGTCGCAGGCTGGGGTACCTGGCAGGTGGCCTCGTCTCTGCCCGTTCCCAATTTCCGCTGTGCTGGAATTATTCCCGGCCCTTGGAAGGTAACCTGCTGCCTCATGGTTTGAGCTTTTTCCCGGGACGCTCTGTGCCCCTTGGCGTGGGGAATTCGGAAGACTGACGGTCAATTCCGTGCACTTTGCATTAGTGTCAGTTGCTAACAAGATGTCATCCACATCCTGCAGGACCAACCCTTCGGGTTCTCCTTCTTCCCGGCCTCGAATTCTTCTGCCAGTTGGTTCCCAAAAATCGTTGGGCTGTTTTTAAATCCTTGTGGCAAGGCAGTCCAGGTGGGCTGAGTCTTTGGGCCAGGCTGGGGATTTTCCCACTCAAAGGCAAAAATGGCCTGGCTTTGTTTATCGAGAGGTTTGCCAAAGAAGCCATCGTTCCAATCTGTGGCTCTGAACCACTGGTGACATTCTGTAAGGGCTGCTAACAGGGTTCAGGGCCGGGCTGCAGCCGGGTGGGCATCCTGCACTGTGACTGTTTGCTCGGAGGTCTTGTACCGACCCGTGCCCGTCCGTCCCAGGCTTTTGAACTGGCAAAATAGGAGTGCTCTATTCCGACTCGCATTCTATCAATAAACCAAATGCCCCAGGTATTTCTCCAAGACCCTCGATTCCTCTTCCAGCGCCTGATTTTAAAGGGTATGGGTTCTGCCTTCCCAGTTTGGATCCGGGGTTTAGGGTTGTTACAAACAAGTGTTTGAGATCACTTAAAAATCACCGGCAAGGGCATCAGCAAAAACCAGATTTTAACGTGAAGCGACAGCACGACAAAGTTCATTGGCAAAACTCACTCTGCTACTTCCAGGACAGTTCAGGCACACCATGGAAATAAAAAATCAGCAACAAAACCAAACCAAATCCAGGCAATCAAACCCAAAATGAACCGAGCACTGTCTGTGTGTGTGTGGGTGTGTGTGGGTGCGTGTGACAAAAGCACAGCGAGGGCAAGGATAAAAGGAATACGGCCGAAAAGCTTAACAGGGCCCAAAAAACTTTGATCCTGGCTCGCCTGGCGTATCACAAGCTTATCAAAGCTCGCTGCTGGCTCGCCTGATGTCTCCGCTGCAGCTCTTCCGACGCCTCTCCTGCAGGCGCCTCCTTTTCGAAAATACGGCAGTTCCTGGCGTTTCTGTCAGAGGCAAGTTAAAGCTCTATTTTTCAAAACTCGGTCTTCGGAGAGGAGATGGAGAAACATTCCCCGCTTTTTCCTTGCTCACTGCAGCCCCTCATGAAGGACCTGGAGGGGCTGGAGCGTGCCCAGGGAAGGGACGGGGCTGGGGAAGGGTCTGGAGCACCAGGAGCGGCTGAGGGAGCTGGTGGGGGCTGCTCGGTGCAGTTAAAAAAGGGTTAAAGATCAGCTGGGGCCAGTTCTGAAGGTCCTGATTTGAGGCCATGAAACAGGAAAGGCATTTGGGGGGAAAAAAGATGGAAAAAGAAAATAAAGAAAAGGGATAAAGAAAACAGAGAAAGAAGAAAAGGGGAAAATAGAGAAAAATACAGAGGAAAATAGAGAAAAATAGAGAGGAAAATAGAGAAAAATAGAGAAAAATAGAGAAAACAGAGAAAAAAGGAAAAAAGGGAAAATAGAGAAAAATAGGGAAAAAAGGAAAAAAGGAAAAAGAAAAAAGAAGGCAAAAAAAAGAAAAAATAAAAAAGGCAAAAAAAGGAAGAAAAATAATAAAGGCAAAAGAAAAAATGGGGAAAAGGGAAAAAGGGGAAAAGGGGAAAGAGAAGAGGAAGAGAAGAGACAAAAAAAGAAAAAAGAAAAAACCTTACCCCTTCCTCCCCCACCCCCAACATTTCCCTGACTGTCCTTGGCTTCTTTGGAGATTGATTTATTTGCGTTCATGCCCAGATTCTGCGAGTTCCCACATATTCAGGAACTTAAACCCAACCAAACTCTATTTCCGCACCCCAGTTCCTTCAGCCCCGAAAGGAACAAGAGGAGAGTGTCTTTACAAACAGGTGGCGGTGGATAGGGCCAGGGACTTGCAGATAGGGAAGTGACCGGAGAAACCATCAGTTCCAGAAAATGTTATTAATAAACGTTGTTAATTGACACAGACTGCTGCTCAGCCAAGGCCCTGCTCAATTCCTGAACTTCCAGAAGAAGAACTAAGTCTTAACAGGCTCACGAATATTAATTTCCCCGCCCAGGGTGGAGTTAAAGCTGATTTTAGTGGTCGTGCATTGTGTGTTGTGGGAAGGGTGGGGTGGCTCGTAAGGGGACATCAGCAGTGGGACTGGGGAGTCGGCACCTTCCAAGGGCCTCAGCCAGTGGGGAAAGGGACACGGAGATGCGGCCGGGAAAATCAGGATGAAACGGAGCAGCGTCGCCCGGCAATTCGAGACACCCCATGGGAAATGCCCCGCGGCCTCTCCCTTCGTGCATGAATAAAATCACAGGGCTCCTCTGTCTCCTCTGTGGACGCAAACCTCTGGCGAGGTGAATTTTTCTGCTCAAAAGTTCCATAGAGAAAATGTTGGGTTGTTCTTGAGGTAAGAAAAATGAGCTTCCCAAGGCTCTTTGTTAAAGCAGGAGCTCGTTATCCAGCAGGAGCTCCTGGGAGCAGACCGTGTTCCTGATAAGCTCGAGAGGAGCTCGGCGCAGGTGCCGCTCGTTGGGGTCTGACAGCATTTCTGAGATCACAGAGCAGCGCGAGGCTCGGGGAGAGAGGCACCACCACCTGTTTGTTTATGAAAAAACCTGGTATTTCCCACAGGAAGCTCTTTTTTCTCTCAAATCAGGGGATTTTCGCTCTTCAGCCCGCGCATCTCCTGAACTCCCCGTGGAGTTGCGGTTCGGGAATTGTCCAGCGGAGGGCAGCAGCGAGCGCGGGGAAACAGCGGCACTGCGCATGCGCCGCTGCCCCGCTGCAGTTCCGGCTGCCAACACCAGGCGGCAGCACGAGCTGATGGCGCTGCCGAGCGCCCGCCCCGGCCCGGCCCGGCCCCGGGGCTCTGCAATGGTTTGGGACGGAGCGAGCTGAGAGCCCGTCCAGTGCCACCCCTGCCGCGGGCAGGGACACCTTCCCCCGGACCAGGCTGCTCCCGGCCCCGTCCAACCTGGCATTGAACCCTTCCAGGGACGGGGCAGCCACAGCTGCTCTGGGCAACCTCTGCCAGGGCCTCCCCGCCCTCACAGGGAAGAACTTCCTCTCAATGTCCCGTCTGACCCTGCCCTCTGGCAGTGGAGAGCCATTCTCCCTTGCCCTGTCCCTCCATGTCCTTGTCCCAAGTCCCTCTCCAGCTCTCCTGGAGTCCCTTTAGGCCCTGGAAGGGGCTTTGATGTCTCCCTGGATCCTTCTCCAGGCTGAACACCCCCAGCTGCCTCCACAGTGGAGGGGCTTCACTCCTCGGGGAATCTCCGTGGACTCCTCTGGACTTGCTCCAGCAGCTCCACATTTTCTTTGTGCTGGGCCCAGAGCTGGCAGAGTGCTCCGAGTGGGAATGTCTCATGGTGGGAATGGCTCAGTCCCTGCCCCACTCCCATCCCAGAACCAACACCCGGCATGGAGAACCCGGGGGGCTCCAGCAGCTCCGGCCTCAGCCTCTGGCAGCGTCACAGGCCCAGCAGCTGCTCCTGTCCCTGTCTGCACCCCCAGTGCTTCCCCTGGCACTGCGGACACAGGGCCGGCCAGGGCAGGGGACAGCCCGGGGCTGTGGGACACAGGGCCAGCACAGGGCAGGGGACAGCCCGGGGCTGTGGGACACAGGGCCGGCCCCCGGGATCACTGCGTGTGACACACACGTGGCCTCGGGGGTGGAACGGGGACGGCAGCAACACGACAGGTGCTGGGGAGGGATTTACAGAAATAAACAAACGAGGCAGCAGGGTGGAATCCTGAGGGCAGGAGAAAGGAGAAGCTGCCAGGGCAGCTCTGTTCCGCAGGAACGGCCGTCGGAGGCGGCCCGGAGCCAGCAGCTGCTCTGCAAATCAGGAGCAGGGGACAGAGAGGGTCCTGGGGAGCCCTGGGAGAGGAAAGGCCGGAGGTGAAGCCCTGCAAACAGACAGGTGGGAGATGGAGCTGGGGTGCTGCACCCCCACACTGCTCTGTGATCTCAGGAATGCTGTCAGACCTCAACGAGCAGCACCTGTGCCGAGCTCCTCTCGAGCTTATCAGGAACACGGTCTGCTCCCAGGAACTCCTGCTGGATAACGAGCTCCTGCTTTAACAAAGAGCCTTGGGAACTCATTTTTCTTACCTCAAGAACAACCCAAGTGGAACATTTTCGCTATCGAACTTCCAAAGAAAGTTCCTGACCCAAGTTGCAGCTGGGATGGAAAATGACGGTGGCCAAAGTCCACTCTCTTGTGACCTGTAAACGCCGTCCTGAGACCTCTGGAGCTCTCCTGCAGCTCAGCGGGCTGTGCCCAGCATCTCCCGCGGAGCGGAGCCTCACGTTTGCTGTGCCGGGAGAAGCAGCGCCGGAGCCTGGGCTGCTCCCCCACTCCTCGGGGCTCAGCCCTTCGCCCCTTGAGGAGAGCAGAGGCACCGACCCTTCCCTGAGCCCCCCCTGAGCTCCGGGGGATTTCTCGCAGGTACAAACCTGCCCGTGCGCCTGCACAGCCGCTGTGCCCCGCCTGTGCCCGCACCACCCGCACCTGGCCTGGCACAAACTCTTCAGGGCTCTGTGAGTGCGAATGCGCTGCAGCGAACGCACCGGGAACGTTCCTCTCGGATTCTTAAATTCTTTAGGTTTGTGGGTAAGTCAGGCTGGGGTGATTTTAGGTTTAGACTGACCAATACTAGATTTTTTCCTCTGTGTGCTTTATCCATTGAGTGCGTAGCGGAGTGAGCTTTGCCAAAGAACCTTGTCGTGGTTTTGGTTTTATTTTAAACCTGCTTCTGCTGATGCCTTTGCCAGTGCCACCTTAAAACCCTTAAAAGCCACTCAAAACTCTCTAACACAGGAGCCCTGGGAGCAGCGAAGAAGAGCAGGGAACGTCTCTCGAGGGAGAACGAGGAGATGGAAATATTGGCCAGGGCTGGCAGCTGCCAAGGATGGACTGGGCATCAAGGAACCGTGGAATTGTTTGGGTTGGATGGAAAAGCCTCTGAGCCCACCGGGTCCAGCACTGCCCGTGGCACTGCCAAGGCCACCCCAGACCATGTCCCCAAGTGCCACATACACACAGCTGTTACATCCCCTCAAGGATGGGGACTCCAGCCCTGCCCTGGGCAGCTGTGCCAGGGCTGGACAGCCCTTTCCAGGAAGGAATTTTCCCAGTATCCAACCTGACCCTCTCCTAAATATGCCCCGAGGCCATTTCCTCTTCCCCTGTCACTTGTTCTCTGGGAGCAGGACCCGACCTCACCTGGCTGCCTCCTCTGGTCCTGCTGGGGTCCCCTCTGAGCCTTCTTGTCCCCAGGCTGTGCTCAGCTCCCTCAGCCCCCATTGTCACCTGACCCCCAGCTGGAATGTGGTGGGGACACTGGGAGACGGGGACACCAGGACACTGGGATGGAGCCGGAGCCGTGGGAGATGAACAAGACAATTTATTAACAGCAGGACCAGGACGGGGCCTCGGCCACGCGGGGAGGGGACAGGGGGGTCTGGAGGTGCCACGGGCAGGGACTGTGGCTCGAGGGGTCAGGGGGTGGGGACAGGCAGGTGGCTGGAGATGTCCAGGAATGGGCAGGGCTGGTGGCCTGGGGGGGTCTGGGGGTGCCTCCACGTGAGGACAGTGGCTCAGAGCAGGAGGGTCTGAGGGTGCCACAGGCTCAGGGGGTCTGGGGACTGACAGGGACAGTGGCTCGAGGGGTTCTGGCGGTACATCCATGTGGGAATGGTGGCTGGGGGGTGTCTGGGGGTGGGGACAGGCAGGGACAGTGGCTCGGGGGGTCTGCAGTGCTGCCGGCACTGCCCCTGCCTGCGCGGCCGGAGGGGTGACGGGGAGGGGACGGCGTGGTGGGGACGGGACAGGACGGAGGGGGTTCCAAAGTGCTTCCAGTCCGCGTTTAACGCAAGGGGAGGGGGGGGAAATCGTATTCACAGCAGGGAGGGGCAGGGGGCTGGGGGGGGCCGTGACAGCCCCGTCCCAGCGAGCCCCGCGGGGAAGGAACCGGGGCCACGGGGAACCGCCGGGGAACGCGATGAGAACGGCAACAAAACCGGCTACGGGGAGGGGATCCCGACCGGGGGCCGCGGGGAGCGGCTGGGGGGGGGCAGGGGGGGCTACTCCTTGGCCCTGCCGATGATGGCGAGGATGTAGAGGAAGATGTTGATGATGTCGGTGTAGAGGTTGAGCGCGGCGAAGATGTACTCCTCGGGGCTCAGCGCCAGCTGCTTGTTCCCCAGGATCAGCTGCGTGTCCACCGCCAGGAACTGCGGGACAGCGCCATGTGGGGGGGCCGAAGGCACCAGCAGCTCCCACAGGCCCCCCCCCACCCCAAACCAGCCAGGCACCCCGAGCACATCCTGCACCCCCCACCCCAGCCCACATCCTGCTGTCCCCACCGAGCTGGAGCACCCGGCGGTGCTTGTGGCACTGCTCCCCCCCCCAGGAATGGGGGTCCCGGCCCCCCCGACTCACGCAGGTGAAGAGCAGGGCCCCCAGCGAGGCGTAGACGATGTCCACGATGCGGTTCCGGATGAAGATGCACAGGATGGAGAAGAGGATGAGCACGACGAGGCAGATGATGAGGACGCCCCGGCACGAGGTGAAGTCGTACTTGGTCTGTGGAGAGGGGGATTGGGGGGGGGTCAGACCCAGCAGGGACCTCGGGGGGAGGGGTCATCACCCTGTTCAGAGGCCCACAGACCCAGCAGGGAGCTGGGGTGGGGAAGGAAACACGTCCTACACTGGTTCGGAGCCCCCCAGGCCCAGCAGGGAGCTGGGCGAGGGTTGTACACCCCGTCTGGGGTCCCCGGGGCCCGGCAGGGAGCTGAGGGGAGATCACACACCCCATTCACAGCACCCCAGGAACCCGGCAGGGAGTCAGTGGGGGGTCACACCCCCAGTCTGGAGCCCCCCTGCCAGGAGCAGGGGCAGCCCCGGCGCTGACCTGCAGGGAGAAGATGACCACGGTGAAGCAGACGACGACGGTGATGCCGACGGCCATGATGACGGCCTCGGTGTCATAGAAGCTGGCGATCATCCCCACCATGTAGGATAGGCTGACAGTCAGGATGGACTGGGAAAGCAAGGGGGGAACCCATCAGACCAGTCTGCCCGGCCTGGCACCCCCAAACACGCCATGTGCCCCTAGTTCAGCACCCCCACACCCACCCTGCTGCAGTCCCCACCTCAGCACCCCCAAACCTGCCCCCAGGCTGGCACCCCACGCAGCTCAGCACCCCCAAACCTGCCCCTAGACTGGCACCCCACCCAGCTCAGCACCCCCAAACCAGCTCAGCACCCCCAAACCTGACCCCAGACTGGCACCCCACCCAGCTCAGCACCCCCAAACCTGCCCCAACACCTCGCTGGTGCAGCACCCCCAGTCTCCCCCCTCAGCCTGGCACCTCCAAACCCGCTGTGTGCTCCCCGGCTCAGCACCCCCAAACCCCCCATGTGCCCCCAGCGTGGCACCCCCAAACCTTCCATGTGCCCCCAGCCCAGCACCCTTAAACCCCCCACACCGTGTCCCTGGCCCAGGATCCCCAAACTCATCCTGGCCACCCGAAAAGCCGCCGCTGTGCCCCCCAGCCCACCAGGGACACGAGGTTCCAGGGGTGCTTGCGGCGGAAGTCGCCGCAGCAGCTGAGGACGATGAGGGAGATGAAGAACACGGCGTAGGACACGTAGTACGTCCACACGTTGCGCTGCACGAAGCCCCGCACGCCTTTGACGAAGGTGAAGACGGTCACGAAGGCGAAGGTGACGGTCAGCTGCAGCGTGAGCACCAGGAACACCTGGGGACCGGGGGGCGGGTCACAGGGGGTCCCCCTGACGCCCCGCGCCCCGCCCGGAGCCCCCCGTGTCCCACCTTGCGGATGAAGGCCTGCCGGATGCTCTTGTCGTCCCAGTGCGCCGACGGGAAGTCCTGGTTGTCATAGTAGGAGGGGGGCCCATCCTCGTGGTAGGTGCTGTGCAGGGGGGCTGTGGGGAGGGGGGGACACCGCTCAGGGAGGCTGGGGGTCCGGGGGGTCCCAGGAGCCATGGGGAGTGGAGCTCTGTGTCCCCCAAAGCCAGGTGTCACGGCTGACACAGCTCTGGGCAGTGTCCCCCCTCCCAGGGTCATGGCCAGCACCATCCCAGGTGGGCACAGTCCCCCAGTTGCCCCCCAGGATGTGTGGGGCAGGAGCCAGGACCCACGGGGGGGTCCCTGCTGCTCCACTTGGGCCCCCTGAACTGTGCGAGCTGCCAGACCCCCCCACCGTCTGCGCAGCCAGCCTGAAACAGGGACTGTTTGCCAAAACAGGGACGCCCTCCAAGGGAGCCCCCCCAGGCTGCCCTCAGTGCCCAATGCCAGGGGCTGCCCCGCACACCTGAAGCCCCCAGAGAGGAGCTAGGGGGGGTTCCACACCCACTGGGAGCCCCCAGCTGGGAGCCACGGGAGTCACACACCCCATTTGGAACCCCCCAGCCTGGAGTGCACCCCCCAGCCCCCCTGTCCCCACTACTTACAGTCCTGGTCACCGGGGACCATGGGCTGGGGCTGGGCATAGGGCGGCTGCGCGTAGGGGCCCTGTGGGTAGGGCCCGGGCGGGGGGTACGGCCCGGGGGGGTACGGCCCGGCGGGGGGGTACGGCCCCGGTGGCGGGTACGGCCCCGGCCCCTGCGTGAAGCCCGGCTGGGGGTAGGGCGCGGGGGCGAACTGGGGCTGGGGGTACGGGGCGACGGGGTAGGGGGGCTGAGGGTAGGCTGGGGGGGCCGTCGCCTGCTGCTGCCCCGCGAAGCCATCGCTCGTCACCAGGAAACTCTTCTCGTGGGACATGGTGTCCCGCAGGCTGCGGCCGCCTTGGTGCTGTGGGGGGGACAGGGGGTTAGAGCTGGTGGCGTCATCCCCCGTGGCTGTCACCCACCTCCTCATCACCCCCACAGCCATCGTCCCCTTCCTCTTCGTCCCCCCTAGTCATCACCCACTGCAGCCACCAGCCCCTCACGGCTGTGTCTCCAACCCTCCCAGCCATCACCCCGTCCTCAGCAGCCCCACATGGCCCTCACCCTCCCGCAGCTGTCACCCCTTCCTCAGCACCCCCGCGGCCATCACCCCTCCATGGCTGTCACCCCTCCGTGGCCATCAGCTCCGCAGCCATCAACCCCCACCCCCTCAACCCCAGCCCCAGGCAGCCCTGGGGGTCCCCGGCCAGTTCAGCACCGCAGAGGGGGTTCCCCCCTCGGGGATGCCCGGGGATGGGGGGTCCCCGCCATCGGGGGGTCCCGTCCTGCTCCCCCCGCCCCCGGGCCCGCACAAGATGGCGGCGGCGAGGCCGTTGCCATGGCAACACCCCCTGGGGCAGGGGGCGATGTGCGGGGCCTGGCGCGGGTTGGGGGGCTCGGCCGCGGCGGGGGGGCGGTGTGCGGGCTGGGGGATCGGTGTGCGGGACCGGTTCTTGCCGTGATTACCGGCAGCGGTGCGGGGGAGCTCCGGCGCTGCCTCACTGCCCCCTCGGGCCGTCGCCGGCAGCAGCGGGGTCCTGCCAGGCCCGGCCCCGGTCCCCGGCCCCGGCCCCACCTCATCGAGCCGGGCGGGCTCCGCCGCAGCCCCGGGGCCGCCCCCGCTCCCGGGGCCCGGTTACAAAACCGGGCGGTGCGGAAGCGGCGGCTGCGCCCTAAGCGGGGATCGCGCACCCGGCGGTGCGGTACCGGCACCGGTGCCCGTGCGGTACCACAGCGGTGGCGGTGCCGGTGCGGTGCCGCGGCGGCCCCGGCCCGGCCAACGGGCAGCGCCGGCCGGTGGCGCAACCGCAGCCGCCGCGTGACGGCCCCGCGCCCCGGGCGGGCGGCGGGACGGGGGGGGCTCGGCCCTGCGGCACCGCGGGGGCGGCACCGACACCGGGCGGGGGGCGCATTTAGGGGTTCAGAGAGAGCCTGGGCGGTTTCCCCGGGGGTACAGAGGGCACGGGGTGTGTGCGGCATGGGAGACACCCCGGACAGGGTCAGAGGGCATGCGGTGCACCCCACATGGGGGGTACGGAGGGCACCCCGAACGGGGGGCATGGGGTGCGGGTACTCTGGGGGCACGCTGGGGTGTGGGGGGCGCAGGGGGGTCCGCAGCACGTGTCGGGGGGCGCAGGGGGCTCGCAGCGCAGGGTGCGGGGGGTGCAGGGGGTGTCTGCATCACGGACTGCGGGGATGCGGGGGGGCACGGTGTGCAGGGGGGTCCGCACCACGGGGTGCGGGGGCGCCCGCAGCACGGCGTGCGGGGGGCGCAGGGATGCCCACAGCCCGGCGGGCGGCGTTGCGGGGGTGCGGGTGCTCCCGCATCACGGGTTGCGGGGGTGCCGCCGCCCGCCCCCCCACCGGTTCTCTCGGCGCCCCGTAAGCCGCTTTGCCCTGACGCTCGGTAAAGCCCCGCCGCGGCCTATTTACGGCAGCAGCGAGCCTAATCCCCGAGCGCTGCCGCGGGGGGAACTGCCGGGGGACTCCCGCTGTGCCCGTGACCGCGGGGTCCCGCTCGGCCCCGCTACCCCCGCCCCGCTACCCCCCCCATCAAGCCCCTCCTCGCACCGAACCCGTGCGCTGCGGAATGCGGCAGCCAGAAGCGGCGGAGGGAACCGCGCTCGGGGGCGGCCCCGGGGTCCCCGCGCCCCCCGCTCGCCGCCCACCCCCCCGCCGGAGCCCCCGGCCCCCCGAGACCCCGCTCACCGGCCGGGCCGAGCTGCGCGGGTCCGCTCGCTGCGCGCCGGAGGGGCGGGGCCTAGAGGGGGCGGGGCCTCGGCTGTGCCCGGCCCGCCGAGCGCTGCGTAGGCCACGGGGAGGGGCGGGGCCTTGCTTGGGGGCGGGGCGTGCGGGGGTGGGGGCCGCGCGGCAGGGCGCCCCCTGGTGGCGACAGCGCGGACCTGGCGCGGGCGGCCCCGCCCCCGCCCCGCCCCGTCACGCGTGGGGCCGGTCACGTGTCCCCGGTAACGCGGGAGGGACGGTCACGTGCCCCCCGTCACCCGTGGGGCTGGTCCCGTGTCCCCGTGTCATTCTCGTGTCCCCCCGACACCCGTGGGGCTGGTCCCGTGTCCCCGTGTCATTCTCGTGTCCCCCCGTCACCCGTGGGGCTGGTCCCATGTCCCCGTGTCATTCTCCTGTCCCCTGTCACCCGTGGGGCTGGTCCCGTGTCCCTGTGTCATTCTCGTGTCCCCCCGACACCCGTGGGGCTGGTCCCGTGTCCCCGTGTCATTCTCCTGTCCCCCGTCACCCGTGGGGCTGGTCCCGTGTCCCCGTGTCATTCTCGTGTCCCCCCGTCACCCGTGGGGCTGGTCCCGTGTCCCCGTGTCATTCTCGTGTCCCCCTGTCACCCGTGGGGCTGGTCCCGTGTCCCCGTGTCATTCTCGTGTCCCCCGTCACCCGTGGGGCTGGTCCCGTGTCCCCGTGTCATTCTCGTGTCCCACCGACACCCGTGGGGCTGGTCCCGTGTCCCCGTGTCATTCTCGTGTCCCCCCGACACCCGTGGGGCTGGTCCCGTGTCCCCGTGTCATTCTCCTATCCCCCCGTCACCCGTGGGGCTGGTCCCATGTCCCCGTGTCATTCTCCTGTCCCCCGTCACCCGTGGGGATGGTCCCATGTCCCCGTGTCATTCTCGTGTCCCCCTGTCACCCGTGGGGCTGGTCCCGTGTCCCCGTGTCATTCTCCTGTCCCCCCGTCACCCGTGGGGCTGGTCCCGTGTTCCCGTGTCATTCTCGTGTCCCCCTGTCACCCGTGGGGCTTTTTCCCGTGTCCCCGTGTCATTCTCCTGTCCCCCGTCACCCGTGGGCCTGGTCCCGTGTCCCCGTGTCATTCTCATGTACCCCTGTCACCCGTGGGGCTTTTTCCACGTCCCCTCGTCATGTCCGGGGTCAGTTCCGTGTCCCCTGGTCACTCGTGGGGCCGGTCATTCCCGTGTACCCCTGTCACCTGTGGGGCTTTTTCCGTGACCCTCGTCACATCTGGGGTCAGTTCCCATCACATCTGGGATCAGTTCCGTGTCCCCTGGTCACTCGTGGGGCCGGTCACGCACGAGGGACAGTCACTTGTCCCCCTGTCACCCGTGAGGCTGGTCCCGTGTCCCCCGTGAGGCCGGTCCCGCGCCCTCTGGCCACTCTCGGAGGGATGGTCACGAGTCCCCGTGTCCCGCGTGGGGCCCGTCCTGTGTCCCCACCCCGGCCCCGCCCCCCGCCCTTCCCCTTCCCGTTTTGGCCCCGTTTCGGTTTCGTTTCGCGGCCGGGGCGGAGCCGCGCAGCGTCCGGTGCGTGGGGGGGGGGCCTGCCCCGCGAGGGGGGGCCCTGCCGGACGTGTGGGGCCCCCACGGGGCTGCAGAGGTCCGGGGCGATCCGGGGGGTCCTGCCCCGGGGCTGGGAGGGTCCCGCTTGTGGCTGCAGGGGGGTCGCGCCCCGGGGACGCAGGGCTGGAGGGCCCTTGGTAAGGGAGAGCCGGGGGGGGGACACGGACGTGGGGTTTGGGGAGGGGAGTTGGGGCCACGCGTGGTTGCACGGGGGGTCCTCGGTCCGGGGGGGTCACAGCGCGGCGGGGGGGGAGGGGGCGTAAAGGGGCCGAGGGGGATCCCACGCCCCAAATGTGCGGGTGCCCCAGGATGGCCGGAGGGGTGCTGGAGGTGCAGGGGGTCCCCCGCGACGCCCCGGAGGAGCTGCTGATCCTGTACTTCGAGAGCCGGCGGCGCTCGGGGGGGGGGCCCGTGCAGAGCTGCCAGCGCCTTGGCCCCCTCCTCTTCCTCACCTTCGAGGACCCCCAGGGTAAACGCGGGGCGGGGGTGGTGTCCCAGTTCCAACTGGGAGCCCTGGGATGGAGTGTGGGGGGGTCACAGTCCCAGCTAGGAGCGCTGCGATGGGATGTGTGACCATCCCAGTCCCAGCTGGGGGCACTGGGACGGGATTTGGGGGTCTCAGCCCCACTGGGATCACTGGGATCAGGTATGTGACGGTCCCAGTCCCAACTGGGAGCACTGAGGGGGCTGTGGGGGGTCCCAGTCCCAAATGGGAGCTCTGAGGGGGCTGTGAAGGGTCCCAGTCCCACATGGGAGCACTGAGGTGGGCTTTGGGGTGTCCCAGTCCGCCAAGGCTGTGGGGGGTCCCAGTCCCACTGGGAGCACTGAGGTGGGCTTTGGGGGGGTCCCAGTCCCACTGGGAGCACTGAGGTCGGCTTTGGGGTGTCCCAGTCCCCCAAGGCTGTGGGGGGTCCCAGTCCCACTGGGAGCACTGAGGTGGGCTTTGGGGGGTCCCAGTCCCAAATGGGAGCACTGAGGTGGGCTGTGGATGGCCCAGTCCCAACTGGGAGCACTGGTGAGCACAGGGTATCACAGGGGGAAAGGGGATGCTGGGTGGGTCCCCAGCAACCCCAGTTTTCCCCTTACAGATGCACAGAATGTGTTGGCCCATGGCAGCCACAGGCTGGGGGGGGCCGAGCTGGGGGTGCGCCCGGCCCCCCCCTGGGACCCCACCCACCTGCTGCTGCACGGCCTCGACCCCCGGACCACCCCCGAGCACCTGGACTTACCCCTGGAGACCCTGCTGGGGGTCCCCCCCGGCACTGTCACCCAGTGCCAGGGCCCTGCGCCTGGCTGGGGCCTGCTGCGCCTGCAGGACCCCCTCGCCCCCCCAGGTGGGACTGGGGGCCATGGAGGGGACACCAGGGTGTAGAGGGGCGATGGGATGGGGGTGCAGGGCTGGGGTGACATGGTCGGGCTGCTGGGGGATGAGGGGACAATGGTGCCAGGGGTGGGAGTACTGGGGGGCAGGGGGCTGATGGGCTGGGGGGTCTGGGAGCCCCAGGGTGGCGTTTTGGGGTGCCCAGCCCCCAGACATTGCCATGGGGGTGGTGGCACCGCCATGGGTTCCCGGTGTCGCCGGTGCCAGCAGTGCCCGTGCCGCAGAGCTGGCGTCGGCGGAGCAGCGGGCGCGGCAGCAGGGGCTGGCGCTGCTGCGGGTGCCGCGGAGCCCCGCGGTGCTGGTGCGGGCGGCGGGGCTGGCGCTGAGCCGGGACCTGCTCGAGCTCTACTTTGAGAACCGGCGCAGCGGCGGCGGCCGCGTGAGGGACGTGCGGCTGCTGCCAGGTGGGCGCGGGGCCGTCGTCACCTTCCAGGAGCCAGCAGGTGAGCGGCCGCCAGCGGAACCCCGCGCTGGTGCCAGGGGACTGTGGGGAGCCGCTCTGGGCCACCGGCTGCCCGTCTGTTTGTCCCCCCCGCAGCCGCAGAGCGGGTGCTGCAGAGGCCACACCGGCTGCAGGACACGGTGCTGGAGCTCGTCCCCCACTACCCCTTCCTGGAGCCGCTGGAGGGGAGCACGGACCTGCCCCTGGACACAGTCCCCCCTCTGGACACGGCCCCTCCTCCTGACATGGAGCCCCTGCTGGGCACGGACCCCTTGCTGGACACGGAGTGCCCTCCAGACACAGACCCGTGCTCAGACACAGACCCCCCCGTGGCAGACACGAACCCCACACCGGACACAGCTGCCACAGTCCCAGTGCCGGCAGCACCAACATCGCACTCGGTGCCGGAGCAGCCGCCGGCCGCCTTCCCTGGCGGGGACAAGGACACAGAGGGGTTCAGTGCCGTGCCCAGCCAGGCCCAGTGCCCGGGGCCTGTGTCGGTGGTGGTCCCAGAGCCGGTGTCGGCGGTGCTGGTGCAGGACGAGGCGCTGGTGCCAGCAGAGCCGGGAGCTCTGCGGTACCTGCAGCAGCACTACCGAGATGTGCTCGGCAGCATCCCTGAAGTGTCCCTGCTGCCACTGGAGGAGGGGGACATCTCTGGGTTCCGGGTGAGCTGTGGGGTATGAGGTGTGGGCAGGGGTGTGGGCAGGTGTGGGCAGGGCTCTGTGCTGTGCTCCCACCTCCCCGTGCCAGAGGCTGCCGGCCCCGTGGTGCTGCCCGCGCTGCCTGCAGGTGAGTTGGGAGCCGGGCAGGCGCTGGTGCCCAGGTACTGACCCCCTTGACCATCTCCTGACAGGTGAGTGGGGAGCCGGGCCGGTGCCGGGCAGTGGCGGATTTCCTGCAGAGCCTGCTGGACTCTGTGGCCTCGCACCCCACAACCCTGCGCTTTCCCGGCATTGCCCGCTTCCTGCGGGACCCCGCTGGGCAGAGCCTCCTCCAGCAGGTGGAGAGCCGCTTCCAGTGCATCATCCAGCTGGACGGTAAACCCTGGAGCCCTCCAGATCCCCAGGTGCGGCCTCATGGGGAGGGGTCTGGCAAGCAGGTGCCGTTGTGCTGGTCGCTGCTGTGCCGGAGCAGCGTTGGTGATGCCACCCCTCGGTCCCCACAGCTGGAGCTGGAGGAGCTGCTGCCCCCGAGCAGCCACTGCGACTCCTGGCACCCGGACCTGCCTGAGGGCAGCAGTGCTGCCGCTGACAATGGTGATGGTGGTGACAATGGCTTTCACTCCAACGTAGGTGAGGGGCGAGGGGGCCACTTTGGTGCCCACTCTCCGGGTGCTGCGGTGGGATGAGGGGGCCATGGGTGCTGGTCCTCCCCAGGACATGGTGGGGCCTCATGGCTGATGCCCTGCTGCTCCCGCAGAGGAGATCAAGGAGGTGCTGGCAGCGCTGCACCCCAGTGAGGACGACGACTGTGAGAACCCCAACCTGTGGCCTGACACTGTCCCCGGCAGCGAGTGGGACCCCGACGTGGAGTTCCCCATTGCGGCCGGTGGGGAGGGTGCCAGGGAGCTGCTGTCGGACACCAGGGTGGAGGAGGAGGTGCAGATAGCCTTGGCCATCCAGTACTCCATGGACAGCATGTGGTGCGAAGAGGAGGAGCTGGCACGCGCCACCGCTCTGTCCCTGCACTCCTACTGCCGGGAGCAGGAGCAGGAGCAGGCCGAGGAGGATGCCGGGCTCCTGGCCGCGTTGGAGGCCTCGCTGGAGGAGGCACTGCTGGCGGCAGATGTGGCGCGGGTGACGGTGTTCTGCTCCTTTGAGCAGGATGTGTCGGTGGTGGAGCAGGAGCTGGAGTGGGTGCTGGTGGGACAGCTGCGAGCGCAGGAGGTGGCGAGTGAGCGGCTGCGGGCACTGCCGGCCGCCGGCCGCCGCGCACTGGCCCTGCTGCGGCGCCGGCACGCCGTGCACCTCAGCCTGCACGGTGACACCGCCACGCTGCGCGGCTTCGCCAAGTACACGGCCCCTGCTGCCCAAGACCTCGTGTCGCTGCTCCAGGGCCGGCCACCACCAGGGCACGGTGCCACCGCTGCCACCGTTGCCACCACTGCCACCACTGCCGCTGTGCATTGGGTGCGCTGGGACCCCTCTGGCATCGCTGTCCCCTACGCCCCTGAGGCAGCGGCGCAGCTGGAGCAGGCCTGGTTGCGTCAGGAGCGCAAGCTGGATCTGGTGCTGGATGGGCGGCCCTTCACCGTGGATTTGGAGCGCATGGAGGAGTTCGACATCGGCAGTGCCCTCGCCGTGCCCATCTGCCGCAGCCAGCCCCCGCTCGACAGCACCTCCTGCCTGCTTGGTGTGTGTGGGTGCTGTGGGGCCAGCCCTGCCCCTCGCTGTGCCCGCATTCACCGGGGTTTTGTCCGGCAGAGCCGGAGGTGGCTGGGCTGGAGGAGGAGGTGCGGCTGATGGCGCTGGCTGAGGACTCGGAGGAGTTTGCTGACACCGTGCACCATTTCTACGGGACGCTGGAGGAGCTGCACAGCCAGATCAGCATCGTGCAGGTGGGTCTGGGGATGTGGGACCCCCAGGGTGTCCCTGTGGCAGAGCAGTGACACAGCGGTGCCCAGCAGGTGCAGAAGCTGATCCATCCAGTGCTGTACAAGCAGTACCAGCTGAAGAAGGGCAGCGTGAAGCGTGCCTGTGCCGCCAGCACCACCGTGGAGCGCGTCCTCTTCCATGGCACCACCAAGGCCTCCAGCCGCGAGATCTGCCTGCACGGCTTCAACCGCAGCTTCTGCGGGAAGAACGGTGAGCGCCGGGCAGGTGTGGGGTGATCGTATGGGCGTGGTGCCCTTGGTGTGGGAAGGGGGTGCCAAGGGAGGCACAGTGCCACCAGCATGGGAACAGCGTGCCAACGGGGGAATGGTGCCAGCGGTACGGGAACGGGGCACCAAGGGGGGTGGGATGGCATCAGCGTGGGAACAGGGTGCCCATGTGGGCCTGGTGCTGACAGCATGGGGACAGGGCACTGGGTGCCATTGGCATGGGAAGGGGGTGCCAAGGTGGGCACAGTGCCGTTGGTGTGGGAATGGCGTGATAAGGTGGGCACGGTGCCATTTGCAGAGGAATGGGGTGATTGTGGGCGCATGGGAAGGGGTGCCAAGGTGGGCACAGTGCCGTTGGTGTGGGAATGGGGTGATAAGGTGGGCACGGTGCCATTTGCAGAGGAATGGGGTGATTGTGGGTGCATGGGAAGGGGTGCCAAGGTGGGCATGGTGCCACTGGTGTGGGAACAGGGTGGTGAGGTGGGCACCATTTGCGCAGGAATGGGGTGATTGTGGGTGCATGGGAGGGGGGTGCCAGGGTGGGCATGGTGCCGTCGGTGTGGAATGGGGTGGTGAGGTGGGCACCATTTGTACAGGAATGGGGTGATTGTGGGTGCATGGGAAGGGGGTGCCAAGGTGGGCATGGTGCC
Organism: Lycocorax pyrrhopterus obiensis; assembly: GCA_014706295.1. NCBI lineage: Eukaryota > Metazoa > Chordata > Aves > Passeriformes > Paradisaeidae > Lycocorax > Lycocorax pyrrhopterus. The sequence goes on along the minus strand of JACSVZ010000044.1, from coordinate 378,999 downwards.
ACTGGTGTGGGAACAGGGTGGTGAAGTGGGCACAGTGCCATTTGCACAGGAATGGGGTGATTGTGGGTGCATGGGACGGGGGTGCCAAGGTGGGCACAGTGCCGTTGCTGTGGGAACGAGGTGGTGAAGTGGGCACCATTTGCACAGGAATGGGGTGATTGTGGGTGCATGGGAAAGGGGTGCCAAGGTGGGCACGGTGCCGTCGGTGTGGAATGGGGTGCCGATGTGGGCCCAGCCTCGTGCCCCGGCTGACACCCGGCCCCACAGCCACGCTCTACGGCCTCGGCGTGTACTTCGCGGCGCGCGCGGCCATCTCGGCGCGGGACCGGTACTCGCCGCCCAGCGCCAACGGCACCAAGTTCATCTTCATGGCCAAGGTGCTGACCGGGGAGTTCACGGCTGGGCGGCCGGGGCTGCGGGCACCCCCACTGCGGGAGGGGTCCGGGGCCCCCCAGCGCTACCACAGCGTCGTGGATGACCCCCGGCAGCCTGACATCTTCGTCATCTTCAATGACACCCAGGCCTACCCTCAATACCTCATCACCTGCCGCTGCCGCCCTGGGGGCCCCCCTGAGCCCCCTGGCAGCCACTCTGCTTCAAGGACCCCCCCTTAGGACCCAGAGCCTCCTGGCACTGGTGCCACTGTGGGGGTTACGGTGTCCAGGGGCTCAAGGGGGCCCTGCCATGGGGACTTGGTGTGCAGGGAGGTTCCTGCCCTGCCCAGGAGCTCGGAGTGGGGGGATCCTCACTTGGGAACGTGCCTGGGCACCCTCGTGCCAGGGCAGGAGGTGGACAGGAGGACTTGGGGTCACCAGTGTGACACCAGTGAAATTTGTAATAAAACTGCAAATAAAATTTTGAATAAATTGGAGCCTTTTGCATGGCTGGGATTGAGGGGGGACTGTGGGGATGGGATCCCAGTCCCGACTGGGAGCACTGGGATTGGGGTGGATGAGGTCCCAGTCCCAACTGGGAGCACTGGGAGCTGGGGTTCAGCAGGGCCTGGCTGTGTTCCCCCTGTGAGGTGGCTGTGCTGGGTGGTGGCTCTGGGCCACCCTAGGGCTGGACCTGGCCACTCCTGCACCTCTGCCTGTTCCCTGCATCCTGCATCCTGCTTCCTGCATCCTGCCTGCTCCCCACCTGCTCCCTGCCTCCTCCCTGCCTGCATCCTGCTCCCTGCCTGTTCCTGTGTCCCAGTGCCCCCCCGAGCTGTGCCCACCCTGCAGGTGCGGGCAGAGCCCCTTCCCTGGGCAGTGCTGGCAGCACCGGTGCCCACCGGGTGAGACCCTCCAGCAGGCAGCAGCGGGGGGAGGGAGGGGTGCACAGCCTCCCCTCCGCGCCCGCGTTGCCCACTGAGATGCCCCAGGTCACAGCTGGGCGAGCGCGGGGCCGGGGGTCTCAGCGACACCCGCACCCCTTTGGGGAGCCCACACGGAGTGGCCACGAGTGTGACACCGGCGGCTCCAGGCCCGGCCCCGCGGGCACGGGCGGTTCCAGGGCAGGGCTGGCCGTGGCACCGCGCCGGCGTGTGCCAGCCCCGCTGACGTGTGCCAGCGCTGGGATCCCGGCGGGCGTCGTGCCAGCCGTGCCAGCCCCGCGCACGTGGCGCCAGCCCCGCTCCCCGGGGAGCGCCGGCGGACGGAGGCGAGAGCCGAGAGGGACGGGGGTGCAGGAGAGGTTCTGGCCGCACGCCCACCCCTTCTGCACGGTCCGGTGCCCCGCGCCCCGCGGGTGCCCCGGGCGGGGAGTGCCCGGCGCTGCCGGTGCCAAGCGTGCCGGACCTTTGTCCCCTGACGCCGAGGGGCCCGCGGGGCCCAGCGCCGCTGAAAAGGGCCCTTTGTCCGGCTCTGGCCGGGGGATTCGCTCCCTGCGCCCGTGCCGGCACCAGCACATGACCGCGGCAAGAGCGGCTGCGCCAGCACCGGAGCCGGACGGACGGAGCGAGCGGCAGCCCCGGTACGGCCGCAGCGAGAGCGGGTGGGGGGTTTGAGCCTTGGCCCCGTCACGGCAGGTGCCACGGGGGGGACCGAGGGTCCTGTCGAGCCGGGAGAGGGCCCCGACCTCGGCGCTGCCGGTGCCACCTTGCACTGTCCCGGTGTCGGGTCCCGGGGAGCCCTCATGCCACCCCGGTCCGGGGTCCTCGGTGGTCTTTGCACCCCGCGGGGGGGGGGGTGCGGTTGTGCTCGGGTTGCCGGGGTCTGGCACTCGATGGCCCCGATGAGGCACGCGGTGGGGCTAAGGATCGGGGGGGCTGTGCCGTGCGATGGCGCGCCAGCAACTGGATGTGGCGAGGGCACCGAGGGTCTTTGAAGCCCCCAAGCCCCCCCAGTGCGTGTGTGTGCACACGGGTGTTCCTGTGCCGTGCACAAAGCGGTGCTTGCGCCGGGGCGTGTCTGCAGCCAGCCAGGGCCGGGCACACCCGTGTCCACCTGTGTCCACACCCAGGCGTGCACACGCACCGGGGGCTGCTCACACGCCTGTTCTCGGCTCCAGCTCCCTTTGCCGGTAGCGGCTCTGGTTCCTGGCACCAGCTCTGGTTCACACTGGCTCCAGCTCCTGTTACCAGCTCCAGTTCCTGGTACCAGCTCCAGTTCTCGGCACCAGCTCTGGGTCCTGGCAGCAGCTCTGGTTCCCAGCACCAGCTCTGGATCAGGGCACCGGCTCCGGTTCCCAGCACTGGTTCCCGGCACCGGCTCCGGTTCCCGGCACTGACTCCAGTCCCCAGCCCCATCTCCCCAGCTGCACTGGGGATCCCTGGCTCCCAAGCCTCCCAAGCTGCCAGACCAGACGCCCTCCTGCAGTGCTGGTGGCTGGAGCCGTGCTCTGTTTCCCGGCCAGAAGAGAGGCCGGTGGCCAGCAGGGTGTGAGCACCACGCTGGAGCCGCGCCGGAGCCGTGCCAGGGCCGAGCTGGGGCTCCCATCTCATCCCTCTGCCACCGCGCTCCCCTGGGCTCTGAATGCGGCAGCCGGGGGTGGCCCGTGCCACCGTCACGCGTGCTGCTGCCCGAGCCGGTGTGCCGCTGATGTGCCAGCGGTGTGCCAGCGGTGTGCCGGTGATGTGGCCATGCTGTGCCGGTGCTGTGCCCACAGCTGAGCGCCCAGCCGGGCGGGGAGCGCCGAGCGGCTGCGGGACTTCCCTGCGGGAGCGCGGGGCGGGACCAGCCTCGCTGGGAGCGCTGGGCGGGGTTCACCCTCTCCACACCGGTTGCAGTGGTGAGGGTTAACCCTCTCCGTGTCTGGTGTACTGGTCACAGTTACCCTCTCCGTGCTGGATGTACTGGGTGCACTGGTCGGTTAACCCCTGGCTGCTCGGTGTACTGGGAGCATTGGTCAGGGTTAACCCCCTCCATACTGGAAGTACTAGGGAAGGTTAATCCTCTCCGTACTAGGTGTACCGGGGAGGGTTAACCTTCTCCGTACGGGGTGTACTGGGTGCACTGGCCACAGTTAACCCGTGCCATGCTGAGTGTGCTGGGAGCGCCGGTCGAGGTTGGCCCCTGGTGCTGGCTGTACGGGGAGCACTGGTCGGAGTTACCCGCGGTGCCGGGTGCGCTGGTCAGGGTTAATCCATCCCGCGCCGGGTTCCCGGGGGTGCCTCCCCCGCGGGGTGCGCAGGGTGCGGAGGGTGGGGCGGTGAGATAAGGCGCCCCCCGCTGCCCGCCCCCCGCCCCGCCTCTGCCGCGAAGCCGGAGCCGGTGCCGGTGCCGGTGCGGGCGGAGCCCCCGGGGCCATTTTCCCCCGGAGCCCCCGCGGTACCGGTGCCGGTGCTCCCCCCCGGTGCCGCATTCCCTCCGGAGCCCTCCCGGTGCCGGTGCCGTTTCCCCCCCCGGTCATGCCCCCCCGTCGCGTCCCGGCGGACATCGTGGCGCTCGGTGAGTCCCCGCTCGTGGGACCCCCCTCACCCGCTCCCCCGTGGAGCCGGGAGTGGCGGGGGGGGGCTTGGAGGATGCTGCGGGGCTGCCGCAGGGCGATGGGGGGGGGCTGCAGGAGCCGTGGGGGCTGGGGGCTGCGGCGTGGAGGGGTTGTGCGGGAGGGCTCTGCTGGGGGTGCGAGGGGTGTTTGGGTGCTGGGACCCGAGTCTGGGGACGGGGGGGTCCCTGTGGGTGCCCTTGTGGGTGGGGGGAGGCGGCGTGTCAGGCCTGGGGTGGAGGGGCTGCGCGGGGGACGTGGGCGATGGAGCCGGTGACTCAGGCTTGGCACCGCGCACGCCGCGCTGCCCCCTACGCCCGCCCCCCACCTGCTCCGCCACTTGCCCCCCACGCCCGCTCCCACCTCTTCCCCACGCCCACCCCCCGCCTGCCACCCCACTGCCGGGGGTGCCGGTGATGCTGGTGGGTCTGGGGGTGCCGGTGATGTCCGAGGGTGCCGAGAGAGCCGGGCGCTGTGATGTCGGTGATGCCGGTGGGTCCGAGTGCCGGGCCCAGTGATGCCGGGACCGGTGGCTTTCCCGGGTTCGGAGCTTCTGCAAATGGCGCCTCGGCCGCGGCAAACGCCCGGTGCTGCCGGCTCCCGGGGGAATGAGCCCGAGCCGGTGTCAGGGCTGCGGTGGCGCCGGGGCGGAGGTGGGATCGCGGAGGTGCCGGGATCGCGGAGGTGTCGGGATGCTGGGGGCAGGATCACGGAGGTGCCGGGATGGCGGAGGCAGCGGGATGGCGGAGGTGCCGGGATGGCGGGGGCGGGATCACGGAGGTGCCGGGATGATGGAGGCGGGATGGCGGAGGTGCCGGGATGGAGAGGGCAGGATCACGGAGGTACCGGGATCACAGAGTCATCCCCTCCGCTACCGGCACCCTCCGTCCCGCTCCCCTGGGAGCGCTCCCGGCACCGAGGGGCTGCAACCGGCACCGACCCCGCGGGGCGCCCGCCCCGGCCGAACCCCGGCAGCTGCTCCCAGACACGGAGCCGGCCTGGCCGCTGCCCCGCTGCCGGTGCAGTCTTGTCCCCCACGGCTTCGGTCTGGTTGTTCTGTCCGTGCGCGCCCCGGCTGCGGCGGCACCGGCGGGCGGTCCCACGGGCGAGTTCCCGGTGCCGGACCGGCCATCACCGCGGCTCCCTGCCCGTCCCTTCGCTGCGGTGGCCCCGTGGGGACCGTGTCCCTGGCGACACCACCCTGCACGGCTCGGCACAGACCCCGCTTCCCCGGGGCTGTCCCGAGGGGTTCCGGCACCTCCGGGCGCCCCATGGTTCTGCCGTGTGCTGCACCGGGCTTGGGTGTGCGGGCGCCTGCCGGTGCTGCGGTCCCGGTGCCCGGGACCGTCTCTCTGCCGCAGGAGCCGGGGTCAGCGGTGCCAGGGATCCCTGAATCGAGAAGGGCGGTGGCGATGCTGGGGGTCCCTGGTGCCCCGGTGCCGGGGGTCCCTGAAGCCCGAAGGAGGGCGGTGGCGATGCTGGGGGTCCCTGGTGCCTCCGCCGGGGGCCCCTAGCGCACGAAGGCGATGGTCCCGGTACCGGGGGTCTCTGACGCCGTCCCTCTGTCACAGGAGCCGGGGTCGGCGGGCAGCCGGGGGCCGGCGGCGATGGCGGAGGAGAGCTCGAGTGGCAGCAGCGGCTCGCCTGGCGCCGGGGACACGCTGCCCTGGAACCTGGGCAAACACCAGCGCTCCCAGCGAGCCAAGGCGGCCGCGGGCAACGGGACGGTGCTGGACCCCGCCGAGAGAGCGGTCATCCGCATCGCAGGTACGGCCCGGGGGACCGGAACGTGTCCAGGGGGTCGGGATGTGACAGGGGAGCCGGGACGTGTCTGGGGAGTCGGGCCGTGACTGGTGGGCTCGGCATGAGCCGGGGTGGGAGGTGGGGGGCCAGGATGTGTCCGGGGGTCTGGAACGTGACCCAGGGCACTCAGCGTGCGCGGGGGGATGGAGGGGTCGGAGGGGGATGGAGGGTGTCTGGAGGTCCGTGGGGCGATGCCGTGGGGGTTCCACGTGGGCCGGGGGATCGAGGGGTGGCACCGCGCTGGGAGCTGTGCCGAGGCCGGGGCAGTGAAGCCGCCATGGGGGATGCCGTGCCGTGCCGTGCCGCGCTGCGCCGCGCCGTCCCCATACGGCTTCCAGTGTGTTCCCCCCCACAGAGCACTCAGCCCCCCCCGGCACAGAACCCTCCCCCCCCGGCTATTTCCGTTACACCTCCCTGTCCTTCCCCGCCTCCCTCCCTCCCTCCCTCCCCGCCCCCCCGGCGCTGTCCCCGCTCGAGTTTCGGGGCATTAATGTCTATTTTTAGGGATGACGATACCCCGTCCCATGGGGCCGGTGTCCCCCCCCCCCCCCCCCCCCCCAGCTCGCTCAAGGCTGGGACTGGGCTCCGGTGGGGGTTGTTGGGGGTCGCGGTGGGGCCCCCTCAGTGCCCCTCAGGTGGCCCTGGGAGACGGAGCTTTAAAAATCCGTCGGTGCTCATGGGGCTGCTGGGGAGTCCCAGGGGGCGTGACGTCCCTGTCCCCACCAGCTGGAGGGCACGCGGGGGTCTCTGTGAGGGGCTGAGCATTCACCAGAGGAGGGGGCGCCCGGTCTGCCCGTCCAGCGAGGGTGGGGAGGTCAGGGTGCGAGGCAGGGGGTCCCTGCCCCGGCTGTGGGGTGCACCAGGCACCCCCCACCCCATCCCTCATCACCTGCACCCCCAGCCCCACACTGTCCCCTATCACCTGCGACCCCTCTCCCTTATCACCCGTCCCTCGCCCCCCTTGCGCTCCTTTGGGCACCCGTGTGTGCCCCACGGATGGGGCCAGCAGTATCGGGGTTCGGGCAGCGCCACATCCCCAGCACCGTGTGACCACTTTGGGGGGCGTAGAGGATTTCACTCGCCCCATGCCCCATGGGGTGTCCGCACCCCTCAGGGTGCCCTGCCCCGAGGGCTGCCCGGCCCCTGGGTGCCGTGTCCGTGGGCGCTGTGTCCGTGGGTGCCGTTTCCGCGAGTCGCGGCGCGCGTCGGGGCGGTGTCCGGCGGTTCCTTTAAAGGGCTGGGCGGGGGCACGCCCCGTCCCCTGTCCCGTCCCCTGTCCCGTCCCGTGCCCCTGCCCAGCCGCGGGGTGCGGGGCCGCCCAGCCGCTGGACACGCCGGACACGCCGGGCACGCCAGACCCCGGCCACGGCCCCCGCCCTCGCCCCCCACCACTGCCCTCCGCCGCCATGGCCGCCGCCGGCCCCCCTCCCGCGCCAGAAGAGCAGGACTTCATCCAGGCCTACGAGGACGTGCGGGAGCGCTACAAGGGTACGGGACCCCTGCCCCACCGCGGGCCGGCCGGGGGGCGCAGTGGGGCGCCGGCCGCGGGGGGGCCGCGGGGGAGCGCGGCCGCTCATTCCCATAATTGGGCACGACGGGCACCGCCAGCCCCGGCCCGGCCGGGGGGGCGGGGGGGGGACGCGGGACACGGCCCGGCACCGCCGACCCCACGGGGAGCCCCCCGGGCCGCTGCCCTCGCCGGGGGCTCGGTGACCGAGGACGGGTGGGGGGCTGTGCCCGCGCCCGCCGGAGCGACCGGTGCGATCGGTGGCGGCGTGGTGGGGCGGGGGGCTCCCTCCGAATGCTCTGGGGACAGAGGTGCTGCCGGGTGGCTGGGGGCGGTGCGGAGGGGGCACGGGCGGTGAGGGTGCGGCGGCGGGGGGCAGTGGAGCTCCGGTGCTCGGCTGTGGCATTGGTGGCATTGCTAACTGGCATTGGTGGCACTGGTGGCATCGGTGACATCTCGGGGTACGAGCCTCGCGCTGGGCAGGGGTCTGACCCCGGCGCTCTCCGCAGTGCCCCCGGTGCCTGCGCGTGGCCGAGGGCGCCCCGGTGTCGCGGCAGCGGCCGCGGCCATGCCCTTACATGGGAGCGGGTGCTGCCTGCGGGGGGAGCCCCTCCGGCCCCACGCCGGGGGTCCCAGCTGCCCCCGCTGCGGGGTCCTTGGCATGAGGGGATCTGGCAGCTCCCACCAGAGTGGGACCCCAGCGTTGGGGTGGTGGGCACGGCCTGCAGCCCCTGCTTGGTGCCACCACCAGTTGTGCCACAGTCCCGGTGTCCCCTGGCTGAGGGACCCCGGTGCACTCGGTGCTGTCGGGAGTAGCTCGACACGCCCGAGCCTGGCAGATCTCATCACGGCCCGGGTGCCACGGGCAGGGATGGCACACGGTTCGGCAGCTGTTGTCCCTCAGTGGTGCCAGGGCACCGTGGGATGGGTTGGTGCGGCTTGGCTGGTGGCGCTGGGCAAATGGCAGGGGTTCATTGTCACCATGTTGTCCCACCTCGCCGGGTGGTGGCAGGGGTTCATTGTCACCCTGCTGTCCCACCTCGCCGGGTGGTGGCAGGTGTTCATTGTCACCCTGCTGTGCCACCTTGCCGGGTGGTGGCAGGGGTTCAGTGTCACCATTCTGTGCCACCTCACCGGCTGGTGGCAGGTATTCATTGTCACCATGTTGTCCCACCTTGCCGGGTGGTGGCAGGTGTTCATTGACACCATGTTGTCCCACCTCGCTGGGTGCTGGCAGGGGTTCAGTGTCACCCTGCTGTGCCACCTCGCTGGGTGCTGGAAGGTGTTGTCACCATGCTGTCCCACCTCCCCAGGTGCTTGCAGTTGTTCACTGTCACCCTGTTGTCACACCTTGCTGGGTGCTGGTGGATTTGGTTTTGGGGGTCCTGATGTGGGAGTTTGATGTCATTCTGCTCCCACCTCACCAGGTGCCGGCAGGCTCAGTGTCACCACGTGGTCCCACCTCACCAGGTGCCGGCTGGTTTAGTGCTGTAGGTCCTGGGGCAGGTGTTTGGTGTCACCGTGTCACCCCACCTTGTCGGGTGCTGGCAAGTTTGGTATCACCATGTGATCCCACCTTGCTTGGTGCCAGCAGGTTTGGTGCTGTTGGACACGGGCTGGGTTCAGTGTCACCACGCAGACACTTCTCACTGAGTGCCAGAGGCTTTGGTGTCACTGCGCAGTCCCTGGCTGGGTGCCGCTGGGTGTGGGATCTGGGGGGGTTCCTGTCACCCCTTGCCAGGTGCTGGCGGGTTCGGTGCCATGGCCCACAGGGTGGGTGCAGATGCCCGGTGGCCGAGTGGCCAGAGGACAGTTTGGAGGGGTGGTGATGTCAGAGCTGAGCCAGCACAGCCGGGAAGCATCAGAAGCCAGGGCAGGCGGGAAGGGTGACACAGTAGCGGTGGGCACAGAGCCCATCGGAGCTGGTGATCCCTGCCAGCGCAGCTGGCACGTGCCATCCCTGAGGCTCAGAGCCCAGGGGGACCCAGCAGCCACTCTGCCAGGGACTCTGCCATCCGTGGGGCAGGAGCTGGCAGTGCTGGTGGTGGTGGCCCTGGCATGGGGCTGGGTGCTGGCGGTGCCGGGGGTGCCGAGATCTCCAGGTGAGGTGGGCGCCGGGCACCTTGTGCCTTCTCCATCAGAGCTGTTACTGTGGCACAGTGCCCGGCAGGCCCTGAAACCAGGCTGGAGGACACCGTCTCCACTGCCACCATCACCACTGCCACCGTCACTGCGGCAGCTGGGCCCCAGGCTTGGCACAGTGTTCATCCACAGTCACCTGTGGGGGACAGCTGGGCCCCTGGGACACCCCAGCCCTTCACCGGGGTTGCAGAGTGGAGACCACACCAGGGTCCCTCCCACTGTCACTGGAGATGGCTGGTGGTCACAGTGGTCACAGTGCGGTGGCCATGCCACAGTCCTTCCCAGTGTCCCTGGGAGTAGAAAGTGGCTGCATTATGGTGACTATGCCACGGTCCCTCCAGGTGTCCCTGGGAGTAGAAAGTGGCTGCATTATGGTGACTATGCCACGGTCCCTCCAGGTGTCCCTGGGGCTTGGGGGCTGGCTGGTGTCCATGCTGGGATCCCTCCTGGTGTCCCTAGGGCTGGCCGGTGACCACAGTGGCTACGGTGGGGTGGCTGTTCCGCAATCTCTCCTGGTGTGCCTGGGGCTCAGAGACTGGATGGTGGCTGCAGTGGTTGAGGTGTGGTGGCAATGTCAGGGTCCTTCTCAGTGTCCCCAGGGTTCTGGGGGCGGCTGTGGTGTGGTGGCCAGTGGCCACAGTGGCTGCAGTGGCTGGTGACTGTGCTGGGTCTCTCCTGGTGTCCCTGGGGCTCTGGGGTTGGCCAGTGGCTGTGGTAGAGGGGCTGAGTCCCTCCCAATGTCCCCAGGGCTGGCCAGTGGCAATAGCCCAGTGGCCATGCCACAGTCCCTCCTGGTGTCCCCAGGGCTGGCTGGCGGCCACGGTGTGGTGGCTGTGCTGGGTCCCTCCTGGTGTCCCCAGAGCTGGCTGGTGGCCGCGGTGGCCGCAGTGCGGCGGCCGTTGCCTGCTGGGCTTGGGGCTGGCATGGCCACGCAGAGCTGAGGCTGAGGCCTGGCACCACCAGCTGGCACCGTGCCAGTGGCTCCCGCCAGCCCCCAGACCGTGGTGCCGGTGCCCGCGGGGGGAGCTGGGGGGGTCCCCTGCCCCCTCAGGGACAGACACCCACCCAGCACTGCTGGCAGGGCAGAGCTGGGCTGAGGCCCCATGGCCCGGGGACGGGCCCCACTGGTGGGGGAGATGGGCTGAGCTTGGGAAGCTGTACTAGGTGGGGGGGGCTGGGCGTGGGGGGCACTGCGTGTGCTGGGTGGGAGGTGGGGTCTGTGCTGGTGGAGGGGTTTGGACTGTGGGGGGGTCTGGGTGGTGGGACCGCGCTGGTGGGGGGGCTGTACTGTGCTTGGGGGGGCAGGGGGCTGTGCTGTTGGGGAGGTGCTGGGTTGTTGTTGATGGGGGGGTCTCTGCAGTACCGGGGGCCGGGGAGGGCCGTGCTGCTGGGACTCTGTGCCGTGGCGGGGGGGCTGCGAGGCCGGTGCCGGCCGGTGGCGGGGGGGCGGTGTCGGTGCCGCAGGGGCGGGGGGCTGCGGCGGCGGGGCGGGGCGGGGCGGGGCCGCGGCCGGGGGGGCGGGACGGACCCGCCCCGGGGCTGCGGGACCGGCCGGCAGCGTGCGGGAGCGCGGCAGCCATGGAGGGGGCGCGGGGCATCCACCACGAGATCGCCTCCCTCAAAGGTACCGGGGGAGGGGGCACCGGGGAGGGTCCCGGGGCCAGGCCCACGGGGACCGGCGGGAAGTCCGCGTCCCGGGGAGTGTTCCGCGTCCCGCGGGGGGGGGCCCGCGTCCCGGGGAGCTTCAGCCGCGCCGCATCCCTCCTGTGCCAGTGTCGCAGCGCAGGTAGGAGAGCGGGGGTCACCGGGAACGCCCCGGCATCCCCGGCATCACCGTGGGTGCCCCGGCATCACGGGCATCACCCAGAGTTTCCCGTTGTCACCAGGCCCCTGCCAGGCACCGCCGTGCCGGTGCCGTGTTACCGAGCCGTGCTGCAGAGCCGGCGCGCTGGGGCGTGAGTAACGGGCGCCGGCGGATGCCGGTCACGGGGCTGCTGGCGGCCACCGGCCCCTGTGTCACCGCAGCGGGCAGAGAGCCACCGCGGGGCCCGGCACCGCAGCGAGCCACCGGGCCGGGGTCGGGCTGGAACGGAGCCCGGCGAGGGTCCGCATGTACCCGGCGAGAGATGGGATGGACCCCGGGAGAGTCGTGATGGACCCCGGGAGCGTCAGGGGGAAGTCAGCGAGGGTCGGGGTGAGATGGACCCCGGGAGCGTCAGGGGGAAGTCAGCGAGGGTCGGGGTGAGATGGACCCCGGCGAGGGTCGAGATGGAGCTCGGGTGGGTGGGGATGGGATAGACCTCGGGCGGGGGGGACGAACCCGGCAAGTTTCGGGATGAACCCCGGCAGGGCCAGGGCGCCCGGCAGCTGTGGCGATGCCGCAGGCCCCAGCGAGGGGGTCCCGGGTCGTGTCCCCTCCCGCAGAGCCCGGGCTGCGGGGGGGCTGATTTACGGTGAGAACCATCCCGGCGCCGGGACCCCTGCCGGCACCGGCCTCATTATGAGCCAGCCTCTGGCCGCGGTGCCCTCCGCAAACAGCCGCGGCTTTGTTCCGCTGGGCACGGGGAGCCCCGCGGCCCCGCCAGACCCCAGCACTGGCACTGGCACCGGCGCTGGCACCGGCAGCGGGAGGGCAGCGCCGGGCCCGTGGCCAGAAGCCGCTGCCACAACCGCTGCCCGCCCCAGATTTGGGGGGCTGCCCCCCGCCGGGCTGCCCGAGGGTTCCATGGGGTGGGGGGCGCAGGGGGCGAGCAGGACCGGGGTTGGGGGGTGCCCCCGGCCCCGCGTGCCAGCAGCCGGAGCTCCCGGCCCGGCCCGGGATGCGATGCGGTGAGCGGAGCTGCGGGGCCGATGCGGGAAGGCTCTTCCCCGGTGGGTGCGGGGGGGTGCCGGCGCCCTGCCCAGCACGGGGCAGCGGCGGGACGCTGGCGATGGCCCCGCTGTCACATCGCGTTGGATCACGGCGGGCGGCGGGCGCTGACGCGGCACTTCCCGGAGGGAGCCGCCGGCGCGGCCGTGACCCCGCTGCGGGCTGGGGGTGCGGGGCCGCGGCTGGGGGGGACACGCTCCTGCTGCCCCCCCCATCGCTACCCCGGTCGCTGCCCCCATCACTTCCCTATAGATGCCCCCATTGCTTCCTCCATCACAGACACCATCGCTCCCCCATTGCTGCTCCCTCATTTCTCATCCCTGCCCCCCCATCTTTGCCCCCACCCCTGCCCCCCATCACTCCCTGCATCACTGCCCCTCCCTCTACCCCCAAACCGCTGCCGCCCTCGCTCCTGCCATCTATCCCACCCCGCTGGGGTTCTGGGGTGCTGTGGGGCTCTGTGGGTGGAATGTGCCGAGGTGGGGCTCAGACTGGCAACTTATGCTCTCCCAAGGGATCCCCTTTGGGGGGGGTCTGGCACCCCAGTGCTCCCAGTGCCCCTGCACCAGCTGCGCTGGGGCCCAGTGATGGGGACTCTCGCAATGGGAGCCCCACTCCGCCGCCCCCCTCTGCCCTCCGGGATGGCGGGATGGGGAAGTTGTGCAAGTCCTGGTGGGGGCCCCTGGTGACGCCAGTGCATTTACATCAGCCCCCGCGGGTCTGGGATCGCCGCGGCCTGGCACCAGCCCCCCATGCCTGGGTCGCTGCTCCACCAGTAAATCCCAGTGAACCCCAGTGCCACTCCCAGTAGTGCCATCGGCAGAGACGGGGGTGCCGAGGATGGTGCCCCTCCATTCCCCCAATGCTGCCGGGGGGCTCCTGCTGCAGCCTTGCAGCGTCCTGTGCCCCGAGCTCACTGCGCTTGGCTGGAGGGGCTGAAGGAGCCCTGGGGGGGGTTCCTCCCCTTTTGGGATCTATGGGCCTGGGATCCCCCTGGCATGAGGCAGGCCCCAGCGCGGGGGACACCCTGGCACCCCAGTTCGCCCCACACAGTCCCTCCTGCTCTATGATGTGGGTGCCACCCCCACACCCCCCTCACGCGGAACCTGGGTATGCCCTTGCAGAGGGGCGTCCCCCGTGCCGGGGCTCTTCCCACGGCAGTGCTGGGGGTCCCGCGGTGCCGGTGGGGGTTGTTGGGCGGTTCTCGGTGCCGGGGGGCTCGGGGAGGGGGGGACGACAGCTGCCTCGTCCCCGCCTGCCACCCGGAGGGTGTGGTGTGGCACAGCTGTGCCACCACCGCGGTTGTGTCACTGCCGGGGAGTGGGGGGGACATGGGGTCCCCCTGCTGCTGCCGGGACAAACCGGGGCAGGAGCAGAGCAAATACTGACGTGGCAGGATGTGGCTGCCGAGCCCCGCCTGTGCCCCTGCCCGCGCCCGTGCCCATACACCTGCTCGTCCCCTGCCGGACCCCTGCCTGTGCCTCTGCCTGCAGCCGGGCAGTGCGGGATGCTCGGGCGAGCGTGGAGGTGCCGTGCCCGGCTCAGGGCCCCCCGGTCTCAGGGATCCCCGAGCTCACGGTCCTCTCCCGAGCTCAGGGACACCTGCGGCTCAGGGTCCCTCCCCAGGCTCAGGGTGCCCCTCCCAAGCTCAGAGACCCCCGCAGCTCAGTGTCCCCCTCCCCCTGGGCTCAAGGATCGCCGCGGCTCAGGGTCCCCTCCAAGGCCAAGGACCTCCGCGGCTCAGGGACACCCCCCGGCTCAGGGTCCCCCCGGGCACTCCATGGGGCAGGTCCCGGTCCCGGGGCGGGGGCGGGGCCGGACCCGCGGGGGTTCCCACGCAGGAACCGGCCGGATGGGTCGGGGCGGGGGGGGGAAGGGGGAGGCGGGTCCGGCCATACCCCCCGGGCGGGAGCCGGGGCCGGGGAGGGGCCGCTGGTGAGTCAGGGCTGGGCCTGGGGCCCCCCCCGACCCCCCCGACCGGGGGTGGAGCTGCAGCCGCTCCCGCCGTGCCGGCAGCCAGCGCCGCGCCGTGTCGGATCGCGCCGGGACGTGCCGGGCCATACGGGGCTGTACTGGACTGTACTGGGCTGTGCCAGGCCATACCGAGCCGAACTGGACCATACTGGGCTGGGCTGGAGCACACCGAGCCGTGTTGGACCGTACTGGGCTGTACTGGACCATATTGAGCAGGGCTGTGCTGGGCCATACTGGGCTGTGCTGGGCCATACTGGGTTGTACTGGACCACCCTGGGCTGTACCATACGGAGCTGTACTGGACTCTGCTGAGCTGTGCTGGGTGAGAGGTGACCGAGCCCTGTGGCCTGTGCCGTGTGCCGTGCCCTGTGCCGTGCTGCCCGCGCCATGGTGGCGGGGATGCTGATGCCGCTGGAGCGGCTGCGCTCCATCCTGGAGCTGCTGTTTCGCGAGGGTGTTCTGGTCGGGGAGCGGGACGGGTGCCCCCGGCGCACCCACCCGCAGCTGCCCGGCGTGGCCAACGTGGAAGTCCGGCGTGCCATGGCTTCGCTGCGCTCCCGCGGCCTCGTGCGCCAGACGGCCGCCTGGCGACACCTCTACTGGTACCTGACGGACGCCGGCGTCGCCCACCTGCGCCAGTACCTGCGCCTGCCGCCGGACGTGGTCCCGCGCTCCCTGCAGCGAGTCCCCCGCCCCGCCGCCCCCCGCCCCGAGGCCCGCCGCGCCACCGCCACCGCCACCGCCGGCACCCACCGGGCACGTCCTGCTGGCGGTGACCGCCTCTACCGCAGGAAGGACGAGGGCGAGGGGCACGTGGAACCCATCGCCGTCACCGCAGGGCAGGGGGTGTCCCAGCCGCCCCCCCAGCCCAGCCCGGCCGCAGGTACCAATCAGCGTCCCGGGGTGCTCCTGACGCTCTCGTGGGTGGAGGCACTCGAGCCCCCCTGCTCCCAGGGGAGGTCTGGGACAAGTCCTTAAGCCCCCCTAACCCCCCGTTGCTTCCTGGCCAAGGATGGGGTGGGGGGTACCTGCAGGCCCCTGCGCTATCTGGGGAGGGAGGAGGGTGCTGGGGGGGCTCCTCGCCATGCCCCCCTGACCCCATGGGGACCCTGTGGGCTGGAGTGGTCCCTGGCGGATCCTGGGGGCTGGGGGGACCGGGGTGCAGTGAGGTGGCTTCCCGGGGTCCCCAAGAGGCCGGTGGGGTGGCAGGACCCGGGACGCTGCAGGGTTGTCATTGCTCCACCATGGTGGGGAGGGGGCTGTGCCATGAGGAGGCTGGGGCTATGCTGTGGGGGGCCGTGCTCTGGGGGGATGTGCCGCGGAGTGCCCGTGCTGTGGGGAGCAGTGCTTTAGTGGGGCCATGCCGAGGGGGGACATTCCATGGGGACTTTGCGCCCCGAGGTCCCCACTGGGCCCAGGGTGGGTCGGACAGACGGCGGCAGCTGGGGCGGGCAGTGCTGGTGGGGAGGGGGCTGCGGCTGCGGGGGGGGGGGTCCCCAACCCCGCCTCCCTGGCGATACGCGATCCCGACACACGATCGGCGGCAGCTGGACCCGGCGGGGGTGCGGGGCGTCCGGTGTCCCACCCCCCCGGGCGGGGCAGCTGTGGTGTCGCTCCGAGGCGGCGGTGACGGCCCCCCCGATCCCCCCGGGCTGTGAGTCAGCCCGTGGCCGTGGGCAGCCGCCTCCGGTCCAAGTTTCCAGCCTGGAGGCGCCGAGCCCGGTCCCTGCCAGCGCCGTGAGTCACCGGTCGGCGGGGGGGCCGGGCCCGCGGCGCTGCTGCCCCGTGGGCGCGGGTCCTGCGCGGGCAGCACCCACGTCCCGTGGGGACGGGGGACGTTCCCCCGAGCTCCGGCCCGGGGGTCACATCTCGCGCTGGGCTCCGGGGCTTCGGTCGCTGCCCGATCCTCGCGTGGGGCGCTGTCGCGGAGCCCCGGCCGTCCCGTCCAGTCCTGCCGTGCCAGCGAATCCGGCTCCAGGCTTTTCTTCCGCCCCGGGAGCCGCTGCCGGAAAACCCGGCCTGGAGTTTCGGCTTGCGAGGACGGGGTCGCGCCGGCGGCGGGGGGTTGCGGGGTCCCCGCGGGGCGGAGGGGATCCCGGTACCCCCCAGCGGCCCCGTTTTCCCCCCAGCCCGTCGGGCTGGCCTCCTTCGGCGGCGGGGCCGTGCCGAGGCCCTTAGTCCCGATGTCACGGCGACCCCCGAGGTGTCGGCCTGGTGACCCGCCCCAGTGCCGGGGGGTTCGGGGGTCCTGGGGCGCCGCCGCGGTCGCTCCGTCCCGCCCCTACCCGTGTCATGTTCTAACTCGGGCTCGGTGACGGGCCCCGGTTATTTATATCGACGCCCGCTCCCTGCCCGCCCCCCCCCCGCCCCCGCCGCCACCGGCGGAGCCGCGCTGCGCCCTCGCTCCGCGCTCCGCACCTGCCCGCACCCTGCCCGCACCTGCCCGCACCCTGCCTGCCCATGAAGGTCGTACCGGGTGGGTGAGACCGGTGGGGCTGCGGAAAGGACGGGGACGGGGGGGCTGGCGCCGCCGGGGCGCGTTGTCCCGGGATATAAAAAGCCGGGATGAAGGGGACACTCCGGGGGGGGGGGAACACGGGAGGGGGGGACACGGGGGGGACACAGGGGCGCCCTGCCGGTGCGGCGGGCAGGAGGCGTCTCCGCGCCGCGGTTCGGGAGGGGTTAAGGCGGAGCGGGCGCTGCCCCGTGGGGGCGGGCGCTGGTCCGTCCCTGACCCGCCTAGCCCGGCCGGTGCCGAGCCCGTCCGGTGTCCCGCATGGAGGACACCGGGTCCCTGTTCCCATCGCTGGTGGCGGCGGGACACGCAGCATCCCTCGCCCTGGTCTGGTACTGGCGGCGGCAGCGGGACGAGCCGGGGGGCACCGGTGAGTTCGGCTCCGCTCGGCCCCCCCGCGCTTCGCTCGGCTCGGCCCCTCGCCCCGCCCACCGGCCCCGGGAAAGGGGGAGCCACACGACACCTGCAGCCCCGCTGGGTCCCGTGTGGGTGGGGGTCCTGGGGGGATTTAGGGGGGACCCACCCACCGTGGGGTGGGGGACAAGGGGAGAGACCTGCTGCCCTGGGTTCTGGGGGGCTTCACCTGCCGTGGGGGAGCATCCTGGTGGGAGCGGTACCCAAGCGGTGGGAGTGGTGGTACCCAAGGGTGACTCAGCACTGATAGAGTGTGGCCCCCCCAGTGCCCCCTCCCGTGCCCCCCCCCCTCCACTCTGACACTTTTACGAGTGGAGGTCCAGGCAGGAGCTTCCTGGCACTGGATTGGCTGCCCAAATCCTTCCCCAGCATCCCCATCCCGAGGCATGAAGGTGCCAAATATATTTGGGGACGGGTATTCTGGTGACGGGGGGGGCCCGGTTAGGGCCGGGAGGATGCCGGTGTCTGAGGGTCCCACGAGACCCCCACACGCACCGCCGACGCGACCGCAGCCACCCGCATCCCAGATGCCGGGGCGCTGCCGGCGGCCCCGGCCCCCCCCGCCCCCGGGACTTTCCAGGGCGTTGGCTGCGGCTTCCGTCGATCTGTGTGCGGCACTGGGCACCGTCAATCCGGGATGGCTCCGCTCCCGCGGCCGCCGCGCTGGGAATCCACCGCCGGGCCTGCGGCCGGTGGGAGCCACGGCGGCCGCTGCCGGTGCCGGTGCCGGTGCCAGATAAGGCGGGCAGGGCACCTTGGCCGGGCCGGAGCCCCCGCTGCTCCCAGCCGGGGGGGCCGCTGTCCCTGGCGCCGGCCCAGTCCGAAGGACACCCCCAAGGTCGCACCTGCCGGGGCCCATCATCCCGCTGCTCTGCGCCGCGCCGCGACTCCCCCGAGCTGGGAGCTGCCGGGGGGCTCCGGCAGCACCGGCTGCTCCCGGTGGTGCTGAGGGCTGCGCTTCTGCAGTCCCTTCGGGGCTCGGGGCTGTGCCACCGGTGGTCCCTGCGCTCGGCGGCGCCACGCCGGAGCAGTGGGTTTGGTTTTGAGCCCTGTTCCTGGAACCCTCGTGGGGGGGTAAGGGGGGCTGCCTGGTGCCATTAAGGGGCTGCCCGCTGCTTGTGGGGGGCTGCCCGCTGCCCGCGGGGGACCTCCCCGTGCCTGCGGGGGCTGCCCGATGCCCACGAAGGCGCTGCCTGGTGCCAACAAGGGGCTGCCCGGTGCCCTTGGGGGCTGCGCGGTGCACATGAGGGGCTGTACCAGCTGCTCTCGGTGTCGCTTGTGGCACAGTGTCAAGGCAGGTGTTTTCGGGGGACACCACAGCCCAGCCGGGACTCCTGTCCTTGTCTGCATCCCCATGCCCGCGGGGCTGGGGGACAGAGGGCTGGGGAAGCTCGGGGGGGTGGTGAGGCAGAGCTCGGCAGCCTGGTGGTGGCGCCGGCTGGTTTTGGCACCAGGATGCCGCTGTTTGTTTGGCCCGGCTCCGGTTTCCAAGGCTGCCAGAGACGTGGCGGCAGTGGGCGGGTGGGGGCCCCAGAGGTTTGGGAACCCCCCCGTGTCCCCCTTTCCGCTCCACTCAGCTTTTCCACCGCGCTGGCGGCTCTGGCTGTGCCAGGCCGGGAGGGTTGTTGGATGCTGCTTCTGGCCGCAGCTATGACTCACCAGCCTCGAGGGGCCGTGGCTGGCAACCACCGGCATCCCCGGCGCAGCCCCCCCGACACGGCCCCCGCCCCGCGGCACTGCCTCTGGCAGCCATGGGGAAGCTCTTCCCGCCACTGTCCCACGTCCTGCGCGGTGGAGCCGTGGGAAGCGTCCCAGAGCCCTGGGAAGCGTGTTGGAGCCGTGGGAAGTGTGTCGGAGCCGTGGCAGCGTGCGGGAAGCGTGGCGGGCGTGGCAGGCGCATCCCACGGGACACGTGTCCCGTTCCAGGAGGTGTTCCCCGCTCGCCAGCTGCTATCGCCCCGGCTTGGCCCCCCCGCCCCCCCGGCTCCTTATCTCCGCAGCACAGATGGGACGCTGCCGCTGCCGTGGGGCTGAGCCGTGGGTCGGCACCGTGCCGTGCCGTGCCGTGCCGTGCCGTGCCGTGCCGTGCCAGTCCCAGCCCCCACTCCTGGGCCTTGCTGCTGACCTGGCTCATCCTGGCTGGCTTGTGCCATGTTGGGTGTTAACACTAGACTCCCCGAGACCCCCCTGAGACCCCCTCGGAGACCCCCGTGCTCCCCACAGCAGGGACGTGCCTTGCTCCAGCAGCCCCCTCCGCACCCAGGGTGCTGACACGGGCTGCAGCCGACCCCAAACCACTCCGGTGCCTCCCTGACCGGAGATCCTGTGCCGTGCCATGCCCGTGCCAGGCCATGGCCATGCCGTGCCCATGCCTGGTGGTTCGAGCCCCTCCAGCTTTGTCCCAGCTGCCCGCTGCGCCCTGCCCACAGCCGTGCGGGATTGGGGGGTCCCAGCAGAGTGGCCGGGGTTGGGCTCCACGCTGCCCAGGAGCAGGAGGAGCCGGGCTGGCGGAGGCCGTGGGCTGTGTGAGTCACTGGCCGCGCTCTGGCCGCGCTCCGGGCGCGGATTCCGCTGCACTCCCACCAGACGCGACCGGACGCGGAGCGGGGCGGGGGGCGCCGGGCCAGGACGCGCGATGGGCTTCTCGCTCTGCTGCTGTTGCTGCTGCGGGCCAGGAGAAGGTGACCTGCGGGCCGGGGGGTTGGGGGGATCGGGATGCCGTGGCATCCCCCAGGACCCCCGTTCCCGCCCCAAAACCCTTCCCAGCACAAATAGATCCGGCCCTGCGTGTGCTGGCGGGCTCGTCCGGCCGCGGGGCGGGGACAGTGGGACGCGGCGTTGGGCACAGGGGGTCCCGGCAGCTTGGGGGGCGTCGGTACGGTGGGGACCCACCGGAAAACACGCTGAGGGCTCCCCTTGGCACACAGACCCCTGTGGGGCCTGTGGGGAGAAGAAGCCGGGAGGAATGAGTGCTGGAGTAAGCGGTTCGTGCTGCCCCCACCCCTGGGAGCTCTGTGTGTGTGGAGGGGCCGGGACGCGGGTGCTGGAGATGTCGGGGTGCCCCGTGACTGCAGTACTGGGTGGTCCTGGGGGCACCGGGCAGAGGGGTGCGGGTGCGGGGGAAAGGGGAGTGCTGGGTGTGTGGCGTGCAGAGACCCAGCACCGGGGTCCTGAGTGCAAGAGGGGGTGTCCCGTCCGGAGATCCCCCCGGGCTGTGGGGTGGAGTTTCCCCTCGGGTCCCCCTGGGTTGCAGGGACGGGGTGTCGTCCCCGGATCGCTCCGGTTTCCCCGGGTGCTGCGGGCGGTGGCGCAGCCGGGGCCGCCGGGGGGAGGGCGGGGCGAAGCGGGGCGGGTCTCGCCCGTTTCTCCCCCCCCCCGCCCGTCCCGTCCGCCCGGTGCCGCTGGTCGGTCCCAGCCGTGGGTCCATCGGTCGGTCGGTGGATGGTGGGTCCCGTCCAGTCCCGTCCGGTGGAGCGGCGTGGCCATGTCGGGCCCCGGTCCCGGTGGGGACTGGCTGAGCGGCAGCTCCGGGCCCGAGCGACGACGGTACCTGAGCGCCCGGCTCTGCTGCACCGGTGACCGAGGGGAGAGGGGCCGGGGGGCCGCGGGGGAGGGAGCGGAGAGGTCGGGACGGGAGGGGGGCGCGGGGGGGCTCGCGGCGGGGGTGCGGGAGCGGCGGGACGGGGGCCCGGGAGCGGCAGGAGGGCGGGGGGAGACGGGGAAGGGCGGGGTATGCGCGGAACCCCCCCTTGAGCAACGCCCCCTCTGTGACCCCGCCCTCAGCGCCAGTGTTAGCTGCGCTGAGTTTGGGGCGGGCTCAGCCGGGAGAGTGAGAAAGTGTAAATGTGTGTGCGTGTCTGTGTGTGTGTCTGTGTGTGTGTGTGCGCGCTGGTGCACGTCTGCTCACGTGTGCTCCAGCGAACACTCGTGTGTGTGCGCCCGTGTGTGTGTCCGTGCACTCGAGTGGGTACAGGCGTGCATGTGAGCGTGTGTGAGAGCGTGAATGATGCTGCACGTGTGTCTGTCCGGGGGTTGTGTGTGTGTGTGTGAGTTGCTGCACACTCATGCTTGTGTGCATGTGTCTGTGTGTGCGTGTGTGTGCGTGTGTGCGCACACCTGTATGTGCCAGTGCACACGTGTGTGTGAGCATGTGCACACCTGTGCGGGCCAGAGCACGCGTGTGTCGGTGTGCACATGTGTGTGCACACACGTGTGTCCTGCTGCATGTGTGCAGTGGCGCACTGATGTGTTCTGTGCATGTGTGTGTGTGTGTGCCCCTGCACAGTCACGTGTGTGTGTGTGTGTGTGTGTGTCTGTGCACACCCTGTGTGCGTGTGCCGGTGCCTGTGTGCCTGTGTGCCTGTGTGTCTGTGTCTGTGTGTCTGCGTGTCTCTGTGTGTGTGTGTCTGCGTGTCTGCGTGTCTGTGTGTCTGCGTGTCTGTGTGTCTGCGTGTCTGCGTGTCTGTGTGTCTGCATGCCTGTGTGTCTGTGTGTCTGTGTGTCTGTGGGTGCACACCGTGTGTCTGTCTCAGCTCAGCTCCCCGTGCCCACCCACCCTGGGGTGCTCCCACACCGCGGGGAATCCCCGGTGCTGCCCCTCTCCCCGGTGCTGTCCCCCCGCTCCCGGGTCCTGACGCTCCCCCCGGTGCCAACACCCCGCTCGCTGCCGGCGCCCTCAGATCCCGGCGCCTCCCGGCACTCCCTGGCGTGGGGCTCGAGGTCTCCCCCAACCCTGGTGCGGCCGGATCCCCGGGCCGGTGCCGGGAGCCCCCGCAGTGCTTTGCTGCCCCGTTGTCCTGGCCTGGTGCGTGGCGGTGTCACCTGGGTGTCACCACGGCGCTGGGTACAGCCCCGGTGCCGGCAGCGCCCGTTCCGTGCCCGCGGCCGCGGGTGCCGCAGGGTGCGGGTGCCCGGCGCAGTGTCGAGGTGGGGGCGGCTCGGCGGGTCCTGGGGGCTTCCTCGGAGCCCGGAGGGCGAGAGACGCCGTGGGAGGGAGCCGGGCCGGCCCGGTGGCGTCGGCACCCGCGGGCGAGGCTGAGGCGCTCCTGCCCGGCCGGCCCGGCTGGCCCGGGAGCCGCCGGAGCCGGGAGCTGCCAGGGCCGGGAGCCGGGCGCCGCCTGCCCCGGGAGCCGCCGGGGACTGTGCCAGGAGCCGCCCCGTCAGGTCTTCAAAGCGCCCGCTCTGACGCCGCCGCGTCCTCCCGGTCGGTACCTGCCGGAGCCGGGGTGCCGCAGCCGGGGGGTGCCGGTGCTGGCGGTGCCGGAGGGGCGGTGCCGTCCCGCCCCTCACCCCGGAGCGATCCCAGGCTCTCGGTCGCGGCTCAGAACCCGCCGGCCCCGGCCCCGGCTCGGCACGTCGGGACCAGTTCGGCCCGTGTGAGCGCGGTGCCAGGCCAGAAAGCTGCCGCCCTTGTCACCTCTCTGGCAGTGTCACCGCCGTGTCCCTCTCCCGCCCGGTGGCACCTTCGGCCGTGTCGCGGTAGCTGCGGTTCCGGGGTGTCCCTGCCTCCCCCGTCAGCAGGGCTCCCACCGCGCTCCGGGCGCCAGATGTGCCTGTGCCAGATGTGCCTGTGCCAGATGCGCTCTCGGCGGAAAAATGTGCGTGCCGGGGCTGGGGCCGGGCCGGTGCCGCCCGCATTCCGCGGCGGCCGCGCTGGCTCTGCCCCAGCGGGCATCGGCCCGGCCGCGGCTGCCGCTCCCTGACGGGCCCCCGTACCCACAGAGTGTCACGGGTGGGTGTCAGGGGTGGGTGTCACGCGTGGGCGGGGGCCGGCGGGGCTCCCCTTGGCGCCGCGGGCGCGCGGTTGGACTGTGAGTCACCGTGAGACGGCCACGGCCCCGTGTCCTTGGACTCCACACTGGGGACAGGCAATGCCTGCTGCTGCAGAAAGGGGCTGTTGGGGTACAGACTTGGGCGTTAGGGTGCAGACATGGGTGTTGGGGTGCAGACGTGGGCGTTGGGGTACAGACATGGGTATTGGGGTGCAGACGTGGGCATTGGGGTGTAGACGTGGGTGTTGAGGTGCAGACGCGGGCATTGGGGTGCAGACGTTGATGCACAGGATATGGGGCCTTAGGGCACTGACGTGTGTGTTGGGGTGCAGACCTAGGTATTGGGGTGTTGGCTGTGCCAGGCTGGCAGCGCTCAGGGCACCCGCAGCTGCACTTTCCCCAGCAGCTGCTACCCCAGCAGCTGCCACTCCTGCCGTGGATGACGTGGGTGACGTTGGTGACATGGGTGCTGCGATGGGCAGGACTGACCCCTGCACCCTGTGACATAGGTGTTGCGATGGGCAGGACTGCTCCCTGTCACCCCAATTGGCTGTGGATTCTCAGCCTGGGCCAGCCACCCCAAGGGGCCCCAGCCCCGAGTGCCCCAGGGAGGGATGTCCCGGGGGGATGCAGCACCCGGTGGGGCACAACCCCTGCATTTGCCCTGTGGTCCCCACAGCCGACATTGTCACCCGTTGGGGGAGTGCGGTGGGAGATGAATCCCTGGGGAGGGGGATTCCTACAGTGCTGCCAATGCCCCCACCCGATGCGAGAGCCTGTGGGGCCTGTGGGGCACAGGGCAGGGTGTGGGTGCTGTCCTGGAGTGCTTGTCAGGAGTGCAGCTGCTGGAGGGGCTGGTGTGTGCAGGGGGAACCCGGGGGAGTCTGTGGGGCTCAGTCCCCCATCCTGGGGATCCTGCAGACCAGGGGATTGTGATTCTGAACCCCTCAAGGGGGGCCCCAGGGATCTGAGCCCCTCAAATGTGGAACCTGGGACTGGGGCTGGCGAACCTGGGGGGCTTGAGCCCCAGGTGGGGGGAGCAGGGGTCTTACTGTGTCTGAGCATGTGCTGGGGTTTCTGGGGTGGTCCCTGGGCTGTGAGACTGGGTGGTGCCAAAACCCCCACAGGGACTGAAGGCCCCAGTTGGGGGCTGGGGTGCTGGCAAGCCCCTGACCATGGAGCCAGAGGGGTTCTGGGGACCCTCTGTGGGGGGTCAGGAGGGTCTTGAGCTGAAAACCTGGGTGACCTCGGCCTCTGGACCCCCAGTCACCACACCTCTGGACCTGAGCTTGGAAACCTGGTGGTCCTGAGGTGTGGTGACTGGGGGTCCAACAGCCCCAGGCTGTGAGTCTCATCCCCCCGGACTTGTGGACCTGGGGGTCCCAAGGCCCCGAGGTGTGGGGCAGGGGCTCTGGCCGCCCTGGGTGAGGGGGTGAGTGGTTTCTGAGCACCCCGATCTTCAGGAACGAGGGTCCCACTCCCCGTGCTTGCAGATCCGGGGGTCTCGCGGCCCCGTGTGTGGCACTGGGGGTGCCGGCTCCCCGTGGGGTGCCTCACGGCTGGTCCGTGGGTCCATGTCCCATCCCGGCTGCAGGCGCAGGAAGGGAAGGGTTAAAGCTCGAGAGTTTCCTGTGGGCAGGGTCGGGGCGTGGGGCGTGGGGCGGGGGGAGAGAGTCCCGTCTCCTCCCCGGGCCGCCCCACTCGCGGCGGGACCGGCGGCGGAGCGGGAAGGGAGAGCAGCTGTGTCGGGGCTCAGCATGTCCCGGCCGCGGCGCAGCTCGGAGGAGGCTCCGGCGATGACCGCCCGAACGGGCTCTGAGGACAACCTGTACCTGGCCGTGCTGCGGGCGGCCGAGGGCCGCAAAGGTACCGCGCCGGGGGGCGTGGGGGCCGCCCCGCCATTGCATCCCCCAGCCGGGGCGGTGTCCCCAGAGCAGGCTGCGGGGAAGACCCCCGTACCAGGGCGGCGTCCCTGGGGGACACTCCCATGCTGGGTCCGTGTCCCCGGGGCCGTGGGCCCCCAGGCAAGCCATGGGGTAACCCTCCACACCAGAGCAGTGTCCCTGGGGCAGAGCCCCATGCCGGGGCGGTGTCCCCCGTTTGGTGTTCCCAGGGCAGGCTGTGGGTCTGATCCCCCACGCCGGGGCGATGCCTCTGGCCAGGCTGTGGGGCAGACCCCCATACTGGGGCGGTGTCTGCGGGACGGGTTTTGGGGCAGACTGGGGCAGACCCCACGCCGCCGCCCAGCTCCATCCCCGGTGCCCGCGGTCGCTTCCTGCCACGCCCTGCCTGGCCGCCCGGCCTGGCCGCGGCTCTCATTCTGCCGCCGCCGCGGGGTGGGCTCCGCTCTGGAGACCCCTTGGGTGTCAATGTTGTGGGCGCGGGTGCCGGGGTATGGTGTCGGTGCCCCCCGCTCGGCGCGCACTGTGCCCCACGTTTCCTTCCTTCCTTCCTTCCTCTCGCACCGTGGCCACTCCCGGGCCGGCACGCCCTGGCTGTGCCACTGAGCGCCCGTGGGCCCGCGGGGCGATTCGGGCCGTGCAGCATCCCCGGGTGCTCTCTCGGGCGGGGGATGTTGGTTGTGGGGCGCTGGGTGCTGCGTGGGCAGATCCTGGCACGCTCCGGCAGGGCAAGACCCAGCATGCGGCACCCGGCTCGCCACGGCGAGGGCAGGGGGGCGTTGAGGCTGCTGCGGCACCGATGGCATCGCCCCATGTGCATGGGGTGTCACTTCTGGCCTCTGACCCCTCTTGGGCATCAGGCGGTGACACTGGGGCCCAGAGGCAGCGGGGACAGGAGAACGGGTGCTGGCAGTGGGGCGCAGGGCACTGGGGGGGTTAGCGGGGTGCAGGGCAGTGGGTGCTGGTAGCGGGCACTGGGGGGCTGGGTCCTGTGCGATCCTGGGTTCCCATCCCAATGCGTCACCATTCCCATCCCATCCCCTAATGACAGGGCAGCAGGCAGGGAGTGCCGTGACTCACTGTAGCCCTGTTGGCCCTGTGCCCACAGAGAAGGGTGTCCTGGGGGTGTGGGGTGTCCCGGGGTGTCCCACGGCTCTGGCAGTGCAGACGGTGCGTGGGCTCATCTCGATCCCATACATGTCCCACCAGGGCCCTGCCTGTGGGGCCGGGGCTGTGCCGGGGTTGTGCCAGGACAAACACCCCGTGGCCTCGTCTCTGTACCATACCTGTCCCACTCAGTCAGTGCCCACTGAGCCCAGGGCAGTGCTGGGGCTCCTCACCGCAGTGCCAGGGGGGTCAGGGTTGGGTGGGCACCTCCTGCTCTGAGCAGTCACAGAGACACAGAATATTCTGAGTTGAAAGGAGTTCCACAAGGATCACCAAGTCCAACTCTTAATTTGTCCATAGTGGGGTTGAACCTGCAACCTTGGCGTTATTAGCGCCACGTTCTGGCCAGCTGATCTAATCCCAGTGCTCAGCGCTGAGGTGCTGCGGGGCGCTGGCGGGTGCTGGTGGGTGCTGGCATGGTGCTGGCACGCTGGGGCCGATCCCCGTTAGCTATTTCCTTTCCCCACACCCCGTGACTCACTGTGGTTCCCCAGAGCTGTTGGCTCATAGTTTCCTGCGCCAGCCATGCCCTGCGGTGCCACCGGCGGGGTCTGTTTTTTGCCATGCTGTGACCCTGGTGCCACTGGCTCACCTGTCCCTCTCCTCTCTTGCAGATGAGCGAGATCGTGTCCAGAAGAAAACCTTCACCAAATGGGTCAACAAGCACCTTATCAAGGTATGGGCACCGCCAGTCCAGCGGGCACCGCTGCCCCAGCAGTCCCTGGCCCCAGGCCCTGAAGCACCCCCAGCCGCAGCCCCGTGTGCTGGTGCGGCCGAGGACGTGGCAGTGGAGGGTCCCCAGTGCCAGTACCGGTGCTCCTGTGCCTCACCTGTGGTCGAGGCCTCTCAGCTGCTTCCATGGGGGGGGTCTGCCCTCGCAGGCAGGATCTGCCCTCCTGCTGCCCTCCCACGTATGCCAGGAGGGAATGGTGCCCCTGCCATGTGGGGATGTGTCCTATGCTTTGACGCCCTCAGTGCTGTCCCACTCCTGCCAATGCCCATTCCCTGCCAGCGTGCTGGGCCCATGGCCACGGGCAGAGCCCCACCTTGGCACCCGGCACACACTGGGACATGCCCCAGCCCCCGCGCCGATGTGTCTCCACATGTCCCTGACCCTGCAGTGTCATCGTGGTGCCACCACGCTCTGCCCATCCTGGGTCCCCTTTCTGCTCTCTCCTAACTGCTCTCTTCTCTCTGCCCTGCGCAGCACTGGCGAGCAGAGGTAGGTCCTTCCTCTCTCTCTCTGTCCCACCGCGCTCTTCCTCTTTGCACACCCCCCTTTCCCCACACTGGGAATGGACCCCTGGGGCTGCCGCTGTGGTAGGCAGTGGATCTGACCCCTTCATGGTGGGCAATGGGTCTGACCCCTTCATGGTGGGCAGTGGGTCTGACCCCCTTCGTGGTGGGCGGTGGATCCAACCCAGCATGGTGGGCAGTGGGTCTCTGTGCATGCCAGAGTGATGCCAGAGGGATGTTGGAGTGATGCTGGATCCATCCTGGCACGGGGGGAGCTGCTGTGTGTGTTTGGGGGGGACATGGCACTGGGGACACCAGCTGCACTTGGGGCTGTGTGTGAGCACCCGCTGTGCTGGGGGGTCAGTGGGCGCCCACCCCGGTGTTGGCTGGCAGGGGTGGGGGATGCTCAGCTGCCCCCGGCCCCCCTGACACTGCTGTCCCCACAGGCGCAGCGCCATGTCAACGACCTGTACGAGGACCTGCGGGACGGGCACAACCTCATCTCGCTGCTGGAGGTGCTGTCGGGTGACACACTGGTAGGTGCCACACTGCCAGGTGCCACACTGCCCTGCCCCACACTGTTCCCCACTCCCCACCACGTGCCGGCGCCCCTCCGCTGGCCGTCCTCATCCTCGTCCTCACCCTCGCTGCCTGCCTCTGTTCCCTCTCTTCCCGCTTGGCCGTCGGTCTGTCCCAGCAACCCCAGAGTGCCCACGCCCCCCACCCCTGCCTCTAACCTCTCTTTGCTTTGGTGCCCTCTCTGCTTCCTGGCGCCGGCCTCCGGCCCACCGCCGCCTTTGCCTCCTCCTTCTCCTTCCTCTCTCTGCTCCTCTCCGCTCGGCTCGGCCGGGGCAGCCCCGGGAGCGCGACGTCCTCCGGACCTTGCGGTTGGTGAGTGGTTCTGCCGTCAGCTCTTGGCATGGCCCCGCATGGCGACCAGTGCTGTGACACCGGCATGGAGCAGCGCCGAGCATGTCCCAGGACTGTCTGCATGCCATGTGCCATGTGCTGTGTGCCATGTGCCATGCCTGTCCCAGTGCCATCCTGGTGCTCTGGCTGCATGCTGTGCCTGTCCCGGTGCCCCCTGAGCTGAGTGCTGTGGGGGTGGGTTTCCCTGGGCCAGAACTCAGTGGCAGCAGCAAGAGAGAAGTCGTCTTCCACAAACAGCATCACTGGGAGCGATCCCACCATGCTGGGAGCTGTCAGGCTGGAGCTGGACTGTGGCTCCTGGCACCACAGCAGGACGTGCTGCTGGCTCTATGGGGTGGCTGGCAAGGGGGGTGGCACCGTGGCCACCAACTCCCTAGGTCTCACGCTAGGTCTGGCCCTGGCCCTGAGCGGCTGCAGGTCCATATTGGCCCCCTTCTGTTGCTGAGCAGCACAAGGGGGTTCATGGAGTCCCCGGCTCTCCCAGCAGCCGAAGCTGGGCTTAGCTGGTGAAACGTCAGCATTGCCGTGGGGCAAGAACATGTGGGGGGTCTGTCTGGGCAGGACCCAGGGGACCCCGGCTGGGACCCCCAAGTTTGGGGGGGGCTCACCCAGCTTGGCAGTTCCTGGTCCTGCTGAGGGGACACTGGAGCGTGCTGGGGAGCTGCATGGCGAGGGACCACGGTGGCCAGACATGCAGCACTGCCAGGACCGCGGTGCATTGGCACTGAGCCAGCACCAGTCCCGCCCGGGCAGTGGCTGCTGTGCCCACACGTCGGGCACTCGGCTCCCCTTGGGATGGCTGTGACGGTCCCGGTGCTGCCGGGTGCGGCGTGGGAACAGCCTGTGCCGGCGGGTTCGCGGGGAGCGTCCCCACCCCTGCAGGGGCAAAGTGCGAGGGCGGGTGCCATCGGCATGCGCGGCGCTGGGAGGGGCCGGATAGTGCCGGGCGTGGGGTGGCCGGGGTGGCAGGACGGTGTCGTGGCATCTCGGTGGGGTCATGGCCGTGGGAGGGGCCGGGGCCGTGCGGGGGGGCTGCGGCAGCAGGACACAGCAGGGCTGCTGTGTCCAGTGTGGCCGCACTCACCGCCCTCCTCTCCCCCAGCCCCGGGAGAAAGGCCGGATGCGCTTCCACAAGCTGCAGAATGTCCAGATTGCCCTCAACTACCTGAAGCATCGGCAGGTGAGAATGGAGTGGGACCCCTGGGATGCCCGTAACCCCGGGGCTGTGCCACGCTGCCCCGTCCCTGAGCCGCGTCTGTCCTGTGCTGCAGGTGAAGCTGGTGAACATCCGGAACGATGACATCGCCGACGGCAACCCCAAGCTCACGCTGGGGCTCATCTGGACCATCATCCTCCACTTCCAGGTGAGCCCGGCGGGATGGGGACGGGGACAGTGGTACTGAAGGGCCAGGATTGCGTGGTGCTGGGGGCCTCCCCAGGCCAGTCTCGTCCCCAGTGGGGCAGGAGCAGTGTCACTGGCCGCTGCCATGTAGCGAGTGTCACTGTGCCCGTGCCGGTGCCCGTGCCGGTGCCTGTGCCGGTGCCTGTGCCGGTTTCCGGAGTAACAGCTGTGTCCTGGCAGATCTCAGACATCCAGGTGACGGGGCAGTCGGAGGACATGACAGCCAAGGAGAAGCTGCTGCTGTGGTCACAGCGGATGGTGGAGGATTACCAGGGCCTGCGCTGCGACAACTTCACCACCAGCTGGCGGGACGGGCGCCTCTTCAACGCCATCATCCACCGGCACAGGTGGGTGCCACGGTGGTGCCGTGTGATCCACGGGCAGGCGTGTGCTCACGGGGCGGCCATGCCGATCCTGCTCGGGGCGATGCGAGCGCGTGCTCCCGACGAGTCCCAGCCCATCGGCCTGTGCCGGCAGTGCCGTGCCCACCGTGGCGTGCTGGGGCGCTGGCAGGCAGGTCCCCACGGGTCCTGCCGGGACCGCTGCGTGCCTTTGGGGAGAGCAAATATGTGCAGGCCTGTGCCAGATGGGGGGAGTCACCTGCACTGTGTCGTGTCACAGCTGTGTCGTGCTCTGCACCAGGGCATTGCCACGCTGAACTTGGCCTCGCCGTGGAGCCCCAAAGGGGGCCAAGGTGTCAGCCCCACAGGGGATTGGGGTGTCAGGCCCACAGGAAACTGGAGCGTCAGCCCCATGCAGGGTTGGGGTGCCCAATTCACAGGACATGGGGGCTCTGACTGTGCCAGGGTTCCCACTGGGGACTGTGGGTATCCCCAGTTCCTCGTGTCCCTGTGCTGGCTGTGGGGGTCTCCCCTGCCACCGGTGCCCATGGCGTGGGGGTGTGGGGTGGCCGGGCAGGAGTACAGGCAGAGGAGGCAGCCCTGGTGGCCCCAGGAAGGGGGGGACCTGCCCTCCTCAGGGTTTTGGGGTCCCCACAGCCCCACTGACCCCTGCTCATCCCCCACCCACAGGCCAATGCTGATCGACATGAGCCGGGTGTACCGCCAGAGCAACCTGGAGAACCTGGACCAGGCCTTCACCGTGGCCGAGCGGGATCTGGGGGTGACGCGGCTGCTGGACCCCGAAGGTACGGGCTGGGGTGAACTGGGGGGTCCCTCTGCAGAGCCCCATCCCTCCCCAGCATGGAGTCCCCCGCCTGACCCCCTCCCTCCCTGCAGACGTGGACGTGGCGCAGCCAGATGAGAAGTCCATCATCACCTACGTGTCCTCGCTGTACGATGCCATGCCGCGTGTGCCCGAGGTGCAGGACGGTGTCAAGGCCAACGTGAGTTGGGGTGCTGGGGGTCACCACTGCTGCCACCCCCTGCTGTGTCACTCCCAGCCCCACACGTGTCCCCCTCCCCAGGAGCTGCAGCTGCGCTGGCAGGAGTACTATGAGGTGGTGACAGGGCTGCTGCAGTGGAGCCGACAGCACTCGGCGCTCTTCGAGGAGCGTCGCCTCCCTGCCAGCTACGAGGAGATTGAGGTGAGGCCACCAGCACAGGCACGGGGGTGAGGACAGGAACAGTGCTGCTGGCCTGGCATGGGCACAGGGGTGGACACAGAGAAAGGGACAGGGACAGTGCTGCCACAGGGATGACCGACCCCAAGAGCCACTGATGGCTGGGGCAGCGTGTGGCAGAGTCCTAGCTGGCCGGTGGCCCCACTGTGGGTGGCTCATGCCCACTGAGGGGTGCCAGCCGGCCAGCAGCCCCACCATGGGTGGCTTATGTCCAGTGTGGCAGCCCCTGTGGCCGCACATGGCCAGCTGTGCCGTGCTGTGGGTCACCGTGGGACCTGGGTGCGGCTGTGGCACTGAGCCCCCACCGGTGCCACTCTGGGGGTCTGCAGGGTTTGGGGACTCAGAGCAGTGACAGAGCCGGGTGCCCCATGAGGGGGGGCCCCTCTGACTCACCCTCCCTGGCTCTGCCGTGAGTCACCGCTGGCAAAGCCCTGCACGGCCACTTCCTTCCCGCCGGCTCTGCACACACGGAAAATTGCGGGGGGGGGGGGAGGGCGGATGCTTGGGGAGGGGGCAGCAGCGGCTGGGGGTCCCCGCTCAGCCGCTCCCCACCCCCGGCAGATTCTCTGGCGCCAGTTCCTCAAGTTCAAGGAGACGGAGCTGCCGGCTCGGGAGGCCGACAAGAACCGCTCCAAAGCCATCTTCCAGGCTCTGGAGGTACCAGGCCAAGGGCCGGGGGGGCTTGGAGGTGGGGTCCTGAGGGGTGAGGGTCCTGAGGGTGTTTGGGACCCCAAGGGGGAGACCTTAGGGTGGACATCCTGGGGGTCTGGGGTCCTGAGGGGTGGGGGTCCTGAGTAGCCAGGGGTCTCGAGAAGCTGGGGAGGTGTCCCAAGGGGATGATAGCCCTGCGGGGCTGGGGGCCTAGGGGAGTGTGGGGTGGGTCCCAAGAGGATGATGGTCCTGGGGGCTGTGGGTCCCGGGGTGTCAGGGGTCTTGGGGGGGTGTGAGGTGGGTCCCAAGGGGATGAAGGGCGCCGGGGGTCCCGCGGCAGTCCCCGGCACGCCCCTTCGGGCAGTGTGTGACAATTGGGGTGTGCAGGGCGCGGTGCAGTCGGGACAGCTGAAGGTGCCCCCCGGGTACCACCCCCTGGACGTGGAGAAGGAGTGGGGGCGGCTGCACGTTGCTGTGCTGGAGCGGGAGAAGCTGCTGCGGGCAGAGTTCGAGAGGCGAGTGGGGGGGGCCGGGGGGACGGGCAGGGCCGCGCTGGCATCCACACCCCCCTCCCGCTGCCAAACCGCGGGGCTGGGCCGGGGTGGGGTGTCCCGGCCCCCCCGAGGGGGAACCACAGGGCTGTGAGTCACCGCTCCTGCTGGGAAGCCCCGGCGGCCGCCGGCCTCGAGCGCGGCGCGGCACGGCACGGCACGGCGAGGGATCGGGGCAGGATCGGGGACAGGGGGGATGGGGGTGGCATGGCATGGTGGGATGGGGAGCGGGATGGGGATTTGGATGGGAGTGGGGGGGATGGGGAATGGGATGGGGACTGAAATGACATGAGATGTGGGGGATTGGGATTGAGACTGGAAGTGGGATGGGGGCAGGATGGGAAAGGGGATGGGGAAAGCAAGATGGGGATTGGGAGCAGGATGGGGAGCAGGACAGGGAACAGGATGCAGCACGGGACAGGACCCATGCTGGGCATGGCCAGGACAGCTGCCCCCTGGGCAGGACCTGATCAGTGCTGACCATGTCCCTCTGTGTCCCCCCGCGTCCCCGCAGGCTGGAACGGCTGCAGCGTGTGGTCACCAAGCTGCAGATGGAGTCAGGGCTCTGTGAGGAGCAGCTGAACCAGGCAGATGCTCTGCTGCAGGCGGTGAGTGCCAGTGGCACCGGGGCGGGGGGCCCTGGTGGGACCAGCCCTGGCCATGCCGCTGGCCGTGGCCTTACTGTTCCTGCCCCGCAGGACGTGCGGCTGCTGGCGGCTGGGAAGGCGCCACAGAAGGCGGCAGAGGTGGAGCGGGACCTGGACAAGGCGGATGCCATGATCCGGCTGCTCTTCAACGACGTCCAGAGTCTCAAGGACGGGCGGCACCCCCAGGGCGAGCAGATGTACCGCCGGTATGGGCGCTGTGGGGGTCCCTACAGCTTGTCCCCGTGGCCCTGTGCCCCCAGAGCCCTCCGTGTCCCCCTTGTCCTTCCTGCCCCTCATGCCCCCCAAAGCCCTTCATGTCCCCTGTGTCCTCCGTGCTGCCCATGCCCCCCACGTCCCCCATGCTCCCTGCACCCCCAACCACCCCTATGTCCCCTGTGCCCCCCAAAGCCCTGCAAAACCTCCTGTGACCCCCATGCCATGCATGTCCCTCATGTCCCCTCAAAGCCTCCCATACTCTCTGCAGCCCTTGCACCCCCAAAAGCCCCCTGTGAGCCCTGTACACCCCAAAGCTTCTCACGCCCCCAAAGCCTCCCATGTCCCCAAACTCCCCATGTTCGCTGTACCCCCTTGCAACCCCTGTACCCCCCAAAGCTCCTCATGACCCCGAAGTCCCCCATGTCCCTTGTGCCCTCTACTGACATTCCCCCCCCCCCAGCGTGTACCGCCTGCACGAGCGCCTGGTGTCCATCCGCACCGAGTACAACCTGCGGCTCAAGTCGGGGGCGCCGGTGACAGCGGTGACAGCCGTGTCCGTGACATCAGGCCAGCGGAGGCCAGAGCCGGACGAGGCTCCGCTGCGGTACCTGCAGGAGCTGCTGGCCTGGGTGGAGGAGAACCAGCGGCGTGTGGCCACGGCCGAGTGGGGCGCGGATCTGCCCACCGTGGAGACCCACCTGGGCGCCCACCGCGGGCTGCACTGCGCCATTGAGGAGTTCCGTGCCAAGGTGGAGCGGGCACGGGCCGATGAGGTGAGACCCCTGGGTGCTGTGGACCCCTTGGTCCTGGGGGTGACGAGGCGAGACCCTGCAGGGTGCTGGGGATCCCCAAGTTCTGGGTGTCCTCGGGGGCTGTTCCCACTCTGCTTCCAGGGGTCCCCCCGGTGCCATCCCCTCCCCTGCTCCTGAGCATTTCCCGTGGGGCTGCCTTCGCTCTGTGCCTCAGGGTCCCCAAAGCACCATGGCCACCCCTCTTTCTGCTCCTGGGGGTCCCCGAGGTCCCCAGGGCTCACCCACCTCTGCTCCTGGGGGTCCTTGAGGTGCCAGGGCTGTGCACAGGCTGGTGGGGGGGGTTTGGGGAGAGCAGCCCATCCCAGCCCTCACAGCCCTCTGCCTCCAACTGTGCCCTTGCTCTGGAGCCCCCCGGGGCTCGGGGTGCCCTCACCGTGCCCTGAGGGCATCCCCCCTCCGCAGCCCCTGCACCGCTGGTGTGGCCCCTCCACTGCCCTCCCCACGTGAGTCCCCGCTGTCACTCCCCTTGCAGGGTGCAGGGGGGCAGCTGGGGTGCTGCTGTCCCTGGGGGAGGTTCTGGGACTGATGGGGTGTCTCCTCCAGACCCAGCTGTCCCCTGGCCCCCGTGGCGCGTACCGGGAGTGCCTGGGCAAGCTGGAGCTGCAGTACGCCAAGCTGCTGGTGAGGGCTGGAAGGGTGGGGGGGAATGGGGGGCAGACGTGGGGGGACCTGCTGGGGAGGGGGTGTGTGACATGACGGGGCTCTGCTGGTGGGGTGTGAGATGGGGGGCACCTGGCGGGGGTGTGTGACACGGGAGAGACCTGCTGGAAGAGGGTGTGAGAGCAGCGGGGGACAGTGGTGGTGGGGGGGTCGTGCCAGGGGTGAGTGTGTGAGGACTGTGGGGAGGAGGATGGGGGAGATGTGTGGGCAGGAGGATGCAGGGCATGGGGACGGAAGTGGGGAGGAGGATGAGGGGGGACAGAGGGTGTGGGGGGGGGGCAGCCCTGTGGGGAGGAGGGTGTGGGGTGGGGCGGTGCAGGGTGAGGATACAGCTGCAAACCACACCCCCCTCCCCGCCCCGTGCCTCCCCAGAACTCCTCCAAGTCGCGGCTGCGGCACCTGGAGAGTCTCCATGGCTTCGTCAGTGCTGCCACCAAAGAGCTGCTGTGGCTGAGCGAGCGCGAGGAGGAGGAGGTGGCCTTCGACTGGAGCCACAACAACCCCGCCATGGCTGCCAAGAAGGAGAGTTACTCGGTACGGGCATGGCGGGTGACGCATGGGCACGGACACGGGGATGGGCACAGACGTGATGTGAGCGCCGTGATGGGCATGGACATGGATATGGGCACGGGGATGGGCATGGACATGGATGCAGGGATGGGTGTGGACACAGACAAAGATGGGCACGGCCGTGACATGGACATGCATGTGGGCAGACACACATGGAGGACACCTGCTGCACGTGGACACGCCCATGGACACACACACGTGTGCCATCCCCGCACACGGACACACACACGGCTGTGCCACGTGGTCCCCTCCCTGCTCTGCAGCACTGAGCCCCTCTGTCCCCCCAACACCCAGACCCCCATAACCCCCTGAGCACCCCCAGAGCCCCCCTTGCACACGCAGCCCCAGCTGTGCACACGCACACACGTGCACACACGGGTACACACGGGCACACACACATACACATGCGCCTGCCCATGCACACGTGTGTGAGCCCTGACCCTGCCCCAGGCGCTGATGCGGGAACTGGAGCTGCGGGAGCGGCGGATCCAGGAGCTGCGGAGCTCGGGGGAGCGGCTGCTGCGTGAGGAGCACCCCGGGGCGCAGACGCTGGAGGTGGGGGACACGGGGGGACAGTGGGGGGCGGCATGGGGGGGCTTTGGGGGAGCGGCTGTTCTGTGAGGACCAACCCGGGGCACAAATGGTGCAGGTGGGTGTGGGGCTGGGGGCAAATGATGGGGCATGAGGGGGGCTGGGGGGCTGCAGGGACTGGGGGATCTGGGAGGGTATGGGGAATCTGGAGGGGACCTGGGGGTCTCAGTGACCTTGGTGGACCTGAAGGGGCTGGGAGAAACTGAGGGGCCCCTGGTGGGTTGGGGAGGGGGTTCAGGAGGGTCTGGGCACTGGGGGTCAGCGGTGTGGGGTGCAGTGGGCACTGGGGGTCACTGGTGTGACTGGTCACTGTACCAGTGTGGGTGCAGGTGTGGGTGCAGGTCAGGTGAGGGTGCAGGTGTGGGCACCCGTAGCGGTGCTGGTGCCCTCGGTGCCAGCCCCGGTGTCCCCCCCGCTCCCCCCAGGCGTTCCTGGCAGCGCTGCAGACCCAGTGGAGCTGGATGCTCCAGCTCTGCTGCTGCATCGAGACCCACCTGAAGGAGAACACCAACTACTTCCAGGTACGGGAGGTGCCAGGGAGGGGCTGGGGGCGGGGCGGAGGGAGGGCGTGACCCCAGTGCTGACCCCCGGCCCCTCAGTTCTTCACCGAGGTGCGGGAAGCTGAGGAGCTGCTGCGAAAGACGGAGGAGACGATGCGGCGCAAGTTCAGCTGTGACCGCGGCACCACGGCCACGCGCCTCGAGGACCTGCTGCAGGACCTCGCGGTGAGGGCACCCCCGAGACCCCCAGGAAGACCCCCAGGCCCCGAGGGGACCCCCACAGTGACCCCCAGACAGCGGAGGGTTCTCCCCAGGGGGTGACCCTCCCAAGATGCCCAGGGTGACCCTGCTGCACGACCTTGCAGTGAGAGCAAATGGGACCCCAGGGGGACCGCCCAAGTGGACCCCCCCAGCATCCTCAGGGTGACACCTCCAGGGTGGCCCCAGCCCCATGGCAACCCCAGGGTGACCATATCTGCAGGGTGACCTCTGGCCCCATGGCAACTCTAAGGTGACACCCCCCTGCAGCCCCCAGGATGACCCCCAAAATGAGAGTCCCACGGCAGCCCCCGAGGTGTCCAGCTGCACAGTGCTGGGGTGCCACCCTCACCGCAGCCCCTGGGGTGACCCCAACACATCCAGTGCTGCAACAGACCAGAGTGCCCCCCTGCCTCATATTCCTGACCCCTCCCCAAACTCCTGGGACACCCCCCCAAAATCCCAAGAGCTCCCAAAACCTTTGGGACCTCCTGATATTTCTGAGCTCTCTCAAAAAACCCGGTGTCTCCCTAAAATTCTGATGCCCCTCAACACCATGGGACACCCCAAATCCTGAGGTGCCCCAAACCTGCCCCCACAGGAGCAGAAGGAGCAGCTGGCGGAGTTGGGGGCGCAGCTGGGGGGCCTCTCCCGCCGCGCCAGGACCATCGTGCAGCTGAAGCCACGCAGCCCCTCGACACCCCTGCAGGGCCGCCCCCCCATCCAGGCCGTCTGCGACTACAAGCAAATGGAGGTGTGGGGGGACGCGAGGGGTGGATTAGGGTTGGTTCCCCTGGGGAGGGTGTGGGGGGATGTGGGGCAATGTGGGGAGACATGGTGGATCCAGCACCCCGGTCTGGTGCTGCCCCAGCCCCACGGGGGGACACAGGAGTACCCCCGCCTCTGGTCTGACACCACCCAGGGGGACAAGGGGAGACATGGGGGACCCCCCCACCCTTCTCTCATGCTGCTCCAGCCCCATGAGGGGACCCAAGGGGGGACACAAGGAGCCCCCCACCCAGGCTGAGACCACACCAGCCCCACAGGGGAATATGGGGGGACACTGGGGAATATGGGAGAGGCACAGGGGGACACAGGCACCCCCGCCCCGCCCTGACCCCCTGCTCCGCAGGTGACGGTGCACAAGAACGACACCTGTGCCCTGGTGAGCCACGCGCAGCCGCAGCAGTGGCGGGTGCTGAGCGCCGGTGGCAGTGAGGCCGTCGTGCCCTCGGTCTGCTTCCTCCTGCCACCCCCCAACAAGGAGGCTCTGGACGCCGTGCACAGGTGGGGACAGTGACCCTGCACCCCCCACGGGCTCCTCCGTGTCCACCCTCTGACTCCACATCCCCGCAGGCTCGAGACCACCCACCAACAGCTGCTGGGGCTGTGGCAGCAGCTGCACCAGGACCTGCGCAGCCTCCGTGCCTGGCAGTACCTGATCCGGGACATCCAGCAGATCCAGTCCTGGACGCACATCACGGTGAGTTCCCCGGGGGTCCCAGGGTGGCACAGGGGTCCCAGGGGTCCCCACAGGCGCTGACATGGCCACGTCCCCCCAGTTCCGCACGCTGCCGGCCGAGGAGGTGCGTCAGGTCCTGCGCAGCCTGGAGAGCCACTACCAGGAGTTCCTGCGGGACAGCCAGGATGCCCAGAGCTTCCAGCCCGACGACCGGCTGCAGGTGGAGCGCGACTACAATGCCTGCACTCACAAATATGAGCTGCTGCTGCGTAGCCAGGAGAAAGGTGGGTGTCCCCTCTCTGCCTTCTCTGAAAGGTGGGTGTCCCCAGGGTTCCCCCAGGTGCTGAGCGTCCTCGGGTCCCTGTGGTGTCCCTGGGGTATCCCCATGGTGCTGAGCTGTCCCAGTCTCCCCTCTCCTCACCTTGGCTCCCCGGGGTGTCCCCAGGGTCCTGAGCCATCCCTGCATCCCTCCCTCCCTGCCATGGGTCCCCATGTTGTCTTCACAGTTTCCAAGGGTGTTGAGCCATCCCCGTGTCCCCTCTCCCTACTGTGGGTCCCTAGGATGTCCCCAGGGTGCTGAGCCATCCTGGTGTCACTGTGGGTCCCCGTGGTGTCCCCATGGTGTCCCCACGGTGTCCCCATGGTGTCCCAGGGCACTGAGCCATCCCCCTGTCCCCGCAGGAGAGCAGGACGAGTCTCTTTGCAAGAGCTACATCTCACAGCTGAAGGACATCCGGCTGCAGCTGGAGAACTGCGAGAGCCGCACCGTGCACCGCCTGCGCCTGCCCCTCGAGGCCGACCCCCTGCGGGAGTGCGCCCAGCGCCAGGCCGAGCAGCAGGTGTGTGACACATGTGTGACACGTGTGGTGTGCACAGATGGGCACCTCAGCGCCAGGATGGGCTTGGGGGAACGGTTTGGGTTGGAAAAGCTTTCAGTGCCCACCCAGTCCCCCAGCACTGCCAAGGCCACCCCTGAGCATGTCCCCAGGTGCCACATCCATGTGGCTGTTCAATCTCCCCAGGGATGGCACTCCACCTCTGCCCTGGGCAGCTGCACCAGGGCTGGACAGCGCTTTCCAGGAGGAGTTTTCCCAATATCCCTCCTAAACCTCCCCTGTCCACCTGCACCGATGGGCTGCAGACCCTCCCCCTGCTCCGCTCCTCCTTGGATCCTAGAGGGTGGGGCGAGCATTTGGTAGGGGGTTGGCCCTGACCTGCAGCCAGCAAGGACTGAGGGACTCCTTCCCTGCAGCAAACCCACCTGGAACTGGAGGGCATCCAGAAGAACCTCGCCAAGGTCAGCGAGAAGACGGAGCAGGTGCTGGCACAGCCGGAGCAGGCGGGCTCAGCCCCTGTGCTGCGCTCCGAGCTGGAGGTCACCCTGCGGAAGATGGAGCAGGTGTACAGCCTCTCCAGCATCTACCTGGAGAAGTGAGTGAGCCCTGGCACCGACACTGCCCAGCTCCTCAGCCCCTGGGCCGGGAACGAGCCTGGGCAGTCGGGAGGCCGTGGGGAGTCTGGGGGGAGCCAGCATGCCTTTCCCTTTCTTTTCCTTCCTTCTTCCCTCTTCCCTCTTCCCGTCTTCCTTTTTTTTCCTTTTTCCCTTTTCCTTCCCTCCTGGCTCTGTGGTGCTGCTCTGGCTGAGCTGTCCCACTCCCATCCTGATCCCAGCTAATCCATCCTCCCATCCCACTCCTGCTCCCGGCTGATTCTGTCCCTCTGCCGCAGGCTGAAGACCATCGGGCTGGTGATCCGGAGCACGCAGGGGGCTGAGGAGCTGCTCCGCAAGTATGAGGAGCAGCTGAAGGACGTGCAGGCAGTGCCGGCTGACCTGGCTGAGCTGGAGGCCAGCAAGGCCGAGCTGAAGGTACCCGGGGGCTCTGGGGGTGCCAAGGGGAGCCAGGGGGTGGCTGGGGACACCGTGGCCAGCCCTGACTGGTGCCCATCTGCCACAGCGGCTGCGGGCACAGGCTGAGGGGCACCAGCCCTTCTTCAGCACGCTGGAGACTGACCTCGGCAAGGCCAAGGACGTCAATGAGCGGATGGTCCGCGGCCACAGCGAGCGGGACGTGGACCTGGAGCGGTACCGGGAGCGGGTGCAGCAGCTGCTGGAGCGCTGGCAGGCAGTGCTGGGCCAGGCTGACCTGCGCCAGCGCGAGCTGGACCAGCTGGGCCGCCAGCTGCGCTACTACCGGCAGAGCTGCGACGCGCTGCGCCAGTGGATCCGCGATGCCCGGCAGCGCCAGGAGGCCATCCAGGCCGTGCCCATCACCGACAGCCAGACCGTGCGCGAGCAGCTGCTGCAGGAGAAGGTAGTGCTGGCCGTGGGCTGAGGGGTGCTCCCGGCCATCCCCAGCAGGGTGAGGGGTGTGCCTGGCCATCCCCAATGGGGCAAGGGGTGCTCCTGGGCATTCCCCAGCAGGACAAGGGGTGCTCTCAGCTAACCCTGGCTGTGGCAGGGTAAGGGATTCACTTGGCCATCCCCAGCAGAGTGCAGGCTGCCCCTGCCTATCTCTGTCTGTGGCAGAGTGAGGGGAGTGCCCGGCCGTCTCCAGTCATGGCAGGTTAAGTGTTGTTCTGGGGTGGCTGCAGCAGGATGGGGGACCATCCCTGGCCATGGCACGTGGTGGGTGCTCTCAGCCATCCCCAGTGGGATGGGGGATGCTCCTGACCATTTTTGGCTACAGCAGGGTGAGGGGTGCTCCCGGCCATTCCCAGCCATGGCAGGGCAAGTGGTGCTCTTGGCCGTCCCTGGCCGTGGTGGGGTGAGGTGTGCTCTTGGGTGGCCATGGGGCCTGGGCTCACCCCCACATGTCTCCCCAGAAACTGCTGGAGGAATGTGAGCAGCACAAGGAGAAGGTGGAGGAGTGCCAGCGCTATGCCAAGCAGTACATCGACGCCATCAAGGTGTGCCCACTGTCTGGGGGGCCGGGGCTGGTGGGGGGCTGAGGAGGCAGCACAATGTCCAGCAGGGGGGTGGGGTCACGGCACCATGGCCAGGGGGCTCGCCAGTGATAGCAGAGCTTTGATCACTGTCTCCTCATCAGGACTACGAGCTGCAGCTGGTGAGCTTCAAGGCACAGGTGGAGCCGATGGCATCGCCAGCCAAGAAGCCCAAAGTGCAGTCGGCATCTGACAGCATCATCCAGGAGGTGAGAGGCGGGTCACTGCCACTGGCC
Source organism: Lycocorax pyrrhopterus obiensis (assembly GCA_014706295.1). NCBI lineage: Eukaryota > Metazoa > Chordata > Aves > Passeriformes > Paradisaeidae > Lycocorax > Lycocorax pyrrhopterus. The sequence continues at coordinate 337,780 of JACSVZ010000044.1, read as the reverse complement.
TGGGATGTCCCGCAGCTCCTGGGGCGTGGGTGGGGGTGGACTTGGGGGTGTGGCGTGTGGTCTTGCCTCCGTGCAGCCTCATCATTGCTGCGGTACCGGCGGGCCGCGGGCACGCTCCCCTCTCTCCTGCTGACCCACTGTCTCTGCAGTACGTGGACCTGCGAACACAGTACAGCGAGCTGACCACGCTCACCACCCAGTACATCAAGTTCATCACTGAGACACTGCGGCGGCTGGAGGAGGAGGAGGTAGGGAGCGGTGCAGGGCAGCACGGCCGGCTGTATAGCCAAAAGGAACGCGGTTCACGGGGTCTCCAGCCCCATCACTAACGCCAGCCCATGGCCATGACTCTGGCCCTGTCATTGACGGTGGCTCACGGCCATGACTCTGGCCCCACCACTAACGCCAGCCCATGGCCGTAACTCTGGCCCCATCACTAACACTGGCCCATGGCTGTGACTCCAGCTCTGGCCCCGTCACTAATGGTGGCCCATGGCCGTGGCTCCAGCCCCATCACTAACACTGGCCCATGGCTGTGACTCCAGCCCTGGCCCCATCACTAACATGGGCCCATGGCTGTGACTCCAGTCCCGGCCCCATCACTAACACGGGCCCATGGCTGTGGCTCCAGACCCATCACTAATACTGGCCCACGGCCATGACTCCCCCCCTATCACTAATACTGGCCCATGGCCTCTAGCTCCTGCTCTCTGCTGGACTGCCGGGAGCAAGGCTGCTGGCTCTGGGTACAGTGGGTCTCCAAGCCAAGCTGGCTCTGGGCACCGGGGGCTCTGGTGTGACTGGTGGTAGGAGGCACTTCCCAGATACACGTAGTGCAGTCAGGACCTGCCTGCGCATGCTGCTGTGCTGGGCGCTGGCCCGCGGGGTCTGGTGCGGGGTAACCTCTCTAACTCTTGGTTTCTGCCCTTGGAGCCGCTTTGCCAGTGCTTTTTCTTGGGGAATATTTGTGTTGGTGGGGATCAAATGGAGGGTAAAAAACCAGGATGACTCTGGCAGCCATGCACCAGGTACTCACTCTGCGCATGCCTTCTCCCCGCGGCACCCTCCGCCTCCCCCACGGCTCACCCTCTCCTCCTTGCCCTCCTCTACCTCTGTGCTGCTCTGGGACCAGGGGTCCAGTGTGGGGTCTGGCTCCCCTGCATGCGCTGCCTGTGCCCGGGCCCTGCGGAGCGTGTGGCTGCCTCGCTCACAGTGCATGTGGTGCGCGCGCTGCGGCACGGCCCCGAGGCAGGCACCAGCCGTGTCGGCCCTTTGGCAAACCCTGCTCCCAGTTGGCTGGAGAGGGCTGGGAGGGGTTTGAACCAGCTGAACTGCTCTTTCCCGTTGAGGCTTTCCCGGCAGGGAAGGCTCTGCTGGCATCGACCTCGCACCGCTCCCCTCTGTTCTGCTCCTGGTGCTCCGGCCGTCTCTCTCCTTTCCCCACGGCAGGGGCTGTCTGTGCCAGCCCCCTCGCAGGGGGAGCCATGGTGGTGGAGTGCACGCTGCTCGCATCGTCTTCATCGCTTGGGCTCCGCTCGCTCTCTGTCCCTTCTCTCTGGAACGTGGCTTCCTGCGCTGCTGTCTGGCTCCTGTTGCCTGTCTGCCTGTGCTGTCGTGTGTCCCCTGTCCTGCCATACATCTTCTGGAAGCTGGTGTCACCGGCTCGTGCGGTGGCCCAGGGGCCGAAGCCATTCCACGCGCATCTGCCACCCCTCCGCTGTCTCGGCAGTGTGTGGCTGGGCCAGCATCGATTCCACGGCGCGATCGCATCCCTTGTGATTTGTCTCTCTCTCCCCTCTCTGTCCCCTGCACCCTCTTTCCCCTCCAGAAAGCCGCCGAGAAGCTGAAGGAGGAGGAGAGGAAGCGGCTGGCGGAGGTGGAGGCGCAGCTGGAGAAGCAGCGGCAGCTGGCCGAGGCCCACGCCAAAGCCAAGGCACAGGCAGAGGCGGAGGCGCGGGAACTGCAGCTCCGCATGCAGGAGGAGGTCACCCGGCGGGAGGTGGTGGCTGTGGATGCCGAGCAGCAGAAGCAGAACATCCAGCAGGAGCTGATGCAGCTGCGGCAGAACTCGGACCACCAGATCAAGTCCAAGGTGAAGCTGATTGAGGAGGCTGAATACAACCGCAAGAAAGTGGAGGAGGAGATCCGCCTCATCCGCCTGCAGCTGGAGAGCACCGAGAAGCAGCGGGAGGGCGCAGAGACGGAGCTGCAGGAGCTGCGGGCACGTGCCGAAGAGGCTGAGCGGCAGAAGCGCCAGGCACAGGAGGAGGCCGAGCGCCTGCGCCGGCAGGTGAAGGAGGAGAGCCAGAAGAAGCGGGAGGCCGAGGAGGAGCTGAAGCGCAAGGTGCAGGCTGAGCGCGAAGCGGCACGGGAGAAGCAGAAGGCAGTGGCGGACCTGGAGCAGCTGCGGCTTCAGGCGGAGGAGGCTGAGCGACGCATGCGGCAGGCAGAGGCCGAGAAGGAGCGGCAGATCCAGGTGGCCCAGGAGGTGGCCCAGCGCAGCGCCGAGGCCGAGCTGCAGAGCAAGAGGCTCTCTTTCGCCGAGAAGACTGCACAACTGGAGCTGTCACTGCAGCAGGAGCATGATGTGGTGGCCCAACTGCAGGAGGAGGCTGAGCGGCTGAAGAAGCAGCAGCTGGAGGCTGAGCGCTCGCGGGAGGAGGCTGAGAAGGAGCTGGAGCGCTGGCGGCAGAAGGCCAACGAGGCGCTGCGCCTGCGGTTGCAGGCCGAAGAGGTGGCCCACAAGAAGTCGCTGGCGCAGGAGGAGGCTGAGAAGCAGAAGGAGGATGCAGAGCGCGAGGCCCGCAAGCGCGCCAAGGCAGAGGAGGCAGCCCTGCGGCAGAAGGAGCTGGCGGAGGAAGAGCTGGAAAAGCAGCGGGAGCTGGCAGAGGGCACAGCCCAGCAGAAGCTGGCGGCGGAGCATGAGCTGATCCGGCTGAAGGCAGAGATGGAGAATGGAGAGCAGCAGCGCCTGCTCCTGGAGGAAGAGCTCTCGCGGTTGAAGGGGGAGGTAAACGAGGCCATCCAGAGGAGGAAAGAGCTGGAGGAGGAGCTGGCCAAGCTGCGGGCAGAGATGGAGGTCTTGCTGGAGAGCAAGGCCAAGACAGAGGAGGAGTCACGCTCCAGCAGCGAAAAGTCCAAGCAGCGGCTGGAGGCAGAGGCCAACAAGCTGCGGGAGCTGGCCGAGGAGGCCGCTCGCCTGCGCGCCCTCTCTGAGGAGGCCAAGCGGCAGCGGCAGCTGGCAGAGGACGAGGCAGGCCGGCAACGGGCCGAGGCTGAGCGCATCCTGAAGGAGAAGCTGGCGGCCATCAACGAGGCCTCACGGCTGAAGGCGGAGGCAGAGATCGCGCTGAAGGAGAAGGAGGCGGAGAACGAGCGGCTGCGGCGGCTGGCGGAGGACGAGGCCTACCAGCGCAAGCTGCTGGAGGAGCAGGCGGCCCAGCACAAACAGGACATCGAGGAGAAGATTGCCCTGCTGAAGCGCTCCTCAGAGAGCGAGCTGGAGCGGCAGAAGGGGCTTGTGGAGGATACACTGCGGCAGCGGCGGCAGGTGGAGGAGGAGATCCGTGCCCTCAAGGCCAGCTTCGAGAGGGCCTCGGCTGGAAAGAGCGAGCTGGAGCGGGAGCTGAACCGCATCCGTGGGGAGGCAGAGGAGGTGCAGCGCAGCCGGGAGCAGGCGGAACGGGAGGCTGAGCGGCAGCGGGCGCTGGCGCTGGAGGAGGAGGGCCGGCGGCGCGAAGCCGAAGAAAAGGTGCAGGCCATCCTGGCAGCCGAGGAGGAAGCCGGGCGGCAGCGGCGGCTGGCCCTGGAGGAGGTGGAGCGGCTGCGGGCCATGGTGGAGGAGGCGCGGCGGCAGAAGGAGCTGGCGGAGAAGGAGTCAGAGCGGCAGATCCAGCTGGCACGGGAGGCGGCACAGAAGCGGATCGCAGCGGAGGAGAAGGCGCACCTGGCTGCCGTGCAGCAGAAGGAGCAGGAGCTGCTGCAGACGCGCCAGCAGGAGCAGAGCCTCCTGGACCGGCTGCGCGAGGAGGCCGAGCGGGCCCGGCGGGCGGCTGAGGAGGCAGAGTTTGCCCGTAGCAAGGCCGAGCAGGATGCCAGCTTGTCCCAGCAGCGCGTGGAGGAGGCTGAGCGGCTGAAGCAGCGGGCAGAGGAGGAGGCGCAGGCCAAGGCACAGGCACAGGCCGACGCGGAGAAGCTGCGGAAGGAGGCCGAGCTGGAGGCGGCAAAACGGGCACAGGCAGAGCAGGCAGCCCTGCGGCAGAAGCAGCTGGCCGATGCTGAGATGGAGAAGCACAAGAAGTTTGCCGAGCAGACACTGCGGCAGAAGGCGCAGGTGGAGCAGGAGCTGACCAAGGTGAAGTTGCAGCTGGATGAGACAGACCACCAGAAGGGCATCCTGGATGAGGAGCTGCAGCGGCTGAAGGAGGAGGTGACAGACGCTGTCCGGCAGAAGGCCCAGGTGGAGGAGGAGCTCTTCAAGGTCCGGGTGCAGATGGAGGAGCTGGCCAAGCTGAAGAGCCGCATCGAAGAGGAGAACAAGGCGCTGATCCTCAAGGACAAGGACAACACGCAGAAGTTCCTGGCGGAGGAGGCAGAGAAGATGAAGCAGGTGGCAGAGGAGGTGGCCCGGCTGAGCGTGGAGGCACAGGAGGCCGCCCGCATGCGGCAGCTGGCTGAGGACGACCTGGCGCAGCAGCGGGCGCTGGCAGAGAAGATGCTGAAGGAGAAGATGCAGGCGGTGCAGGAGGCCACGCGGCTGCGGGCCGAGGCTGAGGTGCTGCAGAAGCAGAAGGATCTGGCGCAGGAACACGCCAAAAAGCTGCAGGAGGACAAGGAGCAGATGCAGCAGCGCCTGGCTGAGGAGACCGAGGGCTTCCAGAAGACGCTGGAGGCCGAGCGCCGGCGGCAGCTGGACATCACGGCTGAGGCTGAGCGCCTCAAGCTGCAAGTGGCGGAGATGAGCATGGCCCAGGCCAAGGCTGAGGAGGAGGCCAAGCGGTTCAAGAAGCAGGCAGAGGAGATCAGTGAGAGGCTGCACGAGACTGAGCTGGCCACACAGGAGAAGATGACGATGGTGCACACCCTGGAGATCCAGCGGCACCAGAGTGATGAGGATGCAGAAAAGCTGCGTAAGGCCATCGCTGACCTGGAGAATGAGAAGGAGAAGCTAAAGCAGGAGGCGGCGCTGCTGCAGCAGAAGGCAGAGGAGGTACTGGGCTGCGGGTCCCCCTTAGTGGTGGTGGTATGCAGGGAGGCCATCCCTCTCCCCAGCCAGCCCACACCATCACTGGCCAGGTCCCCAAGGACCATCACTAGGGATGGTGGGGCAGGACCCCTCGTGCAGGTCAGGGATGTGCATAGAGCTGGGGGCAGTGAAGCAAACCCCTCGGGCAGTGTCGGAGCAGGACCCCAAACCCCTGGAGGGGGATCCCCACTGCCTGGGCCAGCTCTTCCACCCCGTGGCACATCCTGCCGTGTTCCTCTCTGTGCCCAGCTCCCAGCCTTAGTGCCGGGGGTTCCCTTGTGTCCTCCCCCTGCTCATCCTGTCCCATGTTGTGTGTGGCTCCCTAACCCTGGCTCTGCTCCTTAACTCTTACCTGATGGAGGGAGTGTGTGGGTGACTTCCATGCCACCCCTGCCGCCTGTCCCCCTGCCTCAGCCCACCCCCAGTCCCCCAATGACCTCCTAGGTGTCTGACCACACTGTCTTCTCTCCCACCCCAGATGCAGGTGGCCCAGCAGGCTCAGCTCCGTCAGGAGACGCAGCTCCTCCAGCAGAGCTTCCTGACGGAGAAGGATGCCCTGCTGCAGAAGGAGAAATTCATTGAGGAGGAGAAATCGAAGCTGGAGAAGCTCTTTAAGGATGAGGTGAACAAAGCCCAGAACCTGAAGGCAGAGCAGGAGCGGCAGCAGCGGGAGATGGAGCAGGAGAAGCAGCAGTTGAAAGCTATGTTAGATGAAGCCAAGAAGCATCAGAAAGAAGCTGAGGAAAATGTCCGGCACAAGCAGGAGGAGCTACAGCAGCTGGAGAGGCAGCGACAGCAGCAGGAGAAACTTCTGGAAGAAGAGAACAAGAAGCTGAGGGAGAGGCTCGAGCAGATGCAGGAGGAGTACAAGGCTGCCCTGGCCCAGAGACGGGAGATCATGATCCAGACCGATGACCTGCCTGGGGAGGCCGTGGTTACTACGACGCAGCTGCTGAACATCAAGGCTGTGCCCAATGGCCGGGATGCAGTGGACGGCTTAGCCCAGAATGGGGAGCCAGAGTTCGCCTTTGACGGCATCCGGCAGAAGGTGTCAGCAGAGAAGCTGGCTGATGCTGGCATTCTGAGCAGGGAGAGCTTAGACAAGTTGGCGAAGGGTGTTGTGAGTGTGGGCGAACTCTCTCAGAGGGAGGATGTCAAGAAGTACCTGCAGGGCAAGAGCAGCATTGCTGGTCTGCTGATCAAACCCTCCAACCAGAAGATGAGCATCTACGAAGCCATGAAGAAGAAGCTGCTCAGCCCAGGCACAGCACTGGTGCTCCTGGAGGCACAGGCTGCTTCCGGCTTCATCATTGACCCTGTGCGGAATGCAAGGCTCTCAGTGAACGAGGCGGTGCGAGAGGGAGTGATCGGGCCAGAGCTGCACAACAAGATGCTGTCGGCCGAGCGGGCTGTCACCGGCTACAAGGATCCGTACACAGGTGACAAGATCTCCCTGTTCCAGGCCATGCAGAAGGATCTCATCGTCAGAGATCACGGCATCCGCCTGCTCGAGGCCCAGATCGCCACCGGCGGCATCATCGATCCCGTCAACAGTCACCGTCTGCCTGTGGAAGCCGCCTACAAGCGTGGCTACTTTGATGAGGAGATGAATCAAATCCTGTCTGACCCCACTGATGACACCAAGGGCTTCTTCGACCCCAACACTCAGGAGAACCTCACCTACCTGCAGCTCATGGAGCGGTGCGTGACTGACCCAGACACAGGGCTGTGCCTCCTGCCACTCACTGACCAAGCAGCCAAAGCTAGAGAGCTGGTCTACACTGACAAGGAAGCCAAGGATGTCTTCAAGAAGGCCACAGTGACGGCACCGTTTGGCAAGTTCCAAGGGAAGACGATGACCATCTGGGAGCTCATCAACTCTGAATACTTCACTGAGGACCAAAGGCGGGACCTGATCCAGCAGTACAGGACTGGCAAGATCACGGTGGAGAAGATCATCAGGATCGTCATCACGGTTGTGGAGGAAAGCGAGAAAAAGAGCCAGATGTGCTTTGAGGGCCTGCGGGGCCCTGTGCCCGCTGCTGAGCTGCTGGAGAGCAAGATCATCAACAAGGACCTCTACAACCAGCTGCACCAGGGCAAGAAGTCTGTAAAGGATGTGGCAGAGATGGAGTCCGTACGGCAGTACCTGAAGGGCACGGATGCCATCGCTGGCGTCCTGGTGGAGTCGACTGGCCAGAAGCTCACCTTCTACGAGGCCCTGAAGAGAAACCTGCTGAAGCCAGAGGTTGCCCTGTCCCTGCTGGAGGCGCAAGCTGCCACTGGCTACATCATCGACCCTGTGGGTAACAAGCTTTTCTCTGTGGATGAGGCAGTGAAGGCCGAGGTGGTGGGGCCAGAGTTCCACGAGAAGCTGCTTTCGGCAGAGAAGGCAGTGACTGGCTACAAGGATCCCTACACAGGTCAGACGGTTTCCCTCTACCAAGCACTCCAGAAGGGCCTCATCCCCAGCGACACTGGGCTCCGGCTGCTGGATGTCCAGCTTGCCACTGGTGGCATCATCGACCCCGTCAACAGTCACCGGCTCCCACTTGAGGTCGCCTACAAGCGCGGCTACTTCGACCCGGAGATAAACAAGGCGCTGGCTGAGCTCCGAGATGATGCCAAGGCTTTCTACTGTCCCAACACCCAGGAGCACCTCACCTATGCCCAGCTGCAGAAGAGTTGCCACCGTGACAAGCAGACTGGCCTGTGCCTGCTGCCCCTGTCTGACAAGGCAATCCAGTCACAGCAGGAGGAGGTCTACACTGACAGCCAGGCCAAGGAGTGCTTCGACAAAGCAACCATAGAGGTCCCAGTGGGCAGCATGAAGGGCCAGACAATGACCATCTGGGAACTGATTCACTCCGAATACTTCACAGAGGAGCACAGGCGGGAGCTGCTCCGACAGTACAAGACTGGCAAAGTGACAATTGAGAAGATCATCAAGATCGTGATCACCATCATCGAGGAGGCAGAGACCAAAAAGCAGGAGAAACTGACATTCAGTGGTCTGCGGGCACCGGTGCCAGCCAGCGAGCTGCTGGAGTCCTGCATCATCAGCAAAACCCAGTACGAGCAGCTGAAGGAAGGCAAGAAGTCGGTGAAGGACCTCTCTGAGACAGATGCAGTGAGGAGATTCCTGCATGGCAGTGACTGCATTGCTGGTGTCTATGTGGAGGCCACCAAGGAGAAGCTGAACATCTATGAGGCCATGAAGAGGAACCTGCTGAGGCCCAGCACTGCCGTGGTCCTCCTGGAGGCCCAGGCAGCCACTGGGTTCTTAATCGACCCTGTGAAGAACCGTAAACTGTACGTCAACGAGGCAGTGAAGGCTGGCGTTGTCGGGCCTGAGCTGCACGAGAAGCTGCTGTCGGCCGAGAAGGCTGTCACAGGGTACAAGGATCCCTACTCGGGCAACACCATCTCCCTGTTCCAGGCCATGAAGAAAGGGCTTATTGTCAAGGAGCACGGCATCCGTCTGCTTGAGGCCCAGATCGCCACCGGTGGCATCATTGACCCCGTGCACAGCCACCGCCTGCCCGTGGAGGTGGCCTACAAGCGTGGCTACTTCGATGAGGAGATGAACCGAACCCTCTCTGACCCCACTGATGACACCAAGGGCTTCTTCGACCCCAACACTCAGGAGAACCTCACCTATATGCAGCTGAAGGAGAGGTGCATTGAGGATCCCGAGACGGGCCTGTACCTGCTGCCTCTGCGGGAGCCTGAGAAGCCAAAAGTGGTGGAAACCACCCACATGTACACAGAAGCAGAGACACGGAAGGTGTTTGAGGAGACGCAGGTGGACATCCCTGTGGGCAGCCGGGCAGGCTCCTCCATGTCGCTGTGGGAGATCATGCACTCGGACCTGCTGCCCGAGGAGCAGCGTAAACATCTCATGGAGGAGTTCCAGTCAGGTCGCGTGTCCAAGGAGCGCATGATCATCATTATCATCGAGATCATTGAGAAGACTGAGATCATCCGGCAGCAGAATCTCACATCCTATGACTACATCCGGCGCCGCATCACAGCCGAGGACCTCTACGAGGCCAGGATCATCTCACAGGACATCTACAACCTGCTGAAGCAGGGCTCCAAAACCTTCCGGGAGCTCCTGGACGTGGAGACTGTCTGGAAGTACCTTTATGGGTCGGGCTGCGTGGCTGGCATCTACATCCCCTCCTCCAAGCAGACATTCAGTGTCTACCAGGCGCTGAAGAAGGGGCTGATCAACTCTGAAGTGGCCCGCTCCCTCCTGGAGGCCCAGGCAGCCACCGGCTTCATGATTGACCCCACGAAGAATGAAATGCTGACCGTTGATGAGGCAGTCAGGAAGGGCGTGGTGGGGCCAGAGATCCACGACCGGCTCCTGTCCGCAGAGAGGGCTGTGACCGGCTATAGAGACCCATACAGTGAACAGAAGATTTCCCTCTTCCAGGCCATGAAGAAGGATCTCATTCCCAGCGAAGAGGCCCTCAAACTCCTGGATGCCCAGATCGCCACCGGTGGTATCATTGACCCACACTTGGGCTTCCACCTGCCCCTGGAGGTGGCCTATCAGCGAGGCTTCATCAACAAGGAGACATACGACATGCTGTCGGAGCCCAGCGAGGTGCGCAGCTACGTGGACCCCTCCACAGATGAGAAGCTCAGCTATACACAGCTACTGAAGCGGTGCCGGAAGGATGAGAACTCCAGGCTCCTCCTGCTCCCGCTCTGTGACACACGGAAGCTCACCTTCCGGGGGCTGCGGAAGCAGATCACTGTGGAGGAGCTGGTCCGTTCGCAGGTGATGGACGAAGCCACAGCTCAGCGCCTCCAGGAGGGTCTCACCTCTGTCGAGGAGGTCTCTAAGAACCTGAAGAAGTTCCTGGAGGGCACCAGCTGCATCGCTGGCGTCTTTGTGGACTCCACAAAGGAGCGTCTGTCTGTCTACCAAGCCATGAAGAAGGGGATTATCCGGCCTGGCACTGCCTTCGAGCTCCTGGAGGCACAGGCGGCCACGGGCTATGTCATTGACCCCATCAAGGGCCTCAAACTGACAGTGGAGGAAGCTGTGCGCATGGGCATTGTGGGCCCCGAGTTCAAGGACAAGCTGCTCTCTGCTGAGAGGGCCGTCACCGGCTACCGGGACCCCTACACTGGAAAGCTCATCTCTCTCTTCCAGGCCATGAAGAAGGGTCTGATCCTGAAGGACCATGGGATCCGCTTGCTGGAGGCGCAGATTGCCACAGGAGGCATCATTGATCCTGAGGAGAGCCACCGCCTGCCTGTGGAGGTGGCCTACAAGAGGGGGCTCTTTGACGAGGAGATGAACGAGATCCTGCTGGACCCCAGTGACGACACCAAGGGCTTCTTTGACCCCAACACGGAGGAGAACCTCACCTACCTGCAGCTCATGGAGCGGTGCATCACGGACCCAGAGACTGGCCTCTGCCTCCTGCCTCTGAAGGAGAAAAAGCGGGAGAGGAAGACCTCCTCCAAGTCCTCCGTCCGCAAGCGCCGGGTGGTGATCGTTGACCCAGAGACGGGCAAGGAGATGTCTGTGTACGAAGCCTATCGCAAGGGCCTCATTGACCACCAGACTTACCTGGAGCTGTCAGAGCAGGAGTGCGAGTGGGAGGAGATCACCACCTCGTCTTCCGATGGCGTAGTGAAGTCAATGATCATCGACAGGCGCTCGGGGCGCCAGTACGACATCGATGATGCCATTGGCAAGGGTCTGATTGACCAATCAGCCCTGGACCAGTACCGCTCGGGCACCCTCTCCATCACCGAATTTGCTGACATGCTCTCTGGCAACATGGGCGGCTTCCGGTCACGGTCGTCCTCTGTAGGATCCTCCTCCTCCTACACCGTCAGCCCAGCCCTGACACGGACCCAGATCTCCATGTGGACTGACCCGACTGAGGAGACTGGGCCAGTGGCAGGCATCCTGGACACAGACACTCTGGAGAAGGTGTCTATCACGGAGGCGATGCGCCGCAACCTGGTGGACAACATCACAGGGCAGCGGCTGCTGGAAGCCCAGGCCTGCACCGGGGGCATCATTGACCCCAACACTGGTGACAAGTGCACTGTCGCTGATGCAGTCACCAAGGGCCTGGTTGACAAGATCATGGTGGACCGCATCAACCTGGCGCAGAAGGCCTTCTACGGCTTTGAGGACCCGCGGACCAAGACGAAGATGTCGGCGGCGCAGGCACTGAAGAAGGGCTGGCTGTACTATGAGGCCGGGCAGCGGTTCCTGGAGGTGCAGTACTTGACAGGAGGTCTGATCGAGCCCGATGCCCCAGGCCGTGTCTCCCTGGATGAGGCGCTGCAGAAGGGCACCATTGATGCGCGGACTGCCCAGAAGCTGCGGGATGTCAACACCTATTCCAAGTACCTTACCTGCCCCAAGACCAAGCTCAAGATCTCCTACAAGGACGCCATGGACCGGAGCATGATCGAGGATGGGACTGGTCTGCGGCTGCTGGAGGCCTCCTCCCAATCCAGCAAGGGCTACTACAGTCCCTACAATGTCAGCAGCGCCGGCTCCACCTCTGGATCACGCTCGGGCTCTCGCACCGGCTCCCGCTCAGGCTCCCGGCGCGGCAGTTTCGACGCCACTGGCTCCGGCTTCTCCATGACCTTCTCTTCCTCCTCCTACTCGTCCTCAAGTTTCGGGCGCAGATATGCGGGGGGTACCCAGGGCACCATGGAGGTGGCTGCCCTTGCCCTCGCCCTGGCCGCATCCAGAAGCTGCGGGTGGGAGGCGAGCAGGGAGTGCCCCGAGGTGCCTGGACCCCTGCTCCATGTGGCCTGAGACCTGCCAGCCCCCCGAGGTGCCGCCTCACCCGCTCCGCATGTGGCAACGCTGCTGGCTAATCACTAGTATTTTTTTTTAATTTTTGAACCTCCACTCTTCTCCCAAAGCAGTGCCTCAAGTTTAACCAAAAAGACAAGACTAATAAATTAATATATGCGAATGTGCTGACAGTGTTTGTATATTGAGAGAAAAGAGAGAACACACACTACCCTCCCCTCCCTGCGCCCCAAGAGCCGGACACCGTTCCTGCTCCTGGCTGCGCCAATCCCGCCGCTGCTCGCACACGGCGTGGCCGAGCCGGACACCAGGAAAACAGTTCCCTGTTTGGATCTAACCACTTAGCAATCTTTTGTAATTAACCTGCCGGCTTCAGCCCCTGCACCCCAAAGGAGGAGATGACCTTGGCCCTGTGGTGCACCCCACTGCAGCCGATGTGCCAGAGGAGGACATCGCGGGCTCCTCGGCACTGGATGGCCAGACACACCACGCCAGCCCTGAAGCTGCTGCCTGGACCCTTTCCACGCGCCCTCAGTGCGGCGAGAAGGGGGCTCTGCACCCCAGCCCCCGAGCTGCCCCATCTCCCTGCCTTGGCCTCCCGGCACGTCCCCACCACCACGCCGCGGAGCTGGTGCCCTGACCGTAAGTGCCGCGCTGGCGCTGCCTGGTGCTTCCGCGCCACGCGGGGGGACCTGCCTCCTCTCGCCGCTTCGCCCGCCAAGGGGCTTCGCTGCGTGCCTGCCTCCGCCAGCCCACCCGCTCACCTGTCCTCCGGGACACGCCCGCCGCGGTCGGCCGGTCTGTCTGTCTGTCTCTCCGTGTATCTGGGAAGTGCTTCTGCTTGAGGTTGATTTCCTCACACTCATGTGGCTCCACGACCCATTGGCAGGTGTCTGCCAGAGCCCGCGCCCCAGCCTGGGTCTGCACAGCTCCTGCACCTAGAACCCCCTGGCCATGGGGGTTTTCCTGACCCTCACAAAGGGTATGGGGGCCACGGGACTCCTGCAGCACAGGGTGGTCCATGGGATGCTGTAGCAGCCTGGCACACGCTCTTGTTAGAAATAGGCAGATTTCTGTAAAACCAGCTTCCTCTTCCTTCTTCGCGGTAATTCCATCCCCCTGGCTTCCCCCTGTGCCGGAGCTAATGTGCTCTCTCTCTGGCAGACGTCTTTTTCCAGTCCCAACAAAGACCTCCCAGTGCCGCTGGGCGAGCTCCTGAGCTGGGTCTCTGACATCAGCAGGTCGTGGATGGGCTCGAGGGGAGCCCCGGAGGCGGCAGCTGCTCGGCCGTGCTCGCCAGCACAGGTAACGCTGACCTCCCCGGTCTGTCCCGGTCCCACAGGACTGTGCGGCACTGACGGCTGGGCTTGGTGGCTTCATTTCATGGATTGTTTTCCCTGTCTCATCCCATCTTTTCTGTTCGCTTTGTTGTAGTGTGGCTGGATGTCCATACCACCTCCCCTCATCGCCGCCATGGAGCCCGTCCCCCGCCCTGAGGCCGGTGGGACCACACCTGAGGACACAGGGATGTTCTCCCTCACCCTTTGCACTTGCCAGAGCCCCCGGCCAGAGACTGGGGCCACAGTGCCCAAGCAGCCAATGGCTCAAGAAGTACCTGCAGGGTCACCTGGCCCCCACCTGCCCCATACACTCCCTCCTCCCCGGGGATGGCCTCCTGGTGTGGTGTCGGGCTCACTGCGGATCTCCAAAACATCTCCTCCTTCCCACCTGCTCTCATCTGCCACCTGTAAATCCAGTCATGTTACCCTCTGCCTCTGGTGTCATTATTGCTCTCATTACCCTGTTTGGCTTTGCATGAGGTGCCACTGCGCGCGGCTCCAGGGCAGTCCCCACTCCCAGGGCCCCCCACACCCCGACCATCACTCATCGGGACAGTGGGGGTCCATCAAATACCCAAACACATCTCTTTTTGGGGGCAAAACACTAAACTTGTACATACTGCAAAGTGTCTGTAAAAGGAGCAGTGTGGACCCAGGGCTCCCCTGCAAGGGCAGTAAAGGAGAATCCTCTGAAACCAGCTGGCAGCTCTGCGTGGTCTGTTCGCCCCTCGGCCTTGCCACTGTGGCCGTGGGCTCCCATTGCCTCCTGCAGTTTCATTCCGTGGGTGCATGTGCTGCCGCAGGTCGTGATGAAGTGTGTCGAGGTGCCAGGGCTCTGAGCAACTCCTGGTGCAGGTGCTGCACCTGAGAGCTGGGCCTGGGTGTGCCCATGGTGCTGCCAGGCACAGAGCAGGGCCACAGGGGTGTCCCCAGAGCTGCCCCGTGCTGGTGGCACAGCCGACACTGCCAGGAGGTCAATGTGGGTGCAGCACCGGGCCAGTGGACCCCTGGTTCTGGGGAGTGGGTGCTGCTGGTGTTGGGGGGGCTTCTGAGCATCCCTCACATGAGGAGAGACCTGTCCCTCCATCAGTGGGGCTCTGGACTGGGCAGGGACACTGTCCTCTGTTGTGCTGTTCCCATGTGTGCCGCTACCACTGCTGGTCCAGGGCTGTGCCTGCCAGTGCTGCGGCCTCTGCTGGTGTGGGCTGTGCTGTGGGCACTCCCTTTCTGGGCAGTGAGGGGCTGTTGTGGGTGGATGGCAGCAATCAGCTGCGAGGCTGAGGGGTTTGGGGGGGTTCAGGATGTGATGGCCTGGCAGCTGCTGGTAGGGCAGCAGCATTCAGAAGGGCCAGCCCGGGCAGACCTGGAGACGTCAGTGCAGGCACTGGCACAGGTGGCTCAAGGGGTCTGTCCAGCCCAGTGAGACAGGTGCCACTGCGCTGCCCAGGCTGGGACTCCCTGAGCAGAAAGGTCATCCTGCAGCAGTGCCGGGAGCCCCAGGCACTGTGCCAGGAGCGCCAGAGCTGTCAGGACCTTGCAGGACCCCCGCAAGGTCGAGGGGCTGGTGGGGTCTCAACTGTGCTGGGACCAGCCAAGCATGTCAGCAGCCCCGGGTGGGGAGGCCGAGCTGGCCAGGACAGATGGTGGTGGCTGGGTAGGACGTTAATTGCATTGTCCATCAGCAATTAACCGCAGCATCCGTCTGTCCCCACCAGCAGTGGGACGTGGCCGTTAGGTGCAGCTGGGCCAGGGGGACTCAGGGGGGTCACAGGCTGCTGCAGCCATTGGAGGGCTCAGGAGAGGTCCCAGGACAGCAAGACACTCCCACAGGTGACATGAGCTTCTTGGGACCCTGCCCCACCTCACCGGCCCCCCAAATATTTCCTTGTATCCCCCAGATGTTCCCTGCTCCCCCAGATATTCCTTGCTTACCCCCCAACTTCCTGACTCCTCCCCCAGGGCCAGTGACCTCTCCCAAAGCTCATGAGACCACCAAAAGCCCTCTGACCCATGGCCCAGTCTCATGTCGTGGGCTGGAAGCCCCTCACTCCCCCCCAACACTGGTGGGGTCCAACTCTGTTTCCTGGTGGGAGACCCCCCTGCTCCTGGTCCCACCCATGGGACTCACATCCATGTGCCAGGGGGGACCCTATTCCCTGCAACCCTTCAACCCCGTGCCCCTGGCGTGGGGACCCTCCCTGGTGTGCCTGAGGCAGTGGGATCCCCCCGCAGTGGCTGGCAAAGGGGTGCAGGAGGGCGAGGAGGGGGGAAGCCCTGAGATCCAGGCTGTCTGCTCCTGGGGTGAGCCAGCCTCTTCCCCCATGCAGTGCAGTGTCCCTTATCCATGGACACTCTCCATCATCTTCTGTTTCTCCATGTCATCCTCAGGCCCCACTGATCCCCCGTCCCTCCCAAAGCCCCTTCGGCACTGTGCGCTGCAGGGCCAAACTCGTCACAATGGAGAACTCCAGGATATTCCCCTGCATTTTAATGCCCAGCATGTCATCCTGCCCTGCTGCTTCGTGGGCTGGAGCTAACCCTCCCCGCCCCCCCCGAAGTTAAACCATCTCTCAGCATTGCGGTGGCACGTGAGGCACCGAGTGCCTCCCCGGCCGCGGTGCCGAGCACCCTGGAGAGGTCCCGAGCACCCTGGAGGGGTCCCTCACTCCCCGCCCGGCGCACCCCGGCATTTGGCGACCGCCCTTCAGGGCGTGAGTGGCAGCACCGCCCCGTCCTGGCTGTGGTCCGTCGCGTGGGACCCGTGGCCGCTGTCCCAAGCGTGGCCGCAGCCGCCGGCTCGGCCCTGCTGGCACAGAGCAGCTGCCAGCTCCCTGTGCCCACCGCCCCAGGCGCTGCTGGCTCGGCCCCCGCCGCGCCGGGAACGCTCTGTACAGCTTCTCCACAAAGACGGACCGGCCTCTCCCACGCCTCCCCCTCGCTGGGGCGCTGAACCTCCCCATGGGCAGGGACCCCGAGACCCCCCCGGCCGTGCCGCTGAGGCTCGGAGCCCGGGTGCACCGGCCAAGGGCGGCTGTGCCTCGTGTAAAAGCGCTGCCCTCTCTGTGCCCGGTCGGTCTGTGCCGAGGCCGGTGTTGGCTGGACCGGTGAATCCCCCCGTCCACGGCGCGGGGCCCGGGGGTGCGAGCGGGGGTGGTGCTGCCTCAGGGCTGCAGCCGCCACGTCCTGCCGGGCACCGGGCAGCCCCCAGACCTCAGGGCCAGGCCGATGCAGTGCGGATGGCGGTGGTGCCGTGTGAGCAGCGCGGTGCGGGGACATCCCTCGCTCAGCGGCACCGCGGAACTGTTGTCGGGCGGCTCCCGAGCTGTTTGTTCGGCTGTCACGTTCCCGGGCGTAGGGGCAGCCCGCGGTGTCTGCCGCCCGAGCCGGCGCTGGGGGTTGCTCTGGACCGACCCCCACAGCGTGCCGGGGCAGGCGGCGGCTGCGGGACCCTCACAGGCGTGTGCCGCACTCAGCTCGTCCTAGCACCCATTTGGGGTTCGCTGCTCCTCGTGGTCTCGTGTCTCTTGGCACGTCCCGACTGGAGCAGCCGGTGCAGCCGCGCTGGCACCATGTCTGGGACCGGCTGGCAGCGGTCGTCGGAGCTCCATCCCCAGCCCCAACCCCACCAGCCCAGGCTGAGTTTGAGCTGGAAGAGTGTTTCCCAGTACAGACGCTGGTATCGCCTGCCCACCTGCGGTAGCATCCTCCACCTCTCTGGTTCCTTGTGCCCAACCTCTGGCAGCAGGGCTGGCATCGTAACACCGCAGTCCTGCCCTGGGATGAGGGCTCACTGTGGGGCACACAGGACCAGGGACCACCGGCGTGGGGCAGGAGGGCTGTGGGACCACGTGTGACTGCACTAGAACTGCCACGACCCCATGAGCTTCGGTGGCCTCAGCTGTGCCATCCTGCTCCCTCTCTGGACACTGACCTGGCCCTGGCCAGGAGGAAGCAAGGCGCTGCTGGTGGCTCGTCCAGCTGGTGGGTGGCACTGGTGCCAGTGCTGGGGCAAGTGGCCACACTGTGGGGTGTGTGGGTTGGTGGGGCCCTGCTGATGGCATTGTGACAGCTGGGTCTGCCATGAGCACATGGCCCCAGAGTGTTTCCGACGGGATTGAGCCCTGCTGGCACTCCGACCATGAGGAACTGCTGCGGCACCAGCACCCAGCACCTGCCTGATGCCTTTCCCCTCATCCAGGGAATTCACCGCTGCTCCTGGTGGGGTTCCTGACTAGACCCTGGCTGAGGTTCCTTCTGCAGCAGACATATCCCAGGCACTCCCAGCCCCCTTGTGCTGAAGCTCCTGCTCAGCTGCCTTATGTCACCTTCTCTGGGTTCACCCATGGCAGCAGCTCTGCGTCATTCCTGCACCATGTGGGTTTTATCTCCCATTTTTCCAGCCCACATTCCCCGGCTGTTTCCCCTGGTACAATATTTTGGAGATGTGGTTGTGTCCTTGCTCAGATCTTTGTGGCACCGCTGTGGGTGTGCCCCATTTCCCTCACAGGACCCACAGTGGTCTCTCCCCCTCTTTGTGCTCAGCCAGGTGACCTGACTTAACTAATCACCAGGGTTAGCGACCAGTTAATTACAGGACTCCCAGGCTGTAGAAGCAGCATCACCCTCAGCCTTTGGGTGCAGGCTTGGTGTGATCCCTCCTACCAGTCCCACTCTCCACCAGGGCATTGAAGTAACTGCTGCCTGTTTGTGCCCTGTGTCTGTGCCTGCACCAGGGCATTGATGGTTTGTAGATCTTGGTGTTTGCCCGGCATCTCCTCCCACATTTTGTGGCATCGAAGTCAGGTCTGAGGAACCACTGCTCTGTGCCAGTGCAGTGGGTTTTCATGGGTCGGTTTGTTGTTGGTCATTTTTTGCTAGGGGTCAGTTTGCCGGGGTCAGTTTGCCATGGCTTGGTTTGGGCTCAGCCAGGGGCCGGGCCATGGCTCTGCAGTGCACAGAGAAGGTGCAGGGACACCGGGGACCAGATATACTCCGAGAGGCAGCAGGGTGAGATCTGGGAGTGATCCCAGCTGAAAAAGGGCTGGGAAATTGGGGTGCACAACAGGAATGCAGAAGAGCTGGAGCCAAGCCAAAACGCGCACGTACTGGTGAGGGCTGGAGCACAGGACAGACGTTGGGGATCCCAGCCAGGAGAGCTCTGTCCCAGCTGGTGGGGACAGGCTCTCCCTGGGGGGACACAGCGACACTCCGAACCTCCACACTGGTATGCCAGGGGCAAGTTTGTGGAGCCTTGTCCCCTGCCCCTCTGCCAGGAGCTGGTGTTCTGTTCCCACCGTCCCTCTGCTCTACTTGCAGATGCACCGCGCTGTGGGAGACGCCGGGCTCACCGGAGAGAGCGTGGAGGGGTCGCCATGGGACAGGGAGGAGATGGAGAGGTACGGGCACCGCTGGGCGCTGCCAGATGTGCCGTGTCGGGAGCTGCGGGTGTGTCTGGGCGTTTGCACCCTGATGGGGGAGCTGGTGAACCCCACACAGCTCAGGAGTCTGGGCCAGCGCCGGGATGGGGAGGGCGTGGGTTGGCTGTGCTGGGGCGAGCGGGGTGGGAGTGAGCACCACCGTGAGCGCTGATGTGGTTGTGACGTGCTTGGTGCAGGTGGGTAGCAAGGCTGGAGCTCAGGGCAGTGCGGGCAGGGGGGACAGCGGCCATGTCCCCCACAGCCTGGTGTGTCTCTGCTCTCTCCTCAGAGCCTGTCTGCGGTCAGAGCAGAGACTGGAGGTGCAGGAGCAGCTGCTTGCCCTGCGGCACTGGCTGGACGCCGTAGAGAAGCGGCTACTGGCGCTGCCGGAGCCCGGCACGGCCCTGCAGGTAACGCCTGGCCCTGGGTTGTGACTGGGCCATGCAGAGCCGGGCAGGACCAGCCCACGTCTGCACCGAGGCTGGTGAGGTCTTGGTCCTTGGAAGGGAGGAAGGCATCTGGCCACAGCTGGCTGGGAGACCCTTCAGCACAGCCCTGCAACCATCCGGTGTCAGGTCTCCTGTCTCCAGCTCCTGCTCCCCAGCCCAACAGTGCTGCTGGCTTGGAGCCCCATGGCCCTGACGGTACTCGTGGTATCACTGCCTTGGAGCCCTGCTGACCACAGGGCCACCACCTGCACCAGGTTCAGCTGCAGCTCGTGGCACCGCTGCCTGGGCATGGGGAGAGTGGCCAAACACCAGAGGTGTGCAGCTGTGCACGGGGGGTGTGCGGCTGTGCACGGGGTGTACAGCCGGGCACAGGGGGTGTGCCCTTGTCAGGGCACGACGGGTGTGTGCCCACGCACCGGCTGTGCCGCCGTGTGCTGCCGTGCCCCCTGCCCAGGCTCGGAGCCGCAGCGGGAGCAGTGCAGTGGGGGCTGCCGGCAGCCCCTCCTCGCCGCCCCAGCGCAGCCCCTCGCCGGCTCCTTTTGTTCGAGGCCTGGCCGGCACACGGGCTCCCTCGGCACACATGACGGCACAAACTGAAAGGGCCATTCATTCCGGCCCCGGCGCAGACAAAGCCGAGGCCGCACAGAAACCCACCCGGCTCCCGGGATCTGAGGCTGTGGATTCCAGCCGACCGCTCCCGCCCGGTGCCCCGCGCCGAGCTCCCCTGCCCGGGGCGCCCGTGCCACCCCGAGCCCGGTACCTGGGGCTGCGGAGCGTGCCGGGCGAGCTGCCGGCGGGCGTGTGGGACGGAGGTGGCGAGGGGCTCTGTTGAAAGAGCTGGAGCCT
Organism: Lycocorax pyrrhopterus obiensis; assembly: GCA_014706295.1. Lineage (NCBI taxonomy): Eukaryota > Metazoa > Chordata > Aves > Passeriformes > Paradisaeidae > Lycocorax > Lycocorax pyrrhopterus. The sequence continues at coordinate 317,672 of JACSVZ010000044.1, read as the reverse complement.
CACCCCCTGCCCAGCTTCTGCCTGGCAGGTCCCGGCTGGGCTCTGTGGGGTGCTGTGGTGTGCCTGGAGCACCATGGGGCTCAGACTCATGCTGGGTGCCGAGCACCTCGGTGCCAGCAGTGGAAGGCTCCAGAGCCGTGTGAGGAGGATGATGCAGAGATGCTGCAGGACGGTGCGGAACCACCGAGGCCCTGGCAGATGCTAATTCCCGGCAGCGTCTCTGGCAGCAGACAAAGCCCCCGGCCCCGCCGCCCGCCGCTCCCAGGAGACCCCAGGGAGCCCCATCCATCAGCGTGGCCGACGCGCCTGCAGCGGCCTCCCGGCTCCCGGGGCCCAGCAAGGGGCACCCATGCAGCTCTGTGGGCCAGGACCCCCGTCCTGGGGGGCTCTCACTGGCTGGGAGGCCGCAGTACTGGAGCTGAGTCAGGGCAGGATGGGGATGGGGCTCACACCATGGGCAGAAGCAACCTCCGGCTGGGCACCTCTGGCTGCCCCCTGGTCCCACCAGCACCCAGGGTGGCAGCGAGGGGGTTCTGGAGACCCAGGCCTGCAGCACCCTGGCTCTCAGGATGGGCTTCACTATAGCATCTTGGCAGCTCGGCCTGGCCCCCCAGCCCAGCTCTCCTCCACTGAGCCCCCCCAGGCCCCTGGCTGAGAGGCTCCCACACCCAAAGAGCCCCAGGGAATGGGGCCAAGCCCTTCAGTGACCACAGCATCCACTGCCTGGGGGCCAGAGCCAGGGTGGGGGGTGCAACCCCAGAGCTGGAGGGACTGTGTCGCTGTGGGGCCCTGACGCTGTGGGGCTGTGACTCCGTGGGGCTATGCTGTCCTGGGGCTCGCTGTGAGGCAGCACAGCCTGGGCTGCTGCCGGTGCAGGTGCAGGTGCAGGTGCCGGAGCAGTTGCTGGTGTCGGTGCAGGCGCCAGTGTCAGGGTGGGTGCTGGGGCAGGTGCAAGGGCAGGAGCAGGTGCCGGTGAGAGTGCAGTGCCAGTGCCGGAACAGGTGCTGGTGCCGGTGTCAGTGCTGGTGCCGGTGCAGGTGCCGGTGCCAGTGCGGGGTGCAGGCAGTCGCCCCCCCGGGCGGCGCTGGGCGGGCGGTGGGCCGGCGCCGCCCCTCCCCCGCGGGATGGCTGCGGGGCCCCGGGGGTTTCCCCGGTAACGGCGGCGATCGGCGCCCGGAGGGTTAACGGGGGCGGCGGTGTGTCCGCGGTCAGACCAGCCCCGCCGAGCCGGGCCGGTGCCGGTGCGAGGGTCTCCGCCCGGTGCCCCCCGCGCCCCCCGCTCCCCCCGCGCCGCGGGCGCGGCGCACAAAGGCGGCGGGGCCGGGGCGGCGGTAACGGGGACCGAGTCTCCCCCCGCTGCCTCCGCCCCGCTCCCCTGCACAGGCCGGGCCCCCCCGGAACCGTAACGGCGGCAGCGGCGCCCGCGGCCCGGCCCCATGGACGCCCGAAGTCGCCGAGGGGTGAGTGTGGGGCGGGGGCTCCGCGCGGCTCCGGGACTGCGGTGTGCGCGGGGCCGGGCGGGGTCCGTGTCCCGCAGCCCCCCGGGGCGCGGTGCGGGGTCTCCCCAGGTCACCCCGCGCCGTGGCCCACCCACCCGTGCAGCCCCGCGGGACCCCGACACGCGGGGGGGGTGCGATGGGGTGGGAGTGCGGTGCCCCGCGGGGCTGCACCCACAGCGCTGCGTGTGTCGGGACCCTTCTGTGCGTGTGCGTGCGGTGACCGTGCGCGAGGGTCGTGCCCGTGGCGTGTTCCGCGGCGTGTTGGGCCGTGCGTGGGGGCTCAGGGGACGGTACCCACGCCAGGGGCGCGGCCGCGGTGGGTCCACGTGCGCTCCCCACGCGTGTGCGGGGCTGCTACAGGTGTGTTTCATGTCGTGGCTGATGCAGGCGTGGGGGGTCCTGTCGCTGCCCCCCCGAGCAGGGGTGTGTGAGCGTGGGGTCTGCCTGTCGGGGGGTGCGTGCACACGGGTGGGAGTGTGTGTATGTGGGGGGTGTGTGTGTTTGCACACGTATGTGTGGTGTGTGTGTGTGTACACGGGTGTGTGTGTGTGTTTGCACACGTGTGTTTGTGTGTACACACGTGCACAGGGGCGTGTGCCTGGGGCCGTGCCAGAGGGCCAGGGGTGAGGCCGTGGGCCGGGGGTAGCAGCGCTGCGGCTGCGGCGGGGGGGCTGCCGGGGGAGGGTCCTGCCGGGTCACGCCGGGGATTTATGGCTGCGGCAGGGCTTGCAGGCTGGGGAGGCCACCTGCCCGTCCCCTGCCCGCCCCCCGGTTGGTGCCCCCGCCGCCCCCCCCCCGCCCTCAGCCCCCGTCCCCCCGGGCAGATGCTCCTCTCTCCCGGCTCCGCCGTCCTCGTTAATCCAAAGGCACAAGGCGATGCCGGGCGGGAGCATCTGCCTCTCCCCAGTGCCTGGCACTGCCGCCGCTGTTGCGTCTTCTGCCGAGACGTGTAGGACAGGCACCCTGGGCACTGCCGGGGGGTCCCTTGGGGTCCTCTACCTCCGCCAGAGTCCCATCTCCCTGTCCCGGTGCCCCGGTTCTGGGCAGCCCTTTGCTGGGGGGCCAGGACCCCCAACACCAGAGCGCGAGGTCAGGCAGCCCCGGCAGCGCAGTGGAGTGAGGGGATTGACCCGAGCGGGGGCCGGCATCTGGGGGCCCCGCGGTGGCCCCGGTAACGCACATCCCCTGGATCATTGCAGGCCGGGATTTGAGGCGGGGGCCCGGCGCCCGCGCCATGGGGAACTCGGTGAGTCGGCCCAGCTGCCTGGGCGAGAAGAGCCGGCGGCCGGAGGAGCTCCTGCGGGAGCCCGGGCTGGACGCGGGGCAGCCATCCGCCGGAGGCGTCACGGAGGCCTGGCCGGGGCTGCTGGAGAAGGCGCCGGCGCCGGTGGAGAACGGCTGGAGCCCGGTGCCCGGTGCCATTCGGAGCCGGCCGGGCAGCCCGGTGCTGCGGCGCAGCCAGTCCGAGGTGGCGGTGCAGAACGGGGGTGCAGCTGGAGTTGCAGTGAGGGGGCAGGTGGGGGGCGCAGCCTGGACTCCCCCCCGGGCCAGCATTCCCCGCAACACCTGGTCCTGGAAACCTGTCACCACCCGGGAGGTGACAGAGGTGACGGAGGTGACTGAGACCATCGTGACGGAGATCGTGGAGGTGACCGAGTACCCGGCGGGTGAGAAGGGTGGTGAGCCCGTGATCACCCGGACGGTCACCGTGCTGACGGAGTGCGTGGGGGAACTCACTGCTGCTGGCTGCGCCGGACACACAGATGCCACCGAGGTGACTGACGGACAGAGACCCTTGCTGGGAGGATACTGTGCCAAACCCTGTGCCAAACCCTGTGCCACAGGACTGCCCTCCAGAGTGGTTTTCTCCACAGCGAGTCCTGACCTTGCTGCCCCTTGGCCAGGGCTCGTGTGGAGTCGCTGTCTGTGCCCTGGTGGGGGCTGGGCTGGTGGCACCCCTCATGCTGGGCACCCAGCCTGGTGCTGTAGGACAGGGAGCCCTTCCCTCAGCTTCAGCTGGCGGGAGCCATGGGTCTGGAGGGATCCAAATGGCACAGGGTGTGCAGCCCCTGCTTTGGGGAGCCCTGTGAAGGACGCCAGGGAGGACCCCATGGGCTGGGCAGGGTCCCACTGTCTCCGGTGTCACCTCGGGGACAGGGCATGGTGTGGGGGCTGCTGCCCAGCCCCATGGCTGCCCTCCACCTGCCCCATGGCTCAGCCACCTCTCCCCACAGGTGTCCTCGCGGGCTGTCCCTGTCCCAGAGGAGGCAGCAGACCGGGACCAGGAGACGCTGGAGCGGCTGCTGGCCTGGGTGGCCGACATGGAGGAGTTGGTGAGCAACCAGAAGCCGCCGTCGGCGGAGGCGAAGGTGGTGAAGGCGCAGCTGGAGGAGCAGAAGGTCAGCAGGGCCAGCCGGCATGTCCCGCCCACGCACGCCCTGGCCGGGGATTAGGGGGCCGGGGGCCAAGTGGCCGCCCAGGGCTGTGCCGAGGTGGCAGGGGTGCACAGGAGTCCCCAGCACAGCGCCGTGTCCCCGTCCCTGCAGCTCCTGAAGCGGCTGCTGGAGGAGCGGAGGCCGCGTGTGGAGCTCGTCCTGCAGGACAGACTGACGGCACAGGGCTCTGGCACGGCAGCGCCTGAGGGCAATGCCGGCCTCTTCAGCCTTGGGGAGAGGTGGGACAAGCTGATGCAGGAGGCTGAAGCCAGGTGGGTCAGGGGCCAGGCCCTCATCACCGGGCTGGCAGCCCTGGCCCGCTGGCACGGGCTCTACCCACTGGTGTCCCCCACACGGAGTCTCTGTGACACCCTGATGTCCCTGTGCTCTGCCCCACTGGCACTGGGGCCACCACGATGGAGAGACCATCCCCATTGCATGTGCTGGGGCTGCACAGGAGCAGCAGGTCCAGGGCTCTGCGGATGGTCCGGCACACAGCCCTTCCCACAGGTCCCCCTGTGGGGACACTGGCCCTGCTGTGTCCCTCACTTCAAGGCAGCACGGGGCATGGGGACCCTGGTGTGGGGGAGAGGGGGCTTTGCTGGCTGGGACCTCGGTCTTGGGGACTGTCACTTCCTGGCTCACCCAGCCCTCCCGGCGCAGGTACGGCTGCCTGGAGCGGATCCTGCCGGCGGCCCAGGGCTTCCAGGAGGCCGTAGACGCCTTCCAGGAGTGGCTCGGTGCCACAGAGCGGCAGCTGGCCCAGCTCTGGCATGCTGATGGCTGCGTTGGCCGCGTGCAGGACACCCACCAGCAGACCCAGGTGGGCACAGGGTGGGCGCAGGGTGGGCGCAGGGTGGGTGCAGGGTGAACGCGGGCACCTGTGTCATCACTGGTCGCTGCTACAGGCCCTCTGTGAGGAGATCCGTGGGCGCCTGGGAGAGCTGGATGGCGCCCTGGAGAGCGGGCAGCGGGTCCTGGAGATGGTGACAGGCGAGTGGCAATGGCCAGGAGTGGTGGGCACAGGGTCAGGAGCATGGGACTTGGGATGGGATGAGCACAGACAGCAGCAGCCCAGGCCAGCAAGGGGACCCCTGGGCACTGGGGGTCCCTGGGGCATGCTGCTCCCCACCGGGAGCTGTGGTGAGGCGTGAGGGGACAGACAGCATCCCATGGGATGCAGAGGGGCCAGGGCAGAGCCTGCGGGTCAGGGCCATGGTGGGACAGGGTTCAGTGGTGGCGAGGTGCAGCCAGGGAGGTGGATCTTGCTGGCAGTGGGATGAGAGACCAGAGCTGGGTCTGGGAGCAGCAGGAGGTGGGGTAGGAGAGGGGAAAGGTCAGGACAGAGTGATCATCACGGGGTTGGAAGCTGTTGGTGTGGCCGGTTCCACGTCCAGGGATGCCAGTGCAGTGGCACTGATGCCGGTGTCACGCTGCCACAGGGGAGGAGGCCCAGCTGACACAGGAGAAGATGGAGTCACTGAGGATGCGGTACCTCATTGTGGGCCAGAGCAGTGCCGACACCGCGCACCGGCTGGGGCAGACCCTGGAGGCCTCATCTCGCCTGGGGACGGCCCCTGAGGACCTGGCGCTGTGGCTGAGCCGCATGGAGAAGGAGCTGGGCGAGCAGGAGAGCCAGCAAGATGGCCAGGAGCCCTCAGTCACTGCCAGTGACAGGGAGAAGGTGTGGGACACTGGGCTCCCTGAACCCCTCACCATTCCCACCATCGCTGTCTGCAGGGGGAGTTTGGTCTGGGTGGGACGTAGTGGGTCATGGCACAGTCCCGGGGGACTGGGATGCGCTGGGTGTCCACGTCCCAAAGCAGTTGCCCTGGTGCGTGCACACCCTCCCCGGCTGATGTCTGTCCCTCCACTGCAGTTTGAGCAGGTCCTGGAGTCCCAGCTCACCCGTGTGGCTGGGCTGGGCGAGCGACTGGAGGAGATCGGCCGTGTGCAGCTGGATGCTGAGGCTCTCCGCTCGCAGCTCTCCGAGCAGAAGGTGGGTCTGCAGCAGTGCCCAGGGGTCCCGGGGACACTGGCTTGGCATCCCCATCCCGCTGGGTCCTGCCAGCACCTGGCACCCACCTGCGGCTCCATTCCAGCTGCTCTCCGCCGAGATCCTGCACTGCCGGGGCCTGGTTGAGCGTCTGCTGGGGTTCTCGGACCCGCTGCTGCGCTGCTGCCCTGAGCCCCTGTGGCAGCGCCTTCAGGTGAGCTGGGAGGGTGTTGGGGGGACACTGCCAGCACCCAGGGATGGCTGTGCCCTGTGTCCCCGGCCATCCAGTGACTCCCTGTCTCCACAGCCGTCAGTGCAGGCGCTGCGGGAGCGCACGGAGCAGCTCTCCCTGCGCAGCGGCGCCTGTGCTGTGCAGCTGGAGCACGCCCAGTCCCTGCTCACCCAGTTCTCCGAGGCCCTCGAGGAGCTGCTGCCCTGGCTGGAGGAGACGCAGGCCCTGGGGGTGCAGCTCTCCCCCAATGCCATCAGCTACGAGGCCTTCAAGGAGCAGCAGGCGCTGCTGCAGGTACGGGCAGGGCAGGGGCCAAAGGGACTTGCTCGGCTGCCCCGCAGGTTGGGAGTGGAGAGATGACGGGATGAGGGTGGCATCACCATGGGGACCACGGGGCTGGGGCACCCAACGAGCAGGACTCCTCTGGGAGCAGCCACATCCCTGTGGGGTGTATCCCATGGGGCACATCCCTCCCCAATGCACCCCCACGGCTCTTCCTCGCTGCCAGAGCCTGCGGGAGGCCATTGCTGAGCACCGGCCGCTGGTGGGGAAGCTGCAGCGCGTGTCAGCGCAGCTGGTGGAGCTGAGCCCGGAGCAGGGAGCCCCGTTCCAGAGGCGCTGGCAGGAGGTGGAGGAGCAGTACGGCCATATCCGCGAGCGCGTACGCCAGGCAGCAGCTCTGCTGGAGGATGCCCTGCCGCGGTACAGCCAGGTACGGGGCTGGCACTGCGGTGGGGCGCGTCCCCAGGGGCCTACCCTCGAGTGACTGGGCTGGTCCCCAGCTGTCGGAGCGCATGGATCTGCTGCTAGAGTGCCTGGAGCGGCTGCAGAGCCGGCTGCAGAGCCAGCCCCCTGTCCGCGGCGACGCAGCCCACTTGAGGGAGCAGATCCGGGAGAACAGCCTGGCCCTGGGCGAGCTGGAGAAGCTCGGGGTGGCCCTGGAGGGTGTCCGTGCACAGGGCGAGGAGCTGCTGGCCACCATGCAGGCGGTCAGCTCCGACGCCGCGGCCAGAGGTACCGGCACAGAGGGGTGGGCACGGCCCCGCTGGCAGGCGATCCGTGTCCGTGCCAGGGCTGTGTGTGGGTGCTGGGTCCCTCGCAGCACCCTGATCCCTGACCCGTGGTGCCCCGCAGGGATCCAGGAGCGCACGGCACAGCTGCTGTCACAGTGGGGCTGCCTGCGTGGCCGCTGCCAGGAGCAGGAGCGGTGGCTTCGGGAGCTGCTGGCACTGGCCGAGCGCTTCTGGCATGGCCTATCTGAGCTGGCTGTGGCGCTCAGTGACACCCAGCAGCTGGTGCTGGGGCTGGAGGAGGCCAGTGGCGAGCCTGAGGCCATCCGCACGCGGCTGCGCACCATGCAGGTGTGGCTGGGCAGGGGCTTGGTGGGCAGTGCCACGGCACGGGCAGCCCCCTGGTGTGGGCAGTGCCCTGGGCAGCCTCCAGCGCAGGCAGCCCTGAGCCCCATGCCCTGCACAGGCACTGCGGGAGGAGATCGATGCGCTGCAGGGTGAGCTGGACACGCTGGGCAGCCTGGGCGTGGAGCTGATGGCCTCCTGCGGGGACCCTGACAAGCCCGATGTCACCAAAAGCCTGGACGATGTGAGTGTCCTGGGGGCTGGGTTCAGGCAGGGACATGGTCCTGGGGGTGTTTGGATGCTGCTTGTGGGGGTGGCGTGTCCCCTGACCCCCATTGGTGCCACTGACCCCTGCACCCCAGACCCCGCTCAGTGTCACTGACCTCCACACAACTCCACTGATTCTGTGCCCAGGCACTCCTGTGGTGTCTCTGATCCCCATGCCTGGATGCCCATGCAGTGCCACCCCTGTGCCCCGGCATCCCCCATGGCATTAGTGACTCCCACACCCTGTACCCCGGGGGCACTGCTGACCCCCTGTGCCCTGTCCACCCCGACCCCCACGTCCTGTCCCCCTGCGCCCCAGCCCTGCTGTGGCACCACTGACCCCCATGCCCGGCCGCAGCTCTACTCCTCCTGGCACAGCCTGAGCCGGGTGTGGACGGAGCGGAACGGGCGCCTTGAGGAGCAGCTCCAGGCCGCCCTCAGCTACCAGGACACGATGCAGGTGGGTGTGGGGGCCCTCAGGCAGATCCCCCATGGATGGGGCTGCGTCACCTTCCCATCCCCACTCAGGGGTGCGAGGGGTCATGGGGGCCCCCCAACCCCAACCCCCCGTCTTCCCTATCCCCAGCGGCTGCTGGAGTGGCTGGACGCAGCCGAGCTGCGCATCGCTGAGGAGTTCCTGGTCGGCGGGGACCTGGACATGGTGCAGCAGCAGCTGGCGGAGCTCAAGGTGCTGCAATGTGCCACGCCAGACCGTGCTGTGCCACACCATGCCCTGATGCCCGGAGCAGGCGGGGGCAGGGAGGGCAGTGGGTGCTCTTGGCAGAGGTGGGATGGAGGGATGGCAGGTTGGACAGTGCTGGTGCCCCAGTGCCAGGCGCTGGGGAGCCAAGTCCTGCCTGGGGTGGCCAAGTCCTGTCCCCCACAAGCCCCTCAGGTGGTTGGGTACCGCCACAGGAGCAGCTCAGGGCCCAGGTACCTGTGCTGTGCCATGTGGTGCCATGGGGACAGGCAGACCTCGTCCCGGTGTGTGGGACCAGGGTCACCAACCAGTGCCACCCCCCAGGAGTTCAAGAGGGAGCTGTACCAGTGCAAGGTGGATGTGGAGAGCCTGCGGCACCAGGGGGGCACGGGGCAGGGGGACCCCCCAGCCGCGCTCAGTGACTTCCGCCAGCGCTGGGACCACCTGGAGGAGGAGATCGTCAGCCGGCAGGTGGGGAGGGGGCACGGGGGGCACAGGGCAGGGCTGGGAGGACACACGGGGTGCCATGAATGTGCTGAGAGGGCGTGTCCTGGGGGTGCTGGGTCAGCGTGGGGAGTTGCAAGTGGGCACTGGGTGGGTGCTGGGTGGGCAAATGGGGCCGTGTGGGCACTGGGTGGGTGCTGAGTGGGTGCACAGGGCTGTGTGGGCACTGGGTGGGTGCTGGGTGCTCTGGGCCGGGGCTGCCGTTGTTTCCCCCGACGTCGCGGCTCCCTCCCGACAGCACCAGCTGGAGGCAGCGCTGCTGGGGCTGGGGCAGTTCCAGCACCAGCTGGCGGAGCTGCTGCAGTGGCTGAGCCGCACCGGGGAGCAGCTGCGCGGCCCCGCACCCCTGCGCCCCGACCTGCAGAGCTGCGAGATCGAGCTGGCCAAGCACAAGGTGAGGCTACGCCGTGGCCCGGGGGACACGTGGCCACAGCCACGGTCGCACTGCCGGGGTGTGTGGCCTTGGGGTCCTGGCTGTGGTGGCACCCCCAGGGTGGGAGCCCTGGCCACAGGGCGCTGCCTGGCCCCTCCTCGGGTGCTGCGGCAGCAGGGCTGGGCAGGCTGCAGCGCTAGGACGCGTCCCCTCCCGCGGTGACACCATGGAAGAAATGAGCTGTCTCCGCGCCGGCCCCGTGCCACAGCCCCTTGCCCGGGCACGCTCGTGACGTGCCTGATGCAGGCGAGGCTGCAAGGGCCGGGCTGTCCCCGCACCGAGGGGGCCGTGCAAGGGCTACCTGTCCCCTCTGTGCCTGTCCCGGCCACCCCCTTGCCACGAATCGGCAAATGTTGTGTCTCGGCCCTGCCCCGCACCCTGCTGAGATCAAGAGCCCTGACACCAGCTTGTGGGCACCCATGGGTGCCATCCTTGCCCGGTGTGGCACCCTCAGTCCTCAGTGCTGTGGTGGCAGCGATGCTTTGGGCAGCAGAGGTGTCTCGGGGTGAGGGGCTTTGTATGGTGCAGATAGAGGAACGTGGGGTGTGGGTGCCCCTGCCCCGGTCCCAGCCGTGACCTCGCCACCCCATCCCCAGGTGCTGCGGACCGACGTGATGTCCCACGCCCGCACGGTGCAGTCGGTGACCGAGGCCGGGCAGGGGCTGCTGCTGTCCAGCCTGGGGGACAGCGTGGAGGGGCTGCAGCGCAGCCTCCAGCAGCTGGGGCAGCACTGGGATCTGGTGCGCAGCGAGACCGAGAGCCGGCAGCTGGAGCTGGAGAACAACCTCAGCCAGGTACGGCCGCGGGACTGCGGCGCTGCCGGGCGGCGGGGACGGCACTGACCCCCCCTCGCCCCCAGGTGCAGGACATCACGCTGGAGATCACGGAGCTGCTGCAGTGGCTGGAGCAGGTGGAGTTGCAGCTCTTCTGCTCCAAGCCGGCCTGGGGCCACCCGGATGCCACCAAAGAAAAGCTCAATGCACACCTGGTGAGAACCAGTGCCAGACTGGGTCCTGCTGCAGGGCCCTGGGGTCTGTTGATCTCTTGGGGGGTGGTGTGCCCCAGATCCACCCCTCTCCACACTGCTGGGCCAGGATCCTTCTCTGCTGCCTCCTCTCCCCAACCAGGCAGAGCCTGGTACCCCTCCCTCAGCTGCTCCATGAGACAGAGCAGGAGCCATCCTTGTCCTTGTTCCTTACCCTGAACCTGTTCCCATTCGCATCCCTGTCTCCATCCCCTCTCCTTGTCCACTGTGGCTGTCTCTGTTGTCCCCATCCCTGTCCCCTGTCTACTTTACCCCGTCTACTTTGACCCTTCCACATCTCCATCCCTGTCCCCTTTCTCGTCCCCATCCCTGTTCCCATCCTCATCCTTGTACCTGTCATCCTCCCCGCCCCATCCTCATCCCTATCCCCATCCCGATCCCTGTCCCCTTCCTCATCCTGCTCGCTGTCCCCATCCTGACCCTCTGTCCCGGCAGGAGCTGTGCCGGGAGCTGGAGGCGCGGGCGGTCACGTACCGGGGGCTGCGGGAGCGGCTGCAGCGGCTGCTGGACTCGTGCCGTGCCGGCCGGCCCTGCAGCACCGAGCACAGCCTGCGGCTCCTGGAGCAGAAGTGGGAGAGCGTCCAGGCCGAGGCCCAGGAGAGGAAGGTGTGCGGGGTGAGGGGCTGTGACCCCCGGGGGGCTCACCCTGACCAGCCCCAGTCAGGAGCGGCGGGTGCCCATCTCCACCAGTGCCTACCCCTGCCCGCAGGAGCGCCTGGCCGAGGGGCTGACGGTCACCACCGAGTTCCACGGCTCCGCGCAGGAGCTGCTGCGCTGGGTGGCCCACGCCGAGGAGCTGCTGGGGTCCCCCGCGCCCCCCAGCTTCGTCCTCGACACTGTCACCGCCCAGATCCAGGAGCACAAGGCAAGAGCGGGCGGGGCCGGCGCGGTGCCCTCAGGGCCGGTTCACGGGGCTGGGGTCTGCCCGAGGGGTCCTGCGTGGCCCCTGCAGGGATCTCCCCCAGGCTGCGAGTGGGATGTCTGTCCCCACAGCAGGAGAGTGAATGGGCTCGGTGCCCCATCCCAGCACGGGCTGTGCCCGGTGCTCTGTGTCCCATCCTAGCACGGGCTGTGTCCGGAGGCTCCTCGCCTGCCCCAGGACCACCCACACTCAGCTGCCCCCTCCCCGCAGGCCCTGGTGAAGGAGGCGAACGCCCACGGGGAGAAGCTGGGCAACCTGGAGGCCGTGGCCGCTCGCCTGAAGGATTTCAGCCGGAAGCAGGACGGGGCCGTCATCCAGAACCTGGTGCTGGCGGCGCGGGAGCGCCTGGGCAAGGTCCTGCAGCGGGCGGCCGAGCGGGGGGCGGCGCTGGAGGAGGCCCGAAAACGCAGCAAGCAGGTACCGGGACACAGCCCGGGCACACCCACGGGCTGGGGAGGGGGCTCTGCCCCTTGGTTTGCTTTGGACACCGACCTGGAGGGACAGCACAAGGGGGAATGGCTTCCCACTGCCAGAGGGCAGGGTTAGATGGGATATTGGGAAGGAATTCTTGCCTGTGAGGGTGGTTTCCCAGAGAAGCTGTGTCTGCCCCATCCTCGGATGTGTCCAAGACCAGGTTGGACGGGGCTTGGAGCAACCTGGTCTAGGGGAAGGTGTCCCTGCCCGTGGCAGCGGGGTGGAACTGGGTGGGCTTTAAGGTCCTTTCAACACAAACCTTCCTGGGACTGTGGATTCCATGACATGGGTCCTGCTGGGAGCTGTGCCAGGAAGGAACCATGCGGCTCCAGTGTTGTCACTGTGCTGTTCATGGTGTGCCCCATGGTGGTGCCTAGGCCGTGCCACTCCCTTGAGCGGCTCCATGGCTCTTGTCTGGGTCGCCCCAGATCCGCTTTGCCCCTGCGTCCACCCCTCAGCCCCCACAGCCCCTTCAGCCCTCACAGCCCTCCCCTCCACTGCAGTTCAGCGAGTCCCGGCAGCTGCTTCTGGACTGGATGGATGAGGTGGAGCAGAGCCTGGAGGTGCCGCAGGACGCTGCCACCAGCCAGGAGGAGATCAAGTGCCAGCTGGCTGAGCACAAGGTGGGGGCTGCCCCGCTCCTTGGCATGGGGGGTCCTGGGAGTTCTGGGGGAGAGCTGGAGTGCTGGGGGCTGCAGAGGGGGCATCCCCAGTCCCAGGGGGAACACCTGGTGCCGGGGGGGTTGGACAACTCCCCAAGGCCATCCTGCAGAGTTGGGAGACCTGGTGTAGGGGAGTGTTGGGCCAAGGGATGTTGGCACCCCAACAGTCCCAGAGCTCTTGGGGGAGGAGCTGGGGGACCCAACACCCACCTGTGGGGTGCGTGGGGCCCCTGCAGGCATTCCAGAAGGTGCTGCGGGCAAAGCGTCCGGTGTACGAGGCGACGCTGCGGAGCGGGCGGGCGCTGCGGGAGGGGGCCCGGCTCCCCCAGGACCTGCAGCCGCTGGAGGAGCTGCTGGGGGAGCTGAAGGAGCGCTGGGATGCGCTGTGCAGCCACGCTGCAGAGAGGTGGGAACAGGGCGAGGGGGAGTGGGATGGGATGGGACGGGATGGCATGGCATGGCATGGCATGGCATGGCATGGGAATGAGATGCTGGTGGGATTGGAATGGGTTGGAATGGGGATGGGATAGGGAAGGGGTTGGGATGCAGGTGGGATGGGAATAGGGATGGAAATGGTTTGGGATGGCACTGTCTGTTCTCCGCTCGCTGTCCGGGGCCCAGGCAGGCACATAGAACTGCCCTTCCTCCCTGAGCATCCTGCTCCCTGCTCCAGGACCCCATTCCCAGCATTGCTGGGCTCTGCCCTTGGGGTGCAGCTACCCCACGGATGGGGCCTCATCCGTGTCCATAACGGCGCTGCCAGGACCTGTCCCTGTCCATAACGGCACTGCCAGGACCTGTCCCTGTCCATAATGGTGCTGCCAGCTCTGTGGGGTGGCTCCATGGGGTGACCCCCCGCACCTGGGTGCTGCAGCATCTCCTGTGCCCCCCTCGCAGGCAGCACAAGCTGGAGGAGAACCTGCTCTTCTCAGGCAAGTTCACGGACGCGCTGCAGGCCCTCATGGACTGGCTGTACCGCGCCGAGCCACAGCTCAGCGAGGATGTGCCTGTCGGAGGGGACCGGGACCTGGTCGGCGACCTCATGGACAAGCACAAGGTGGGTGGCCCGAGGCACGCAGGGGGGGCCCCTCCCAGCGTGGGCCCCCAGGAAGCCCCAGGCTGTGCCCACCCTCCATCTGGGACAGCACCAGAGCCAGGCACAGGACGGGGCATTGACCACTGGAGTGACTCCTGCTTGACCCCAGCTTGTGCCCTTCGCCCGGGGTCAGCACTGGGGGGGGGGCCCATGTACCTCAGTGCTGGGAAGGGTTTGGGGTGCAGGGAGAGCCCTGTGCCCACTGCTGTGAGGATTTGGGGTGCAGGAGAGCCCTGTGCCCGCTGCTGTGAAGGTTTGGGGTGCAGGGGAGCCCTGTGCCCATTGCTGTGAGAATTTGGGGTGCAGGGGAGCCCTGTGCCCGCTGCTGTGAAGTTTTGGGGTGCAGGAGAGCCCTATGCCCACTGCTGTGAGGATCTGGGGGGGTGCAGGGGAACCCTGTGTGGTCGCAGGGTCCAGTGGGACCTGTCCCACCCTCCCACCCTCCCTGCCAGGTGTTCCAGAAGGAGCTGGGCAAACGCGCCAGCTGCATCAAGACGCTGAAGCGCTCGGTGCGGGACCTGACGCGCGGCAGCAGCAGCGTGGACTCGCAGTGGCTGCAGCGGCAGGTGGAGGAGCTCAGCACTCGCTGGGACCTGGTTTGCAAACTCTCCCTGTCCAAGCAGGCCCGGCTGGAGGCTGCGCTGCGGCAGGTGAGGGCTGGCGGGGCAGCAGGGGAACCCCTGGGTTGGGGTCTGCAGCCAGTGCCCCCATGGGGGAAGGCTGAGATGGCCGTGGGGGTGTGGGGTGTCCGGGTGGTGGGTGGCCATGCTTTGGGGTGCTCTGTGGGGTGTCTGGGTGGTGGGTGGTAGTGTTTCCAGGGTGCTCCATGGGGTGCCCAGGCTTGCTGGGTGGCTGTGCACTGGGGGGTGCTCTGGGCTACCTGGGTGGTGTGGGTGCCTTTTGGGGTTCTCCATGGGGTGCCTGGGCTTGGTGTGTGGCGCTGTGTGGGGCTGTGGGGTTCTGTGTCGCAAGGTGCCGTGGCCAGGTGCCAGGCTGGTTGCTGTGGGCGCCTGTTGCAGGTGTGAATGTGTGCAGGGCACTGGGGGCAGGCGGCTGGGTGGTACAGGGAGGTACTGGAGGGTCAGAGGAAATCGTGTCCAGGTGTAGAGCCGGGTGTGGGGTGTCCCCTCGGTCCCACAGTGGGGTTGGAGCGAGGCTGGCAGCAGCTCTCCCTCGGCACAGTGTGCTGCCAGTGCCTGTGCCAGGGGCTTGTCCATCCAGCAGCGCAGGGCTCAGGGCCTAGCCAGGAGATTCAGGGTCCTGGGGGCTCAGGGGCTGGGAGCTGGGGCTGCAAGGTGGGTGCTGAGCAGGTCCCCGCTGTCGTGGCAGGCGGAGGAGTTCCACACCCTGGTGCACTCCTTCCTGGGGCGCCTGACCGAGTCGGAGAAGACCCTCAAGTATGGAGTCTTCCCCGAGGAGGAGGCGGCCGTGCAGGAGTGCCAGACCCAGCTGCAGGTGAGTGCCAGCCCCCACCAATCCCTGCCTCAGGCTGGGTCCAGCTTTGCCCCAGGACCCCCAACACTGGGGTGAGCCGGCCCCAGCCAGCCCCTGCTGGGCTGTGGGATCCCCACAGCAAGACACGGGATGTTGGGTGCCACCACAGAGAGATGGGGGATGTTGAGTCCCGCCACACCAAGAGCATGGGGTTTGGGACTCCAAATGCCCTGAGGTGGGGAGATTTGGGCACCCCCACCCCAATCCACCAATCCCTCTGGCGCAGGGGGTGCGGCGGTGCCTGGAGGGCTGAGCCCTAGCAGTCCCATGGTCCGTGTCCCCCCAGGAGCTGATGCAGTCCTTGCAGTGCCAGCAGCTGGAGCTGGAGTGCATCACCTCGCTGGGGGAGGAGATCCTCACCACCTGCCATCCCGACTCCATCATTACCATCAAATCCTGGGTCACAGTGGCCAAGAGCCGCTTCCAGGAGGTGAGACAGGTGCCCTGTTCCCATCCCTGCCCGGGGGAGCAGAGTGGCACCCGCACCTGGGGCAGGCACGGCCCCACACCTCTCCCACCACCAGGGACTCCCTGGTGCAGTCCCCCCAACCAGTGCGTTGCAGGGAGCTGGGGTGCTTGGTCCCAGAGGGTCTTGCAGTGCCCCCCCATGCTCCCCCCTCCTGTGGCCTCAAAGGGGCTCACCTGGGGCCTCCGCAGCCCCCCTTGGGCCGTGGTGGCTCATTCCTGTGCAATGGCAGCCACCACGCAGCTGAGGCAGGGAAACCTGGGAGCAGTGTCCCGGGGACCCTCACCCCAGACCCTGCTCCCACAGGGGCCCAGGGCCTCCCTGGGTTGTGGGTTTGCAGGTAAGAGACTCCTGGCACTCCTGGGACCGGTCTGGCAGGTTCAGCTGATCCCACACAAAGCCCTTATTGAGCAGAGACCTGCAGGATCTGCTCTCGATCTGCCCTGGGGCTGCCCCCCTCGCCCCACTCACCCCAAAACAGGAGGGCAGCTGGCATGTCCACACAGCACAGACCTGGGGACCCTTGGCACATGGGGGGCAGCACCCCCAGCCCTGCCCCAGCTGCCCAGCAGGAGCTTGGTTCTGCCCCGTGTCCCTGCCCTATGTTTCCTACAGCTGCTGGCCGGGGGTCCATGTGCCTGCTCCGTAATCATGGGGGGCTGTGGAGCCCCCACGTCCCTGCCCCGTCATCACTAGGGCTGCTGGTGGGGTTCCGTGAGCCTGTCCCATGGCCGTGGTGGCTGTGGCTCCCGGTGCTGACTTGTTCCCCCCAAATCAATGGCCCTGTGGCATCTGCTCCAGATGGGAGCCCTTGGGGTCGGCAGTGGGGTGGCATCCCAGTGCCCCCCGTGCCCCACTGGCCCTGGCTGCCCTGCAGGTGCTGAGCTGGGCGCAGCAGCAGGGCGAGCGGCTGCGGGCACAGGCGGCCGTGCTGGCGGCCGAGCGGGAGGAGACGGCGCAGCTCCTGGACTGGATCACGGCCGCCGAGGAGGCGCTGGGGCTGCGGGACCAGGAGCCGCTGCCAGAGGAGGCCGAGCAGCTGGAGGAGCTCAGTGCCCAGCACGCGGTGAGGGACCCCAAACCCGGCTCTCCCTGGGGACCCCGTCACCCCCCTCACACACCCCATCCAGCCCTGGGCGAGCACCTGGCCTGACCGAGGGCTTTGGGGAGCACCAGGCTGGGGCTATGTGTGGTGCTCGCACGGCAGCAGCTTTTGTATTGCGCTGTCCAAGCCCACCACGTCCACTCCACATGCTGCTGGTTAGGGAGGGTCCTGGGAGGGGGACAGCAGGGCCGGCCTGCAGTCCGCGGGGCTGTGGAGCATGCGGGGGCTGTGCCAGTGAGCGCTCAGCACCAGCGCTCCGTGGCAGGTGTTCATGGAGGAGCTGAACCGCAAGCAGCCGGACGTGGAGAAGGTCACCAAGAGCTGCAAGCGGAAGCTGGCGGTGGATCTGGGCCCCCCGGCCACCCGCCGACTGGCCACACGTAAGGACCCCCATCGTCACCCCCCCACACACCCCGGACCCCCAGCCGCCCCCTCACGCCCCTCTCCGCAGGTCGCCGCAGCAGTGGGAAGGCGCAGGGCACAGTGGCAGTGCCGCTCGGGGGGCTGGAGCCCCAGACACCCCTCATGGCCCAGCTCCTGCACCGCTGGCAGCAGCTCTGGCTGCTGGCCCTGGACCGGCAGTACCGGCTGGAAACGGCCCTGCAGCGCCTGCGGGAGGTAGGGGCACCCCAGGGGTCCCACTGCCCTGGGGGTCCTGGGTAGTTCCTCTCATCTTCTGCCCACGGGACCCCCTGGACCCAGGTCAGATGCAGACACCAGACCCTGTCCCTGCAGCTGGGGGTCCCAGCGCACCCCATGGGTGCACCTTGACATCCCTGAGTGGCTGCTGGAGCCCAGGGTCCCCCGTGCACCCCAGAGTTGGGGGTCCTGGGCAGAGATGCCGCATTGCAGCCTTGGCAGGGCCAGGGCTGGGAGAAGCCAGGCTGCACAGCTGGACCTGAACGTGGGGCGCAGCGTGGTCACTCTGGCTGACGCGGGGTGGATGAGGGGGTCCTGCTGTTGTGTTAATCCCCCTGTGTGCCTCTCCAAGCTGGAGGAGTTCGCGCACTTTGACTTCGGGGTCTGGAGGAAGCGCTACATGCAGTGGATCAGCCAGATGAAGTCCCGTGTCCTGGACGTTTTCCGCGGCATCGACAGGGACCAGGACGGGCGCATCAGCCAGCGGGAATTCATCGAGAGCGTCCTTGCCTCCAGTGGGTGCTGGGGGGGCTGGAGGAGGCTGAGGGGGCTGGCACTGGGGGGCTGAGCGTCCCCATCCCCCCACAGAGTTCCCCACCAACGTCCTGGAGATGAATGCCGTGGCCAGCATCTTCGACATGAACGGCGACGGCTTCATTGACTACTACGAGTTCGTCAGTGCTCTGCACCCCAACCGTGACCCGCTGCGCCGCTCTGCCGACGCCGATCAGATCCAGGACGAGGTGTGTGGGGAGGACAGTGGGGGGGGCTGGAAGGGTGGGGGCCCTGCCTGGGGCTGAGCTGAACATGCCCCTGCAGGTGAACAGGCAAGTGGCCCAGTGCAACTGTGCCAAGCGCTTCCAGGTGGAGCAGATCAGCGCCAACAGGTACCGGGTAAGTGCCGACCTGTGGCACTGCCGCAGGCACCAGCCCTTGGTCCCCAGCCCGGGGTTCCAGCTTGCTCTGATGCCTGTGCACAGCCTGCCCCATGCCGGGGTCCTGCAGGGGCAGGGAGGGGGCACATCCCCGTGCCCAAGAAGCCCTGGCCCCTGTGGGAGGGCAGTGCCAGCGGGGCTGGAGGGGCCGCAGGGATGGGCAGGTCTGGGTGCTGGCACCTGCTCTGGCATCCCTTCCCGATGCTCAGCCCTGCCAAAGCTCCTGGATCCCACCGAGCCCCAACGTCCCTCTCCCCACAGTTTGGGGAGTCGCAGCAGCTGCGGATGGTGCGGATCCTGCGCAGCACCCTCATGGTGCGGGTGGGTGGGGGCTGGATTGCCCTGGACGAGTTCCTGGTGAAGAATGACCCCTGCAGAGGTGGGTGTGGGGGTCCCACACCGGGCTCTGGTGTGGTGGGGTCCCCGTGCCTGGCGCGGTGCCTGCGGGGCCTGTGGGTCAGCGAGGGCCATGGGGGGCACAGCTTATCGCGCTCCCCAGGGTCTCGCACTGCCGGGACCCCATCACCGCCCCCTCACTGCCTCCCTTGTCCCCAGTGAAGGGGAGGACCAACCTGAAGATCAACGAGAAGTACCTGTCCTCAGACGTCTTCGGAGCCGCCGCCGCCGCCACCAGGTGTGCAGGGAACCAGTCGGCCGCCTCCTCCAAAGTGCTGTCCCCGAGCCGCTCCAACTCCAGCCTCAGCCTCTACAGCAGCGCCTCGGCCCCCAGCAGCCCCCTGGCCAGGAAGGTAAGGGCCGCGGAGCCCCCCCTGAAGTCCCGACCGCCCCAACCCGCCTGCCACGGGCACTGACGCTCACCCTCCCCAGTCGGTGCTGCGGAGGACGCGCTCCGGGGACCGGTGTCCGCGCTCCCGGGGCTCGGGAGTGCCCGACGGAGCCGAGCTGCAGTTCAGTGCGGCTGAGGAGAGCCTGGCTGTGGCACCCCCAGGTGAGCGCCGGGCCGCTGCGAGGTTCCTGCCCGCCCCGTAGCGCTGGGGGCACAGGGGAGCTGGGGTCGGTGTGGAGTGGTGCAGCGGGGCTGCCCCCCCCGTCCCTCGGAGCGCTGGAACCGGGTGTAGGAGAGCTCCCCGCTCCAGTCCCTCCGTGCCCTCGCAGAGCCGCCCGAAGAGTCCCCTCCGGAGCGCTGCAGCCCCTGCCGCTGACCCCCGCGCCCGCCCTGCGCCCAGCACCCTCGGCCGGCCCCACTCAGGACCCTCCTCCACGAGGCTGGAGGACAGCGAAGCCGCGGCCGCACCCCCCGCGGGTCTCCGGCCCGGCGCTGCGGCCCCCCGAGCGGGGCTGAGCTGTCTGTCCGTCACCGATCCCGCCGGGGCCAGGTCCGGCGGATATGCAAGTATCTCCCGACACACACCAAGCCCCCGGGCTCTGGTCTCCCACCCCACGGCTCCACCGGGCAGCGCGGTGGGGTCTGAGCCCCGGTGCCCAGCTCTGAGTGCCCGGGGCTGTGGCTCCAGCCGGGCACCCCCGCGCTGGGCCCTGCCCTTCTCCCGTGCCGTCAGCTCAGGGTGCCTGCGGTACCCCCGGCGTTTGGCGTTGCTGACGGGGGTCCCCATCCTGCCTCCCATGCCCCGGCGGGAGGTGGACGGGCTCGGTACCCGGGCACCGTGACCCCTGGCCGGATGCCGAGCCCCGTTTCTGGTGCTAACCCTCACCCCTCGGCCTTCGGCGTGTGCGCACGGGCCCCCGGCTCTGGCCGCCCCTGCCCCGGCGGGGCTGGGGCTGCCACGGGCGGGGGTCCCTCGCGGCTGCGCTCCCGTCCTGCCGGCGGCACCGGCGGGCAGCGGGACCCCCGCCCTGCTGACGCATGCTCGTGCCACCCCGCTAACCGGACAGCAGTAGAGCTGAATGTAACCCCGGCCGGGCCCACCCGCCGCCACAATAAACTGTAGTGAGGTTCCTTTTTCTATGAGCACCCAGTCTGTCCGTCCGTCTGTCTGCTCGGGGAGGGGCTCTGCTCCATCCATCTGTCTGCTTGCCCCTCTGCTGAAGCAGGGGTCCATCAGTCTGTCCGTCTGCTTGCGGCAGGAGGCTGCACTGTCTGGCTTGTGTGCTCACTCCACTGTCAGGGCCAGGGGCTGCAGTCCGTCAGTCAGTCTGTCTGCTCAGGGCCAGGGGCTGCAGTCTGTCGGTCTGTCTGTGTGCTCAGGGCCAGGGGCTGCAGTCTGTCGGTCTGTCCCTGTGCTCACGACCAGGGGCTGCAGTCTGTCGGTCTGTCCGTGTGCTCAGGGCCAGGGGCTGCAGTCTGTCGGTCTGTCCATCTCCTCGCTGTGCTGTCAGGGCAGGTGGTGTCACATCGCCAAAGCAGGTGCACACCAGCGCAGTGGCACTCGGAGGCTGGGCACGGCCGGGTGTGCCCCAGCCGGTGCCACCGGCAGAGCCGCCCAGCGCCAGAGCCGCAGCTGGCGAGCCCCAGGCGCTGCAGTGGTGCCAGCAGGCACCGCGCCGCACCACCTCCTTTTCCAAGGAGGGCATTGCTGGGATTCCTGCTGTGCCCACGCTGGGCAGCACGGCGGAGAGGGAGAGGCCCGATCCCTGTCCCTGGCTGCTGGCTGCTTTTTGGGCACCCCGCAGCCCTGAGGGCACCGGGAATGTCCGCATGGTCCCCAGCCAGCATGGATCTGGCAGCTGTGCATCCATCACCTGCATGCCCCATCCCAGTTGGAATGGCTGAGGGACAGCTGGGATGGGCCCAGCTGCCTGTCAGGATGGGATGGGGTGTCTGGAGGCACTGGCTGTGTCCCCACTCCAAGAGCTGGGGGACACCTTGAGCATGGGGATTGTCTCCAGGCATTGCAGCACCATGACCCTTGCCTGGCACCTCCCCGCCTTGGGGGAGCCGCAGACCCCACGCACGAGGGCTGCGGCTGTTCTCTTTGATCCCCCACCAGCACTGCCTGGCTGCCCCCTCCCAATCCTGGTCCCCTTGGTCACCACACCATGTCCTCACGGCTTCCAGTCCCTTTTTTGCACTGTTTCACCCTAAAACCCTCTCTCCACTCGTTTTTTTTTTTTTTCTGAGTAAACACAGAGCCAAAGAGTCCAGGACTGGAATTGTGCCTGTGCCGGGCACATCCCTGGCCATACATGGAGGAGCCCCATGAATGCCCTGGCACAGGTCAGGACCCCTTGCCCGGCACTGCCGCAGCCCCCCAAGAGCAGGGCTGAGCCCATGGCTCTCCGTGGCACATCTGCCAGCATGTCCTGGGACAGTCCCGCAGCACTGCCGGCGCGGGCTGGAACCGTCGGTATGAGTTGCGTTGCACATTCCTGTGCCTATGGAAATCTCATCCACCCCTCCCAGCTGGGGCAATGTGCCTGGCACCACCGGCATCACCGGCACTGTGGCTTGTGTCAGCTGCATCCTGAGCCCCAGGCAACGGCGCTGGCTTGGGAAGCAAAGACGACAGGCACGCGGTGGCTGGGCCCACACCAAACTGTTTGTGCTTTCACTGCAGCGCAGCCCCTGGGGGTGCAACGAGGCTGGCACTGATACAGTGGACAGACACACCCGTGCGGAGCACAGGAATGGGCACACGGGAACTGCACCCACTGGAACTTCACCATCCTCAGGGAGAGGAGGTGGGGAGCAGGGATGCCCTGGGAGAGCCTCCGTGGCTCTCCGTGGTTGGTGTCTGCAGCATGTGCTGAGTTCGAGGGATCACATTGCCAGGGCAGCAGGTGAGCGGGTGGGGAGTGGGGCTGGACACTTGGCCCAGGTGGGACCACCATGGCTGGGTGCTCAGCCATGAGCCCCCGAGTCCCATAGCCCCACTCATGGATCAGAGCAGCTGTCCCAGAGCTGGCTGACCCCACCGCAGGGAAACAGAGGTGGGTGCTACCCTGTTGCCCAACCACCCCAGCACTCACCCTGGCTGTGGGAACCCTGGCAGGGGGACATGGCCTGCCTGACATCCCATTCCACACACCCCACACAGCTCATTACAGCCACCCCAGACCTGGCTGGAGCCACTCGCTTCATCCCACCCAACAGAGCCTGGGTGCACCACGGGGATGAGTGGCCATGCCCCAGGGCAGGGGACTGGCAAAGGGGAGAGCACTCAGGTGTGTCCCCCAGACACCTCCTATCCTCTCTCTCGGGTGTGAAGAGAACCGGTGCCAGGCCAGCTCCCCCAGCCCTGGCTTGTGCCACTCTGCTCCTGGCTTTCCTGCCCTCAGCACAGCCGTGTCCCAGGCTGCTCCATCTCCCACCCGCAGGCACCGGGCTCTCCTTCCTGCAGCTTGCACCCACACCTGAGTGAAGCCTTTCCCCGGTGCCTTGGGCTAGTGTGGCTGGGGAAGGGACAAGAGCAACAGAGCCACAGGCTGGAGCCCTCCAGGTCCCCATCCTGCCCCATGGAAACCGCTACCCAGGCACAGGGCCGGGACAGCAGCGGGACTGGAGGCAATGGCGTGTTGGCAATAGAGGCTGGCAGGGCTGGAGGCCCCGGTGCCGTGTGGGTTGGCGCCAACACCATCTCTGATCCCGGCTGGGGCCAGCTCATGTCCAAGCACACGCGTGTGAGTGTGTAATGGAGCCACACGCACGGCAAATGTGTGTGAGCACCTGAGCTCACCTGTGCGTGAGGTCGTGGGCACCAGAGCCCCAGCGGGCACCTCCCGGCACTGAGCTCAGCATCTGACCCTAGCCCCGGTGACGGCCGCGCTCCTGTTCTGCCTCTGCCCTTCCCCAGCATCCGCCCCGAGGGATGGGGAGTGTGGCGACTCACACCCAAGCCGGCCCATCCTCCTTGTGCTGCCACCGCCACTCCGCCGGTGCCACCAGCAGCACACTGAGCTCCCCCCAGAGCCGGGGTCTGTGCACTTTGCTGCTGGCCCTTGGGCTGTCTGTGAGCCTGGGCTGACAGCAGCTGGGACACACGGACACGGCACAGGGGACTCGTGCTGCCTGGTGATGCAGCGAGGGCCAGGGGCTGCCCTGGAGGCATTGGATGGGATGTCCCTCCGTCTGGGAGCTCGGCCAGTGGCAGCAGTTTGTGGTGGGTGGAGTGGCTGCTGCTGGGACCCCTCACTGGCTCTGCCAGCTCAGCCCAAGCTCTCTCCGCTCCTGCTCGGACCCAGCGCCCTCCCCACAGCCCCTGCCGGCAGCCGGGCATGGCAACTCTGCCAGTGCACCCGTGACACCCGGCTCAGTTGGCCACCAACCCACCCACGGGGTGTTTCTGCTGTGGGACAACTCCTCCAACACAGAGTGACCACATCCCTGCGCCTCTGGGCTCCCCCCTCCCCACAGCCAATGGCCCTGCGGCCCCGCAGCTTGGCTGGCACGGCAGGGGTGACACCGAGGCTCCGGGAGCCATGGCTGCCCACAGGCAGGGGAGAGGTGCCCAGGCTGGTCGCTCCTCGTCCTTGTTGGCAGCTGAGGAGCTTTGATGAAGCCGCATGTGCTTTGATTGGATTTGCCCACATCGCAGCTGCTCATTACGGCTAATTAACACCACAGCCCCTTTCTGCCGCCGCGGGCAGCAACAGCCCCCCTGCACTGGCTGGGGGAGTGCGGCAGGGCTCAGCGTGGCCCAGCACGGCCCAGCACAACCCAGTACAGCCCAGCGCAGTGCACTGGGTCCTGTGTGCACAGCTGTGCTGCCCTGACAGGCATGTGAGGTCCCCCCCTGCCTGTCCCTGCAGCCTGGCAGGGAGGCCATGCTCCCATCGGCTGCGCCCATCTCTCCCGTCACTGGCCACCATGTCCATGCCTGGTCCCGCTGCAGCCCCGGGGTTTGCTGGACTCCCAGTGTGGGTCACAGGGCCCCAGGGTGGCTGCAGAGAGGCTCCGCTGGTCCCCACCCTGCTGGAGGTGAGCGGCTCAGCGCCTCAGCAGCAGGAAGTTCTGTGGTGCCGGTGCCGAGCCCTCTGTGGTGGCGGCGAACACTCAGCGCTGTTTGCCGACGGATTAAGGCTCCTCAGCTCCTCCTGTGAGCGGCACCTCCGCCAACGCCTGGGCAGCTGTCAGAAACTTGTGCCAGTTTCTGGGACACAGCTGCCTCTCCGTGGGCCACAGGAGTGGTGTGGGTACGGTGGCAGCCCCTGCCCCTCTCACCGGCCCTACTGGTGCTGCCCCTGTTCAGGCATCACCCCACGAGTCCAGGGCATTGTGCTGGCCAGTGTCTCTCTTGGTTCGACAGCTCTGGGTGCTCCAGGTGACCCTGCCCGGGTTCCTCTGCCCTCCTGGACCACAGGCTTGGCACTGCTGAAGCAGTGGGCACAGAGGGGCCACCCTGCCCAGGTGTTTGGCAGTGCCATTCCAGTGGGAATGCCCCTCCACCTGAGGTGCACCACCACTGCCAGGACTGGCTGCACCCACAGCGGGCACCAGGGCTCCGTGCCCACTGGACCGCGCCGTGCGGCATCGTGGGCTCACCCAGCCAGCCCCGTGCCTGGATACCGGCACCTCTCCAGACAACACACTCCCACACACCGTAAACATCTTGCCCAAGTGCCGCATCCCTCCCGCAGCACCTCGCCCTGCAGGGTGGGAATGGAGGAGGCTGTGGCACAACCCCCCTGCCCCAGTGGCCCCAAAGGCCTCTTTGCCCTGTGTGGTACCCGCTGCTCTCACAGGGCCCACCAAGCACCTGTGGCACTGGGGAGAGGGCTCAGGGTGCTCAGGGGGGAGCTCAGGATGCGGGGCTGGCTGCAGGGTCTGGAGAGAGGGTGTGGAGCTGGTGATGGAGGCGGGGCAGGGATGTTTGTGTGACTCAAGCAGCAACAGGATGGTTTGGGCATGTTTTGGGTAATTCAGGCTTCGTGCACATCCAGGGGTGTGGGCAAGACTGGGGGGAGCAGGGAAGGGTCCCCCCTCTACCCCAGCCACCGTGGTGCCAGGGTTAGGCCTACACTGGGGGTCCGTCAGCCCTGCAGGTGCAGCCTGGGGTCCGGCCACTGCAACGAGGCACAGGGGCACTGCTGGCAGAGGGGAGGGTTTGGGGGGTGATGGAGAGAAGGATGAGGAGCTGCTGGGGATGAAGGCAGTGCTGACCCTGGGCAGGAAGGACTCTGCTCTTTGCTCTCACCTCCTCTGTGGAGGGCACAGCCCACCGGGACAGGGCCACCTTCTGCACCGCAGCCATTTTGAGACCAGTGAACCCCTGCAAAGGAGGGACCCCGGCTCCCAGAGGGAGACGTGGGGAGGGCTGGCCCGCGAGTTTCTGCGAGGGCTGGGCCGGTGTGTCATCCCCAGGGGCGGGGAAGGGCCAGGTTTTAAACGCGCTCTGGTCCCGGGCAGGAAGCAGCAGTGGAACTCCGGGCACCTGCCAGAGGAGCCCGCTGTGTGACTGCCGTGCGCAGGTAGGAGAGCTCGGGTGGAGAGGACCCTGGCTGGGCACTACGGGCCCCCCGTGCCGGGGGCTGCAGGGGACAGAAGCGCTCCCACCATCCCCGGTACGAGAGGAATGCGGC
This sequence comes from Lycocorax pyrrhopterus obiensis, assembly GCA_014706295.1. NCBI lineage: Eukaryota > Metazoa > Chordata > Aves > Passeriformes > Paradisaeidae > Lycocorax > Lycocorax pyrrhopterus. The sequence continues at coordinate 291,976 of JACSVZ010000044.1, read as the reverse complement.
AGCACTCCCGGTGCCGGGGTGGGACCGTGGGCGTAGGGCAGCAGCCGCACGGGGCTGTGACACCCTAGGCACTGCCAGCCGTCCTGCGGCACAGTGGGAGGGTGGCGGTCCCTGACCCCGGCAGGTCCCAGGAGCAGGACAGGAGGTGATGGCTGCCCGGGCAGGACGGCTCCCGGGAAAAGCCCGTGATGCCTCGAGGCTCCGACGGCGCAGGCGGGCTCGGCGGTTGCTGAGGAAGGGGCAGGTAGTGGGACAGGGCAGGCGGGGGACTGGCAGCAGCCTCCCACAGTACGCGGTGAGGCGCGTCCACGGTGCGGTGGGGTCGTCCCTGTGGACAAGGTGCGACTTCATCCTACAGCAGCCCCATTCGGGCACCGGGCAGGACCCCGGCGCTGCGGACCCTGCGCCCGGGCAGCCGGGCGGGCAGCACTGCCCGGGAAGGGGCGCTGAGCTGCCCCCAGCCCGCTCAGAGCAGGGCCCCCCAAAGCGCGCCCCAGCTGCCCTCCCTGTTCCCATCACCCTCCGCCACTGCCCCAGAAAACTTCCCTACTGCTCTCCCCCGACCTCGCCAAGCTCCCGGCCCCAGCCTCTCCCAGCGCTCTGCAGTCCCTGCCCCAGCAGACAACTCCTCCGCCACTCTCTCCCGACACCATGTCCCCCACTCTGCCAGTAAAACCTGTCCCTTCTCTCGGTCCCTCCCCAAGGCCCCCGGCAGCCTCTCCCTCCCCAGCCGGTGCCGGTCTCCGAGTGCTCCCTGCGGGTGCAGACGTGTGGATTGTCGCGCGGGACGTGGGGCAGCGGCGCCGCCGAGTGTGCGAGGAAGGGCCTTGCGCGGGGACTCCCGCGGGTGGCAGTGGGTGCGCGGGGGCCGCGGCTCACACTGGTGCCAGCGCCTTCCCTGACGCAGCCGGGAGTGAAAGGCACGGAGCAGCGGTTGCGGCTGCCAGGGAGTGCTGCCCGCGTCGGGGAGAGACCGTGGCCCCGGGGAGGGTGGCAGGTGCCAACACCTCTGCCAGGAATCTCCCTGCCTTCGTCGGCAAAGTCGGTTACTCAAAGTTTCCGATGGGGCTGACGCCTTCTGACGAAAGGGAGCGGAGCCCTTCCCCTACCGCTCGCCCACCGCCTCCCCCTGCCCGGAGAGGGGCGAGGGGCAACACCTTGGCCCTTTGAGTCCCCAGACCCCCAGGCTTTCAAGCTGCCACAGTTATGGGTGGTAATGCCCAAATTCCATCTGCACTGCGGGGCCAGTGGCCAGTTTGGCTCTGGGAACATGTGGGGACCTGCCTGGGGCTGTCCGGATACTGGAATCACACCGGTGCTGGTGTCCACGGCCGTCTCAGCTTTGGGACATGCAGGGACCTGCCTGAGGCTCTCCAGACACCGGGGCCACACCGGCGCTGCCACCGCTGCTGTACCCACGTCACGGCTGGGCTGAGCCCAGCTCCTTCCAAGTGCAGCACAGCCGGTGCCATCCAGCCCGGCATCTCTCTTCCAGGAAAGGGCTGCAGGACCAGGAACAGCTTTCCCGGCCCCAGGAGTGGGGCGGGCAGAGCTGCTGGGAGGTGCTGCCAGCCCCGCAGGTGTTTTGCATGTGCATGGCACAGGGATGCCCATCACCGCCCCGCGTGGGCGTGGGCAGCCGGTGCGAGCCCGTGGGGCGGAGGGGGCAGCCCTGCGAGGCGGGGAAGCCCCTCGCTGCTAGCCCACAGCGTAGGACAGAGCAACTGCCCCGGCTCTCAGCCAGCAGCCGGACCCCTCGCCTTCCCCCTCAGGACCCCCCTTCCCCCAGGCAGAGACCCCCGAGTCCTCCTCCCCTCTCCCAGTCCTTCCCGGAGGCAGGCGCAGCCCCGGGGCCTCCCGCCCGTCCCCACCTCTTGGCGCCGGAGCCGGGCGCAATCCTGATCCTTGCAAACACAAACAGCATTGCCTGGGCAGATCCGAGCCGCACTGACATCACCGGGTGGAGAGAGCCGGCTCCTGTTGAGACCTTTCCCCGGGCCGGGCAGCGAGCCCAGAGCACGGCTGGGACAGAGGAGCAAGAGTAAGGAAAAGGTGCTGGCGTGGCCGAGGGGCACGGAATGAGCTGGAGGGACACATGGGGATGAAGCCGGGTGCACGGAGCCCCGTTGGAGAGGCTGCTCTTGGGACGGGCAGGGCCAGGGCACAGCACCCGCCGGCACCGTCATGGTGCTCTTCACTCCCAGCACTTGTTTACACGGGTGGAGCCGGGGAGGACGTGGGTCTGTGAGCTCCAGGCAGTGCGACAGAGCTGCTCCACACTGTCCCCACTCGATGTGACCTCTGCGGGAAGGTCAGTGTGGCACCAGCTCTCCCTGGGGCTCTGTGTGGTGAATACCTCGAGGCAGCCCTGCCCTGGGTGTGTCCTTGCAGCCGGGTCCAGAGATGCCGGTGGGCAGCACCGTGGCCCCCCTGCTGGGCTGCAGGAGCTTGGGCAGGCGCGTCTCCTTGGTCCTCCACAGCACTTCGTGCTTGGCCGGTGGGCTCACCCGCCCCTGTAGGGCCGGTCCGGCCCTGACAGACCCCGTTCGGCACCAGAGCTGGGGCTCTGCCTTAGGGGACGGCGTTCACGAGGAAAGGAGCCACGGGACCTGCGCCCTCGCTCCTCAAAGCTGCTCCAAGCCCGCAGCCTCCTGCTGCAGGACGGCCTCCTGAAGGGTGCTGGCACAGACGCTGTGGAGGCTGCGGGCAGGGAGGCTCCTCTGCCGCCGTGTGCCGCGGCCACAGCCCGGAGGCGGTGGCTGACCGCAGCTCCCACAGCTCGGCACGCCCGGGCTCGACCACAAGCACCTTCCAACCTCCCGGTGTTCACGGCCCAGTGCGGCGGCTGTGGCAGATCCAAGCTGTCAGGATCCAGTTATTAAAGTTATCAGGAATGCCTCTGCCCAAATTAAGGTGCAAACGAGACCACGTGCCAAAGTCAATAGTATGGGTTTTATTTGATAGTAAACATGAGAGAGATAGAAAGAGAAAGAGAAAGGGAGAGAGAGACATAGAAAGTAGGTGGGGGAGACAGAAAGAGAGTGACAGAGACAGAATAAAGAAAATGTCACTACTCCGTGGATCCCAGCGATGTTCTGTTGATCCTCTCCAGCTGGTCTTGGCGGTGAAGGTCCCCCCAAGAAGCAGAGAATCCGATGGGTTAATATAGCCCAGGCCAGGTAGGAAAACCCAGGCACCTCCGTGCGTGGGGGCAGGATTTGCCATTGTCTCTTACAACAGGCTCCGGGTTTGTCGCATCACTGCAGCCCTGTGGTGCAAGGCCTCAGGAATGACTCTGGGGAGCACTTCGGGGTCTTTGATGGATTAAGGCACTGCCTCCGTTGCTCCTCACGTGAATGTCCCGTGGGTGTGGCCTCCCCGGGGTTGGGGGTTCCACAGCCGGGCCAGTTTGAGTAAGGGAGGATGGGTTCACTGCCCCTGAGCAGAGGTTATGACACACCCAAACTTCCTCCCCCCACCTCGGCTGGGGGGCAAATCGGTGCAGACCTGCTCCCAGCAAATGGGTCTGTGGGCTACAGCCTCCCCCACCCCGAAGCAAGCCAGGGATGATTCTTAGCAGGGCTGCTGGGTTTGGCTCACATTCTTTTCCTTGTTTACTTGTTTACTTCTCCCCTGAAGAATGGGTTTCCTTTATCTAATCTCAGCAGTCTGATTTTCAGTCCAAAGTTCCAGACAGGCATTCTTTAGGGAGGGGTGGGCTTCGACGGCTCCTTTATTCAGTTTTGCTTTAATGAGCAAAACTTTATCTCAGTGTTCGAGGCATGAACTGTTTCAGTCTGACACAAGCACATCCCCATCTGTGCAAGCAGGAGGGCAGGTTTGGATTAGGTGTAATCTCACCCTGAAGTAGCCCTGGGGGCTCTTTGCATGGTGGCCACTGCTCACTGAGATGGAGCCTCTGCCTTCCTTGCATTGCTTGGACAGGGTGAGAAGGGGAGGACAGTGGAAGGAGAGGACGGTTCGTGCGGCACCCGCGGTGGGAGCACATGGACCTGCACGGCAGCAACCCTAGAATCACAGAATCATGGAATGGTTTGGGCAGAGAGGGACCTTAAAGCCCATCCAGTCCCACCCTGTGACATGGGCAGGGCCACCTTCCACGGGACCAGGTTGCTCCAAGCCCCATCCAACCTGGCCTGGAAAACTTCCAGGGATGGGGCAGCCACAGCTGCTCTGGGCAACCTCTGCCAGGGCCTCTTCTCCCTCACAGGGAAGGATTTCTTCCCAATATCCATCTAACCCTGTTCTCTGGCAGTGGAGAGCCATTCACCCTTGCCTGTCCCTCCATGTCCTTGTCCCCAGTCCCTCTCCAGCTCTCCTGGAGCCCCTTTAGGCCCTGCAAGGGGCTCTGAGCTCTCCCTGGAGCCTTCTCCTCTCCAGGTGAGCACCCCCAGCTCTCCCAGCCTGGCTCCAGAGCTGAGTGGCTCCAGCCCTGGAGCATCTCCATGGCCTCCTCTGGACTCTCTCCAGCAGCTCCACGTCCTTCTGCTGTTGGCCCCAGGGCTGGGGCAGCTCTGCAGGTGGAACCTCAGCTGAGCACAGGGGCAGAGGGGCAGAATCCCCCCCTCCCCTGCTGCCCACGCTGGGGGATCAGCCCAGGGCACAGGAGGTTTGGGATCCCAGTGCCCGTGGCCGGGGCATGTGGAGCTTCTCATCCACCAACTCCTCGAGTTTGGCCAGATCCCTCAGGATGGCACACCAGGTTTAGACATGCTCAGCCTTTGGCTGTCACTTCCTCCTGCCTGAGAATATTTATGTTTCTGACTTCCCTGTATTTAACGTGCAAACCATAAAGAAGTTGATTTCTCACTGAGCTTTCCCACTCTCCCCTCTCTCTCCAGAGTCCTGAGAGCTGTGGAAGGTGTGCAGCGGGAGGATGGAGAGCAAGCCAGCAGTGAATGGCCGCGCTGTTCCCAGCTCTCCCGGGGAAGACATGCCAGGGACAAACCACTTGTGCCAGGACATGATGCCGTGCAAACAGCAAAAAGCAGCTGGCAGGGATGTGGCGGGTCCAGATGCACCCAGGGAGCCCTCGGAGACAGCTGGCAGCATTGCAGGCGTGTACGTGGAGGCTTCAAAGAGGATAATGAGCTTTTATGAGGCCACCAGAGAGCATCTACTGAGCCTGGATTCGGCCCTCTGCCTCCTTGAGGCCCAGGCAGCCACGGGCTCCATCTCCGACCCGGTGGGGAACCGCCGTGTCCCCGTGGCAGAAGCTGTGCGGATGGGGCTGGTGGGGCTGGAGCTCAAGGAGAGGCTGCTCTCGGCAGACAGAGCTGCTACTGGCTTTGTGGACCCCTACACAGAAGAGAAAATCCCCCTCTACCAGGCGATCCAGAAGGAGCTGGTGGGGAGGGAGCAGGGCATTCGCCTGCTCCAGGCCCAGATGGCAACTGGAGGCGTCATCGACCTGGCCACCGGTGGCCGGCTCCCAGCGGATGTGGCCTGTGAGAGGGGATATTTGGATGAAGAGATGAGCCAGCTCATCTCTGACCCCAGCAATGAGGATAGCAAAGGGTTCCTTGACCCCAGCACTATGGAGAAGATCTCTTATTCAGAGCTTAGGAAGAAGTGTGTTGTGGATCCGGCTTCAGGCTTCCTCCTCTTGCCGCTGCAAATCACATTCCCAGGGCTGGGAGGGAGAGTGAGCAGCAGGGACCTGATGGACTCTGGCATCATCAGCCCTGATGTGTTCCGAGGCCTTGAGGAGGGAAGAGTCTCTGCCCAGGAGGTGGCAGAGAATGACATTGTTCAGCACTTCCTGCGTGGGACAAGGAGCGTGGCTGGCGTTGTCCTGCCTTCCGGGGAGCAGAAAAGCCTTTACCAGGCACTGAGGGAGCATCTCCTTGTGCCTGGTGCCGCTCTCATGCTCCTGCAAGTCCAGGCCTCCACCAGCAGCCTGACAGACCCCCTAAAGAACAAAAGCTACTCCGTGGATGAGGCTGTCAGGGTTGGTCTCATCGGCCCAGAGCTTTATGAGAAACTGTCTTCGGCTGAGAAAACCATCACTGGATACAGGGACCCCTCCACTGGGGAAATGCTCTCTCTGTTCCAAGCCATCAGGAAGGGCTTTGTTCCCAGGGATCATGGGCTGTGCCTTCTGGAGGCTCAGGTGGCCACAGGGGGTGTGATTGCTCCGGGCAGGCACCTCCGTGTCCCCATGGAGACAGCCTGCGAGTGGGGGTACCTGGACGAGGCCACCAGACAGCTCCTCTCCAGCCCTCCTGACGACGTGAAGGGGTTCTTCGACCCTGCCTCCAAGGAGAAGCTGAGCTACACGGAGCTGCTCCAGCGCTGCGTCACCGATCCCAGCACAGGGCTCCTGCTGCTGCCACTTGGTGGGGACGGCAGTGAAGGCTCCCAGGGAACACTCGCCTTCTTTGACCACCGGACCCAGATGGCTCTGGAAAACACAGAGGTACCCATTGCTGCAGGGAAATTCAAGGGCAAGTCGGTGTCTCTCTGGAAACTGCTTTTCTCTGACTACATCCAGGGTGAGCAAAGAGCTGTGCTCGCTCAGCAGTTCCTGGCAGGAATGCTCTCCCTGCAAGGACTGGGAGAGGCCATCAGAGCCGCCATTGAGGAAAAAGCTGCCACTGCTAATGTCACCTTCAAGGGCCTGAGGGACCAGGTGACGGCTGACCAGCTCCTGAGCTCGGAAATTATCAACAAAGACTTGTTTAAGAAACTCAAGGAGGGAGAAACATCGGCCAAAGAAGTTGTCAGCATGGACACTGTCAGGAAATACCTGCAGGGCACAGGAAGCATCGGTGGGCTGCTGCTCCCCGACTCCCAGGAGAAGATCAGCATCTACCAGGCAAAGCGGAAGGGACTTCTAAGGCCAGGAACGTCTCTGATTCTCCTGGAGGCACAGGCTGCCACGGGGTTTGTCATTGACCCGGCTGCCAACAAGAGGTATTCCGTGGAGGAGGCTTTACGAGCAAATGTCATTGGGCCAGACGTTTACGACAAGCTGCTGGCTGCGGAGAAATCTGTCACTGGCTACAGAGATCCTTACTCAGGGGATAAGATCTCCCTGTTCCAGGCCATGCAGAAGGAGCTGATCGTCAGGGATCACGGCATCCGCCTGCTCGAGGCCCAGATCGCCACCGGCGGCATCATCGACCCCATCAACAGTCACCGCATCCCTGTGGAGGTGGCCTACAAGCGCGGCTACTTCGACAAGAAGATGAATTTAATCCTCTCCGACCCCAGCGATGACACCAAGGGCTTCTTTGACCCCAACACCCACGAGAACCTGACGTACCTGCAGCTGAAGGAGAAATGCATCACCGAGCCCTCCACTGGGCTCTGCCTCCTCCCTCTGAACAGCAGGAAGCGGCAGTTCATCGACGAGGCCACCAGGCAGGTGTTCAGGAGCTCCTGGCTGCCCGTCAGATTTGGGCGCTTACGGGGGGAGAAGGTCTCTGTGTGGGACCTGCTGAACTCCGAGTACTTCAGCGAGGGGAGGCGCCATGAGATTTTCAACCACTTCCAGCTGAGGAAGCTCAGCCTGGAGCAAATCCGACTCATGTTGGAGGAGGAAATGAAGAAATGGGCCCCCATCAAGTTCCCGGCCATGAGAGGCAATGTCAGCGCTTATCACCTGATGGAAACCGGTGTCATCGACAGGGCCCTGTTTGAGCAGGTGCTGGAGGGATCCGTCACCCCAGAACAAGTGCTGCACATGGACTCTGTCAGGAAGTACCTCTATGGTTCGGGCAGCATTGGGGGGATTGTGCTCCAGCCATCCAACCAGAGAATGAGCATTTATGAGGCCATGAAGCAGAACATCATGGTGCCAGGAGTAGCCCTGCCCCTGCTGGAGGCCCAGGCTGCCACGGGCTTCATCATTGACCCCGTGAGCAACCAGAAGCTCCCTGTAGATGAGGCCGTCAGGGAGGGAGTCATTGGGCCAGACGTCCACGAGAAGCTGCAGCACGCGGAAGGGGCCGTGACAGGCTATAAAGACCCTTTCACAGGCAAGAAGATCCCCCTTTTCCAGGCGATGAAGAAGGGCCTGATCGCGGACAAGCAGGCCATGCAGCTCATGGAGGTGCAGATGGCCACAGGAGGCATTATTGACCCAACATGTGGCCACTACATCCCCCTCGAGTCAGCCCAGCAGCGAGGGTGCCTGGATGAGGACACGAGCAAGGCCCTTTCCAAGCCCAGTGATGACCACAGAGCCTTCTGTCTCCCGGACAGCAAAGAGAGCGTGACCTATGCTGAGCTCATCCAGCGCTGCCAGAAGGACGACGTCTCTGGCTTCCACTTGCTGCCTCTGGCACAGACAGCTGCTCCTGCCTACACTGATGAGCAGATCCAACAGATTTTCAAGGAAACCATGGTGAAGGAAAAAGGAGTCTCCCTCTGGGAGCTCATGCACTCGGGGTATTTCACCAAGGAGCAGAGGAGTGACTTCGTGGAGAAGTTCCGGTCAGAGGAGCTGTCGCTGGAGCAGCTGGTCGCTCTTGTGCTCAGACTGGTGGGGGAGATGGAGATGAAAGCCAGGACCCAGATCTCCCTGGAAGGCCTGAGGGGCAGCGTCCCTGTGGTCTGGCTGCTAGACACGGGCATAATTTCTGAGAGGACGTTTGAAGAACTGGCTCAGGGTGTAAGAACTCCCGAAGAAGTGGCTGCAATGGAGAGTGTAAAGAGGTACTTGCAGGGCACAGGCAGCATTGCTGGGGTCTTCATAGAGGCATCCAAACAGAAGATGAGCTTCTATGATGCCATGAAAAACAATCTCCTCCTCCCTGGGGCTGCTCTGAGGCTGCTCGAGGCTCAGGCAGCCACAGGATACCTGACTGATCCTGCAACAAACCGGAGGCTCAGCGTGAGGGACGCCGTGAGAGCGGCTGTTGTTGGAGAAGAACTTAGCGAGAAACTCCTTCTGGCTGAGAGGGCTGTGACGGGCTACACAGACCCCTACACCGGAAGCTCCATCTCCCTATGCCAAGCGCTCAGGAAAGAGCTCGTCCCCCTGGCAGAGGCTGTGCCCTTGCTGGAGGCCCAGCTGGCCACGGGAGGGGTCGTTGATCCCATCCACCACCTCCACCTGCCGCTCCAGGCTGCCTGCAGGTACGGCTTCTATGATGAGGACCTGAACCAAACCCTCTCTCAGCTGGATGACAGCACCAAGATCTTTTTTGACCCAAACACCAAGGAGAATGTGACCTACCAGCAGCTGAAGGACCGGTGCATTCGTGAGGCCGAGTCGGGTCTGTGGCTCCTCCCTCTGTCAGAAAACGCAATGTTCTGTGTGGATGAGCAGACCATGAAGGTGCTGAAATCTGTGACTGTTTGTGTCAACGTGGGGCGGTTCAAAGGACAGACTGTGTCTGTCTGGGACCTCCTCAACTCCGAATACTTCTCAGACAGCAAGAGAAGAGAGCTGGTGCAAAAGTACAAAGATGAGAAGACTGAAGTGCTACAGGAAATCACAACAATTATCACCACAATCATCCAAGAGACTGAGGCACAAGGCAAGAAGTTTGCTTTCAAGGGCCTGCGGAAAAGAGTGTCCGCCAGTGACCTCTTCCAGTCCCAGCTGATAGACAAAAAAACCCTCGATGAGCTTAACCAGGGGAAGAAAACAGTCAAAGAAGTCACTGAAATGGAGTCTGTCCGCAGGTACCTGGAGGGCAGTAATTTCATAGCAGGGGTCCTTATACAGCCAAGCAATGAGAAGATGAGCATCTACCAGGCCATGTGGAAGGGCATCCTGAGGCCAGGGACCGCCCTGGTGCTGCTGGAGGCACAGGCAGCCACCGGCTACATCATTGACCCTGAGAAAAACAAGAAGTTTTCGGTGGAGGAAGCATTAGAGGTGGGTCTGATCGGAGGGGAGATTTTTGAAAAGCTGCTCTGTGCAGAGAGAGCCGTGACGGGCTACACTGACCCCTACACCAAAGCCCCAATGTCCCTGTTTGAAGCCATGAACCAAGGGCTGATTGTGAAGAGCCACGGCATCCGCCTGCTCGAGGCCCAGATCGCCACCGGCGGCATCATCGACCCCGTGCACAGCCACCGTGTCCCTGTGGAGGTGGCCTACAAACGTGGCTACTTCGACCAGGAGATGAACCAGATCCTGTCTGACCCCAGTGATGACACCAAAGGCTTCTTCGACCCCAACACCCATGAGAACCTCACATATATGCAGCTCCTGGAGAGATGTGTCCAAGACCCAGAGACTGGGTTGTACATGCTGCAAGTTGTAAAAGAGGGAGGAAAGTACTTCTACATTGATGAGTCCACAAAACAGGTGTTGCACTCAAAGCCCCTCCAAGTGAAAGTTGGAAAGTTTAAGGACCAAACAGTTTCTGTCTGGGAAGTCCTCTGCTCTCACTATATCTCAGAGCAAAAAAGGAAAGAGTTGGTGATGCAGTACAAAAGCAAAACCCTAATGCTGGAAGACCTGATATCCCTCATCTTAAAAATCATCGAGGACACAGAGCAAAAAGGAGAAGCCCTCAAGGTCAAAGGACTGCGGGGGGAGGTGTCGGTATCAGAATTGTTCAACTCTGAGATAATTGACAAGAAAACTCTGGATCAGCTGCAGGATGGGAGTCTCACACTTGCCAGCCTTACAAAGAGGGACACCATCCAAAGGTACCTGGACAGCACTGGGTGCATCGCCGGGGTTCTCCTCCCGTTGAGGAAAGAGAACATGAGCATCTACCAGGCGCTGAAGAAGGGCCTCCTTACAGAGCAATGCGCACTGGGGCTGCTGGAGGCACAGGCGGCCACCGGCTTCCTCATTGACCCCCGGAACAACCAGAAGCTCTCTGTGGACGAGGCTGTCTCGTCCGGGCTGGTGGGCAGCGAGCTGCGTGAGCAGCTGCTGTCGGCAGAGAAAGCTGTGACAGGATACACAGATCCTCAAACAGGAAATAAAATATCTCTCTTCCAGGCTGTGAGACAGAAGATAATAGTCAGGGATCACGGCATCCGCCTGCTCGAGGCCCAGCTTGCCACTGGTGGCATCATCGACCCCAGGCATAGCCACCGCCTGCCCGTGGAGGTGGCCTACAAGCGTGGACACCTGGACGAGGACATGTTCCTCCTGCTTTCGGATCCAGATCATGGTAGCAAAGGCTTTATAGATCCAAACACTCACGAGAAGATCAGTTACAGCCAGCTCCTGCAGAGGTGTGCCAAAGACAGGGAGAGCGGCTTGTACCTGCTGCAGGTCCTGGAAAAGGAAGGCGACTATTTCTACATTGATGAGCAAACAAAAAATGCCCTGTTGTGTACAAAGGTCCAAGTGCCTGTGGGAAAGTACAAGGGACAAGTGTTATCGCTGTGGGAGCTTCTCTGCTCCGAGTACATCACAGAGGAGAAAAGAAAAGAACTGGTGAAAAAATACAAAGTGGAATCCCAACACATTGTGCAAGGACTCATTGAGACAATACTAAAGATCATTAGAGAAAAAGAAGAGGACAGAAGTGATGTCTGGTTCCAGGGAATCCGACAGCAAATTACAGCATCGGAACTGCTCAGTGCACAGATAATTACAGAGGAAACAATGGAAAAACTCCATGAAGGAAAAGAGACGGCACAAGAAATAGCACAAATAGACAGTGTGAGGAGATACCTTGAGGGAACTGGAAGCATCGCTGGCGTGCTGGTGCCCTCCAAGGCCGACCCTAGCAAGATGGAGAAGATGAGCATCTACCAGGCCATGTGGAAGGGCATCCTGAGGCAGGGCACGGCGCTGGTGCTGCTGGAGGCGCAGGCGGCCACTGGCTTTGTCATTGACCCAGTCAAGAACCAGAAGCTCTCTGTGGACGAGGCTGTGTCCTCTGGGCTGGTGGGCAGTGAACTACAAAACAAACTTCTCAGTGCCGAGAGAGCTGTGACGGGCTACACCCATCCCTACACGGGACAAAAGATGTCCCTGTTCCAGGCCATGAAGCAGGAGCTGATCGTCAGGGATCACGGCATCCGCCTGCTCGAGGCCCAGATCGCCACCGGCGGCATCATCGACCCCGTGCACAGCCACCGCCTGCCCGTGGAGGTGGCCTACAAGCGCGGCTACTTCGACCAGGAGATGAGCCAGATCCTCTCTGACCCCGGCGACGACACCAAGGGCTTCTTCGACCCCAACACCCACGAGAACCTGACGTACCTGCAGCTGCTGCGCCGCTGCGTGCCTGACCCGGACACGGGGCTGCTGATGCTGCAGCTGATGGACAAGGGCTCCGTGCTCTACCAGCTGACCGAGGATGCCCGCAAAGCCCTGCAGGCCGCCCGCACCACCCTGGCCGTGGGGCTCTTCCAGGGCCAGAGCGTCAGCGTCTGGGAGCTCCTCTTCTCCCGCTACGTTCCCGACCACCGGCGTCAGGACCTCCTGCGCCGGTACAAGGCGGGGACGGTCACCATTGCAGAGATGATCGAGCTCCTCACAGCCATCATCACTAGGGCTGAGTCCCAGGGCCACAGTGCCATCGTGGCCCCCAAGTCCGCAGAGAGAGAGGTTCTGCCAGAACCCACCCAGAACGGCAGTGCCGCAAACTCCCAGAAGGAATGGGACCAGAAGCGGGAGCAAGAGCGGGACCAGGAGCGGCAGCAAGAGCGGGACCAGGAGCGGCAGCAAGAGCAGGAGCTGGAGCGATCCCTCAAGTCCTACACCATCGAGGTCTCGGCAGGCGGCTTCCACGGCAGGAAGGTGTCCCTGTGGGAGCTCCTCTTCTCCAAGTTTGTGTTGGAGCCAAAGCGTCGGGAGCTGCTGGGGCAGTTGAGGGCTGGGAGCCTGGCGCTGGCTGAGCTGGCCACGCTCCTCACCCTCCTCGTGGAGGAGGCGACGCAGCGCAGCAGCAGCGTGAAGTTCACAGGCCTCAGGAGGCAGGTGAGCGCCTCGGACCTGCTGGACTCGGGCATCATCGACACGGACACGCTGGCCGAGCTGGTGCAGGGCGCCAGGACGGTTCAGGAGGTGACGCAAATGGCCTCGGTCAAGCGCTACCTGGACGGCACGGGCGTCATCGCCGGCGTGCTGGTGCCCTCCAAGGCCGACCCTGGCAAGATGGAGAAGATGAGCATCTACCAGGCCATGTGGAAGGGCATCCTGAGGCAGGGCACGGCGCTGGTGCTGCTGGAGGCGCAGGCGGCCACCGGCTTCCTCGTCGATCCCGTCAAGAACCAGAAGCTCTCTGTGGACGAGGCTGTGTCCTCTGGGCTGGTGGGCAGCGAGCTGCACGAGAAGCTGCTGTCGGCCGAGCGGGCCGTGACGGGCTACTCTGACCCCTACACGGGCGACAAGATCTCCCTGTTCCAGGCCATGAAGAAGGAGCTGATCGTCAGGGATCACGGCATCCGCCTGCTCGAGGCCCAGATCGCCACCGGCGGCATCATCGACCCCGTGCACAGCCACCGCCTGCCCGTGGAGGTGGCCTACAAGCGCGGCTACTTCGACCAGGAGATGAGCCAGATCCTCTCTGACCCCGGCGACGACACCAAGGGCTTCTTCGACCCCAACACCCACGAGAACCTGACGTACCTGCAGCTGCTGCGCCGCTGCGTGCCTGACCCGGACACGGGGCTGCTGATGCTGCAGCTGATGGACAAGGGCTCCGTGCTCTACCAGCTGACCGAGGATGCCCGCAAAGCCCTGCAGGCCGCCCGCACCACCCTGGCCGTGGGGCTCTTCCAGGGCCAGAGCATCAGCGTCTGGGAGCTCCTCTTCTCCCGCTACGTCCCCGACCACCGGCGCCAGGACCTCCTGCGCCGGTACAAGGCGGGGACGGTCACCATTGCAGAGATGATCGAGCTCCTCACAGCCATCATCACTAGGGCTGAGTCCCAGGGCCACAGTGCCATCGTGGCCCCCAAGTCCGCAGAGAGAGAGGTTCTGCCAGAACCCACCCAGAACGGCAGTGCCGCAAACTCCCAGAAGGAATGGGACCAGAAGCGGGAGCAAGAGCGGGACCAGGAGCGGGAGCAAGAGCGGGACCAGGAGCGGCAGCAAGAGCAGGAGCTGGAGCGATCCCTCAAGTCCTACACCGTCGAGGTCTCGGCAGGCGGCTTCCACGGCAGGAAGGTGTCCCTGTGGGAGCTCCTCTTCTCCAAGTTTGTGTTGGAGCCAAAGCGTCGGGAGCTGCTGGGGCAGTTGAGGGCTGGGAGCCTGGCGCTGGCTGAGCTGGCCACGCTCCTCACCCTCCTCGTGGAGGAGGCGACGCAGCGCAGCAGCAGCGTGAAGTTCACAGGCCTCAGGAGGCAGGTGAGCGCCTCGGACCTGCTGGACTCGGGCATCATCGACACGGACACGCTGGCCGAGCTGGTGCAGGGCGCCAGGACGGTGCAGGAGGTGACGCAAATGGCCTCGGTCAAGCGCTACCTGGACGGCACGGGCGTCATCGCCGGCGTGCTGGTGCCCTCCAAGGCCGACCCTGGCAAGATGGAGAAGATGAGCATCTACCAGGCCATGTGGAAGGGCATCCTGAGGCAGGGCACGGCGCTGGTGCTGCTGGAGGCGCAGGCGGCCACCGGCTTCCTCGTCGATCCCGTCAAGAACCAGAAGCTCTCTGTGGACGAGGCTGTGTCCTCTGGGCTGGTGGGCAGCGAGCTGCACGAGAAGCTGCTGTCGGCCGAGCGGGCCGTGACGGGCTACTCTGACCCCTACACGGGCGACAAGATCTCCCTGTTCCAGGCCATGAAGAAGGAGCTGATCGTCAGGGATCACGGCATCCGCCTGCTCGAGGCCCAGATCGCCACCGGCGGCATCATCGACCCCGTGCACAGCCACCGCCTGCCCGTGGAGGTGGCCTACAAGCGCGGCTACTTCGACCAGGAGATGAGCCAGATCCTCTCTGACCCCGGCGACGACACCAAGGGCTTCTTCGACCCCAACACCCACGAGAACCTGACGTACCTGCAGCTGCTGCGCCGCTGCGTGCCTGACCCGGACACGGGGCTGCTGATGCTGCAGCTGATGGACAAGGGCTCCGTGCTCTACCAGCTGACCGAGGATGCCCGCAAAGCCCTGCAGGCCGCCCGCGCCACCCTGGCCGTGGGGCTCTTCCAGGGCCAGAGCGTCAGCGTCTGGGAGCTCCTCTTCTCCCGCTACGTCCCCGACCACCGGCGCCAGGACCTCCTGCGCCGGTACAAGGCGGGGACGGTCACCATTGCAGAGATGATCGAGCTCCTCACAGCCATCATCACTAGGGCTGAGTCCCAGGGCCACAGTGCCATCGTGGCCCCCAAGTCCGCAGAGAGAGAGGTTCTGCCAGAACCCACCCAGAACGGCAGTGCCGCAAACTCCCAGAAGGAATGGGACCAGAAGCGGGAGCAAGAGCGGGACCAGGAGCGGCAGCAAGAGCGGGACCAGGAGCGGCAGCAAGAGCAGGAGCTGGAGCGATCCCTCAAGTCCTACACCGTCGAGGTCTCGGCAGGCGGCTTCCACGGCAGGAAGGTGTCCCTGTGGGAGCTCCTCTTCTCCAAGTTTGTGTTGGAGCCAAAGCGTCGGGAGCTGCTGGGGCAGTTGAGGGCTGGGAGCCTGGCGCTGGCTGAGCTGGCCACGCTCCTCACCCTCCTCGTGGAGGAGGCGACGCAGCGCAGCAGCAGCGTGAAGTTCACAGGCCTCAGGAGGCAGGTGAGCGCCTCGGACCTGCTGGACTCGGGCATCATCGACACGGACACGCTGGCCGAGCTGGTGCAGGGCGCCAGGACGGTGCAGGAGGTGACGCAAATGGCCTCGGTCAAGCGCTACCTGGACGGCACGGGCGTCATCGCCGGCGTGCTGGTGCCCTCCAAGGCCGACCCTGGCAAGATGGAGAAGATGAGCATCTACCAGGCCATGTGGAAGGGCATCCTGAGGCAGGGCACGGCGCTGGTGCTGCTGGAGGCGCAGGCGGCCACCGGCTTCCTCGTCGATCCCGTCAAGAACCAGAAGCTCTCTGTGGACGAGGCTGTGTCCTCTGGGCTGGTGGGCAGCGAGCTGCACGAGAAGCTGCTGTCGGCCGAGCGGGCCGTGACGGGCTACTCTGACCCCTACACGGGCGACAAGATCTCCCTGTTCCAGGCCATGAAGAAGGAGCTGATCGTCAGGGATCACGGCATCCGCCTGCTCGAGGCCCAGATCGCCACCGGCGGCATCATCGACCCCGTGCACAGCCACCGCCTGCCCGTGGAGGTGGCCTACAAGCGCGGCTACTTCGACCAGGAGATGAGCCAGATCCTCTCTGACCCCGGCGACGACACCAAGGGCTTCTTCGACCCCAACACCCACGAGAACCTGACGTACCTGCAGCTGCTGCGCCGCTGCGTGCCTGACCCGGACACGGGGCTGCTGATGCTGCAGCTGATGGACAAGGGCTCCGTGCTCTACCAGCTGACCGAGGATGCCCGCAAAGCCCTGCAGGCCGCCCGCGCCACCCTGGCCGTGGGGCTCTTCCAGGGCCAGAGCGTCAGCGTCTGGGAGCTCCTCTTCTCCCGCTACGTCCCCGACCACCGGCGCCAGGACCTCCTGCGCCGGTACAAGGCGGGGACGGTCACCATTGCAGAGATGATCGAGCTCCTCACAGCCATCATCACTAGGGCTGAGTCCCAGGGCCACAGTGCCATCGTGGCCCCCAAGTCCGCAGAGAGAGAGGTTCTGCCAGAACCCACCCAGAACGGCAGTGCCGCAAACTCCCAGAAGGAATGGGACCAGAAGCGGGAGCAAGAGCGGGACCAGGAGCGGGAGCAAGAGCGGGACCAGGAGCGGCAGCAAGAGCAGGAGCTGGAGCGATCCCTCAAGTCCTACACCGTCGAGGTCTCGGCAGGCGGCTTCCACGGCAGGAAGGTGTCCCTGTGGGAGCTCCTCTTCTCCAAGTTTGTGTTGGAGCCAAAGCGTCGGGAGCTGCTGGGGCAGTTGAGGGCTGGGAGCCTGGCGCTGGCTGAGCTGGCCACGCTCCTCACCCTCCTCGTGGAGGAGGCGACGCAGCGCAGCAGCAGCGTGAAGTTCACAGGCCTCAGGAGGCAGGTGAGCGCCTCGGACCTGCTGGACTCGGGCATCATCGACACGGACACGCTGGCCGAGCTGGTGCAGGGCGCCAGGACGGTGCAGGAGGTGACGCAAATGGCCTCGGTCAAGCGCTACCTGGACGGCACGGGCGTCATCGCCGGCGTGCTGGTGCCCTCCAAGGCCGACCCTGGCAAGATGGAGAAGATGAGCATCTACCAGGCCATGTGGAAGGGCATCCTGAGGCAGGGCACGGCGCTGGTGCTGCTGGAGGCGCAGGCGGCCACCGGCTTCCTCGTCGATCCCGTCAAGAACCAGAAGCTCTCTGTGGACGAGGCTGTGTCCTCTGGGCTGGTGGGCAGCGAGCTGCACGAGAAGCTGCTGTCGGCCGAGCGGGCCGTGACGGGCTACTCTGACCCCTACACGGGCGACAAGATCTCCCTGTTCCAGGCCATGAAGAAGGAGCTGATCGTCAGGGATCACGGCATCCGCCTGCTCGAGGCCCAGATCGCCACCGGCGGCATCATCGACCCCGTGCACAGCCACCGCCTGCCCGTGGAGGTGGCCTACAAGCGCGGCTACTTCGACCAGGAGATGAGCCAGATCCTCTCTGACCCCGGCGACGACACCAAGGGCTTCTTCGACCCCAACACCCACGAGAACCTGACGTACCTGCAGCTGCTGCGCCGCTGCGTGCCTGACCCGGACACGGGGCTGCTGATGCTGCAGCTGATGGACAAGGGCTCCGTGCTCTACCAGCTGACCGAGGATGCCCGCAAAGCCCTGCAGGCCGCCCGCGCCACCCTGGCCGTGGGGCTCTTCCAGGGCCAGAGCGTCAGCGTCTGGGAGCTCCTCTTCTCCCGCTACGTCCCCGACCACCGGCGCCAGGACCTCCTGCGCCGGTACAAGGCGGGGACGGTCACCATTGCAGAGATGATCGAGCTCCTCACAGCCATCATCACTAGGGCTGAGTCCCAGGGCCACAGTGCCATCGTGGCCCCCAAGTCCGCAGAGAGAGAGGTTCTGCCAGAACCCACCCAGAACGGCAGTGCCGCAAACTCCCAGAAGGAATGGGACCAGAAGCGGGAGCAAGAGCGGGACCAGGAGCGGGAGCAAGAGCGGGACCAGGAGCGGCAGCAAGAGCAGGAGCTGGAGCGATCCCTCAAGTCCTACACCGTCGAGGTCTCGGCAGGCGGCTTCCACGGCAGGAAGGTGTCCCTGTGGGAGCTCCTCTTCTCCAAGTTTGTGTTGGAGCCAAAGCGTCGGGAGCTGCTGGGGCAGTTGAGGGCTGGGAGCCTGGCGCTGGCTGAGCTGGCCACGCTCCTCACCCTCCTCGTGGAGGAGGCGACGCAGCGCAGCAGCAGCGTGAAGTTCACAGGCCTCAGGAGGCAGGTGAGCGCCTCGGACCTGCTGGACTCGGGCATCATCGACACGGACACGCTGGCCGAGCTGGTGCAGGGCGCCAGGACGGTGCAGGAGGTGACGCAAATGGCCTCGGTCAAGCGCTACCTGGACGGCACGGGCGTCATCGCCGGCGTGCTGGTGCCCTCCAAGGCCGACCCTGGCAAGATGGAGAAGATGAGCATCTACCAGGCCATGTGGAAGGGCATCCTGAGGCAGGGCACGGCGCTGGTGCTGCTGGAGGCGCAGGCGGCCACCGGCTTCCTCGTCGATCCCGTCAAGAACCAGAAGCTCTCTGTGGACGAGGCTGTGTCCTCTGGGCTGGTGGGCAGCGAGCTGCACGAGAAGCTGCTGTCGGCCGAGCGGGCCGTGACGGGCTACTCTGACCCCTACACGGGCGACAAGATCTCCCTGTTCCAGGCCATGAAGAAGGAGCTGATCGTCAGGGATCACGGCATCCGCCTGCTCGAGGCCCAGATCGCCACCGGCGGCATCATCGACCCCGTGCACAGCCACCGCCTGCCCGTGGAGGTGGCCTACAAGCGCGGCTACTTCGACCAGGAGATGAGCCAGATCCTCTCTGACCCCGGCGACGACACCAAGGGCTTCTTCGACCCCAACACCCACGAGAACCTGACGTACCTGCAGCTGCTGCGCCGCTGCGTGCCTGACCCGGACACGGGGCTGCTGATGCTGCAGCTGATGGACAAGGGCTCCGTGCTCTACCAGCTGACCGAGGATGCCCGCAAAGCCCTGCAGGCCGCCCGCACCACCCTGGCCGTGGGGCTCTTCCAGGGCCAGAGCGTCAGCGTCTGGGAGCTCCTCTTCTCCCGCTACGTTCCCGACCACCGGCGTCAGGACCTCCTGCGCCGGTACAAGGCGGGGACGGTCACCATTGCAGAGATGATCGAGCTCCTCACAGCCATCATCACTAGGGCTGAGTCCCAGGGCCACAGTGCCATCGTGGCCCCCAAGTCCGCAGAGAGAGAGGTTCTGCCAGAACCCACCCAGAACGGCAGTGCCGCAAACTCCCAGAAGGAATGGGACCAGAAGCGGGAGCAAGAGCGGGACCAGGAGCGGCAGCAAGAGCGGGACCAGGAGCGGCAGCAAGAGCAGGAGCTGGAGCGATCCCTCAAGTCCTACACCGTCGAGGTCTCGGCAGGCGGCTTCCACGGCAGGAAGGTGTCCCTGTGGGAGCTCCTCTTCTCCAAGTTTGTGTTGGAGCCAAAGCGTCGGGAGCTGCTGGGGCAGTTGAGGGCTGGGAGCCTGGCGCTGGCTGAGCTGGCCACGCTCCTCACCCTCCTCGTGGAGGAGGCGACGCAGCGCAGCAGCAGCGTGAAGTTCACAGGCCTCAGGAGGCAGGTGAGCGCCTCGGACCTGCTGGACTCGGGCATCATCGACACGGACACGCTGGCCGAGCTGGCGCAGGGCGCCAGGACGGTGCAGGAGGTGACGCAAATGGCCTCGGTCAAGCGCTACCTGGACGGCACGGGCGTCATCGCCGGCGTGCTGGTGCCCTCCAAGGCCGACCCTGGCAAGATGGAGAAGATGAGCATCTACCAGGCCATGTGGAAGGGCATCCTGAGGCAGGGCACGGCGCTGGTGCTGCTGGAGGCGCAGGCGGCCACCGGCTTCCTCGTCGATCCCGTCAAGAACCAGAAGCTCTCTGTGGACGAGGCTGTGTCCTCTGGGCTGGTGGGCAGCGAGCTGCACGAGAAGCTGCTGTCGGCCGAGCGGGCCGTGACGGGCTACTCTGACCCCTACACGGGCGACAAGATCTCCCTGTTCCAGGCCATGAAGAAGGAGCTGATCGTCAGGGATCACGGCATCCGCCTGCTCGAGGCCCAGATCGCCACCGGCGGCATCATCGACCCCGTGCACAGCCACCGCCTGCCCGTGGAGGTGGCCTACAAGCGTGGCTACTTCGACCAGGAGATGAGCCAGATCCTCTCTGACCCCGGCGACGACACCAAGGGCTTCTTCGACCCCAACACCCACGAGAACCTGACGTACCTGCAGCTGCTGCGCCGCTGCGTGCCTGACCCGGACACGGGGCTTTATTTCCTTAATATTTTTAGAAAATAATTGTAAAACCTTTTGGTGTTTTTCCTTGTTTTTGCCTTAGGGAAGAATGTTGCTATTGTGAATAATTCTTTAACTACTGGTCTTTGTCTTTCTTTTTCTAAATATTTTTTTCCATTTATGATCTCAGTGAGGGAATTTCCTTCATGATCTCTTTCTTTTACCACCACCCACCCACATCAGGTGCTGCTTTGAAGTGCCTCCCCCGAGCAGTGTTTTTGCAGCGCATTGTGTCTTTTTCTTTGGTTGCCTTTCAGGAACAGAGGAGCCAGCCTGGGTTATCTCAGGTCATTTTGGTGAAGTGTGTCATCCTCATTTTCCTCACACAGGTTTAAGTGCAGGTCTTTGTTCTGTATGGGTGTTGCTGTGAGTGGTATTTTTATTCTCTTCCTCTCTTTTCTTGCGTATGCCAGCTATTTTCCCCAGAAGCTTTGCAGGACGATATTCGGGTTGCAGGTTTTTAAGCCTGAGTTTTGCGTGGAGAGCAGATTTCCGCGTGGGCAGGATGCCAGGCTTGCGTTGGGTGTCACCGGTGTGGGACACATCATCTGTGTTTCCTCTCCATGCCTCAGCCTGCCCTGCTTTTCTGGGGGTGTCTGGAGTACAAACAGCCTCAGCCCAGAGTGGTTTGGTCTCTCGCTGTGCTTTCCCTCCCTCCATGAAGCCTCTGTGGGGATGGCTCCTCACAGGAGCTGAGAGTGTACGTGGCTGTGCCGTACTTCCAGTCTGTCCATCCACAGTGGAGCCTCCGTTCCCTCCTGCTCATTCTGCCCTCCCATGTCCTGAGCTGACTCAGCCCACATGCCACGCTCCAGGAGAGGAACAGCCCCGGAGCCACTCTTCCATGGAGTTCAGGGATGAATAATTCTAATGCTGTTTAATAGAAGGAAACTTACCCTCCTTAAATGTGCTGCCTTGGGCTGTTTGCCTTAATTAACCTGGTAATGTCCTGGAAAATGGACTTTTGGCCACAGCTTGTACAGCTGATACCTGGGAACAAGTGTAGAGGAGCTGTGGGACTCCTCACCATAACCCGCTGTGGAGCCCGAAGAATTGCACGGGCTCAGAAAGTGGAGGGACAAATTAATGGGAGAGAAGCCACAGAATCATGGAATAGTTCGGGTGGGAATGGACCTTCTTGTCCCACCCCCTGCCCTGGGCAGGGACACCTTCCACTATCCCAGGTTGCTACAAGCCCCGTCCAATCTGGGGATGGCTTCCAGGGATGGGGCAGCCACAGCTTCTCTGGGCAACCTCTGCCAGGGCCTCCCCACCCTCACAGGGAAGAATTCCTTCCAATATCCCATCCAAACCTACTTTCTTCCAATTTGAAGCCATTCCCCCTTGTCCTGTTGATGCCTTATCCGGCCTCCTAGACACAGACACTAGACAGAGTAAAGGAACAAAAGTAGGTATTTATTTGAAGGGCCTTCAAGGTACACTCTGGGGAGCCAGAGGCTATTGCTAAGATGCACCCTAAGATGGACGACAGGTCACGAGTTCTTCACACTTTTATATGTTTGGTTCATTTACATATCAGGGTCAATTCTCTAATTAAAGCCCCAGTTAAATGATGTAATTCTCCTTAGCCACCCCCCCTTTCAGAGACTCCTTGGTTTACACCCCTTGGGCTCAGGATGGTCCAGGTGTCCTTGAAGAGCAGTTCGGAGAGGCTTTGTTATGTCTAACTAGCATGAGAGAGCAGAAAGTAACAGGCTACAAGAAGCTTCAAAGTTGCACACTAAGCAGTACAGAATTTAAAAAATATAAAAGTTAAAACCTAAGGCATCACTGTCACTCCAGGCCCTTGTCCCAAGTCCCTCTCCAGATCTCTTATAGCCTCCTTTAGTTACTGGAAGGCACAACAATGTCTCCCGAGAGTCTTCTCATCCTGGAAACTCAATTCTCCCTTCCACGGAGGCGAACAGGAACAGCCGGTGTCGGATCACTGGGCTGTGTCTGTGCTGCTGCTGTGACATCTGACTGTGTCGGTGCCAGCGCGGTGCCCCTGTGGCTGCTGCAGTGTGCCACGATTTGGGACACTCCCAAGGACAGGGCACAAGCCACCCTGGGCTCTGGCAGCACCCAGATCTGGGCCCGGGGACTGGCAGGTGCTGAGCTGAGGCCTCCAGGGTATTAAACACTGAGCACAGCCAGGAGTGCCTGTGGAGCCTGTGGACCTTGTCCTCTGCTCCACACTGCCTCCTCCCCTGCCTCCCTCCCCACCTTCCCTCCCAGTCCTTACAGCCATGGAATCATTTGGGTTGGGAAGGCCCTGTGAGACCATGGAATCCAACCGCTCCCCCAGCACGACCAAGGCCACTTCTAGCCCATGTCCCCAGATGTCACATCCACATGTTTATTGAACACTTCCAGGGATGGGGACTCCACCACTGCCCAGGGCAGCTGTCCCAGGGCTGCACAGCCCTTTCCAGGAGGAATTTTCCCAATATCCCTCCTGAACCTCCCCTGGCACAGCTTGAGGCTGTTTCCTCTTGTCCTGTCCCTTGTTCTCTGGGAGCAGAGCCTGACCCCCACCTGGCTCCACCCTCCTGTCAGGGACTTGTAGACAGTGAGAAGGTCTCCCCTGAGCTTCCTTTTCTCTATGCTGGGCTCCCCGAGCTCCCTCAGCCTCTCCTGACCCTTTCCCAGCTCCATTCCCATCTCTGGACACACAGGCAGCACCGGGGCTGGGGAGATGAGGGACTGGAGCATCTCTGAGGGATGGGCTGAGGGAGCTGGGCCTGGTCAGCCCTGAGAAGAGACAACTGAGAGGGTACCTGTGCAGTGAAGGGAGGTGTCAAACCAGGCTCTGCTCCGTGGTGCCAGCCACAGCACATGAGGCAATGGGCAGGACCTGATGCCCAGCAAGTTCCACCTGAGCATGAAGAAGAACTTTTTTCCTGTGCAGTGACTGAGCACTGGAATAGAGACCAGAGAGGGCGTGGAGTCTCCCTCAGCAGAGACATTCCAGAGCCATCTGGACACACTCCTGTGCCATGTGGTCTGTGATTACCCTTCCTGAGGACCCCCACTATGGGTCCTTCCAGCCTGACCCGTCCTGGGATTCTGTGAGTCCGGGATTTCGTAACCCCACTGTACCCAATCCAACCCACACTCCCACTGTGCCCAGGGGCACATTTGAGGATCAGCTGCTGGCAAAGCTGAAAGTGGAAAACACAAAAACCAAAGGCCCTGCTGAGGCACAGGCAGGGACTCACCTCTCCCCCTTCCTCCCTCCGTCTCTGCAGCCCAAAACCGGCCTACTGGGGAAGCCCTGGGTCCCTTTAGGTGTGGGTGCAACTGGGATACCCTGTGCCCCAGCTCTCCACAGCACAGCAACCCCGTGTTGCAGAGCACCTCCTGGATTCCTGGGTATTGGGAAGATTCCTCCCTGTGAGGGTGGGGAGGCCCTGGCAGAGGTTGCCCAGAGAAGCTGGAAGTGTCCAAGGCCAGGTTGGATGGAGCTTGGAGCAACCTGGTCTAGCAGAAGGTGTCCCTGCCCGTGGCACTGGAGGTTGGAACTGGATGATCTTTAAATTCCCTTCCCAAACCGTCCTGTGATTCCATGACTCCTGAGGTCCTGGCAGAGGCACATCTGCCTTTGCTCTGTGGGCGCGTTTTGGGAGTGCTTGGCCAAGCACCACGAGCTGCCATGATTGGCACAGGTCTGCAGGTCCCCAGAGGCCACTGCCCACATCTGGTCTGGCCACAGTGGCCACGTGGGTGGTGGCACTGTCCTCCTGAAGGTGTTGGTGGCCAGGCACCCCATGGGCTGAGCCAGTGGTAGAAGGCTCAGCTGGGGGAGCGCAGGCTCAGCCACCCCAGGCAGAGCAGCCACATTTATCCAGTGATGATCTCTGGGGCAAGATTTCCCCTGTCTGCTCGCAGCAGGACGTTCTACCAGCACCAATCACCTGTCACCTGCGTCCTGGGAGAGGGGGGTGGCACAGACGGCTGACCCTGACCCTCGGAGAAGGGCAGTGGAGTTGCATCTTTGGCCAGAAGGGCAGAGCCCACCAGCTCCAGTTAGATCTGCACGTCCTCCAGTGCCCAAGGTGAGCTCTGGAGATGCCCCCACAGCTGAGGCTGTGGGGGGCTCAGGAGCTTGGGGTCCCCCTGGAGCAGGCACTGAATGAGCACAGCTCTGTCCATACCTGTGCCTTGTCCCAATGTGCCTCAGGGGAAAACAGGAGTGTGGCTGGGGGCAACCTGGGCCAGATCTTAAGCATGTTCCTTCCCCTCGCTGTGCTCCAGAGCTGCCGAGGGAAACTCGGCTGCCAGAAAGCCAAAAAAAAAGCAAGCTCCTTGGGAAGGGTGTGGGAAGCAGTTGCAGCCGTGGTGCACCCCCGGCACCACCCCAGTGACCCTGACACCATCCCTGCAGCTCCGGCACCACCCCAGCACCCCCAGATTATCTCCCTCCCGGACCCTGCCACAGGCCAGGTGCCCTGAGCACCAGGAAAAGCCTGGCCGATCCCTTTTTCCCAGGAATCATGAGTCAGGGGAGAGGATACTTGATAGTCCGTTTCCCACAGAGATCAGAGTTGTGCAATCTCTCCCAGGCAGAATAAAGAGCATTTTTTGTGTGTGTCTGTGTCTGCCTGTGCTCGTCCCCTGGGCGCGGGTCTGGGCCGGCTCCTTGTGTCTTTCGAAAGGGAGCATTTTTGTTATTCTTTCCTCCGGAGGCGCCGGCACTGAGAACAGGCGGGGCAGGGGTGGCGGCCAGCGGCACCTGCAGGGGACGGCAACGCCGCCGAGAGTCCAGCCCTGCCCAGGGTCCAGCCCTGCCCAGGGTCCAACCCTGCCAAGGGGACATTCCCCCTCGGGCCCAGCTCTGCCGGCTCACGCAGCTCGGCAGGTCCCGAGTCACTCCACACCTGCCCGGCAACGCCGGCGCACGAGCTCCACGCCGTGGGTCGGGCCAGGCAGAGGGGCACCGGGTGCTACCTGATTTCTCTGGTTACCGATGTCCCCTGTGTGACAGACCGAACTCTTTCAGACAAACTGGTTGAGCCCTGCACTCCTCGTGCCCCTGATTCCCTGGGACTGATTCCTTTAACCGGCTGGTTTCTGGCCAGGCAAGGCAAAATTGTTAGAAGCAGATCCTCTGATAAGGATTCCTTCTGATAAGGCACCGCTGACTCGGCTACGCCAGCATGAGGAGCAGGGCCAAACAGCATCATGGCATTAGAATGGGCCAGAAACCATCAGAGACCCCCAAAGACCCCCAAAGCACCCCCCGGAGGCTTCCTGCAGAGGACAGCACACGATTCACAGTGTTGCATCCAGTAGTGTAAAATTGCCCACCAGGGGAAATACCTGGACACAGCCACCTAAACCTGAATGTAAATTAACCCACTGCAGTATTCACGCAAGGGCATGACTCCGCACACAAGATGGAGAAGTGCAAAGTGTTTATTGCGCAGTGAATATTCCCTAAATACCAGCACCTAACAGGACATCACATCATATAAACAGGAAAGATGTTCACCTCAGTGTCCCCCAATCACCTGGGACAGTGCACAGACATTGCTTATTATGGTAACAGGTAAACAATACCCTATAACGTCACAAACTACAATTATCACATCTCATAGGTCCAGCACTGTCCAGAAACCCACAATCCTCTCTCAGCCCATCCCCGGTGACCTGGATGCACTCCCAGGATCACCTCTGGGTCCAAGAAAGAGGCTCTCTCTCCGGCCCTCTGGGCCTATCTCTCTTCCAGCACATAGTGCGCCCCAACAACCCACTGGATTCCTGTTTTGTGGGCCCCCACCCCCGATGGATGGAGACTGTGACCATCAGTCTGACCACGGACACTGAAATTGCAATGGTCGAGTCTCCTCACTGGGTGATGGGTGGTGGGTGATACCTTTCCATTATCTACTCTGGTCCGTCCTTCCTTCCTTCCTTCCTTCCTTCCTTCCTTCCTTCCTTCCTTCCTTCCTTCCTTCCCTTTCCTTCTTCTCCTTATATGCATTCTTAAATGATATATTTAGACTTCTAACTTTTTATAGATGATAATAAAAACAGCCATGTCCTTCCCTTCCACTGAAAGGAATTAAAGCAATCACATTGTTTTAAAATAACCCTGGTCATGTATACACGGGTAATTCGGTGTAGTTTCACTCTGATGCACCCCAAGGGGTGGATTAGTAAGAACCCTGCTGTGCTCTGCCTGTGCACGGATGCTTCAGAGGGCTGTCCAAGTGCAGGGGCTGCCATCCCCAACGTCCAGCATGGGCTCTGTGCATCACCCTCCACAGAGAAACGTCCTCAGCAGCCACAGGTCCGGGGGCTCAGGGACCAACGCTCCTGGGACCAGCTGGAAGGGAGCCAGGAGCAGTGTCAGCACCTGAGCTCTGGCATCGGAGGTTTCCCAAATCAATCATCGAAGGAAAACCCTCCCCAAACACCCCAGTGCTGAAACATCCTTGGGAAAGGCATCTCCCAGCCCTCTGATGTGGTTCATGGCTGCTTCAGCCAAGACTCCCACACCTTCCGGCAGGTGAGGCTGCGGGGCTGTGGATGCCCAAGCCCAGGTGTGTCTCGGGAAGCTGCAGGACCAGCTGGTGAGTCAGCGAGCACAGGGGCATCCCGGGGGTCTGTGCCCCTCTCTGTGCCCCGGGGAGCTGCAGTGAGGGGCAGCTGCAGAGGCGGAGGCAGCGCACGAATGTTTCAGGGGCCTCCCCAGACCTGCACTCACCTGGTGTTGCTTTTCAGCATAAAAACATCGGCCCTTGCTAACACCTGACAGCTTTGAGGCCACACGGGCACAGCAGCAGGGCAGCACCAGCAATCCAGCGCCACAGAATCATGGAATCACGCCCGAGCCCAACTGTTCCCCCAGCACTGCCAAGGCCACCACTGTCCCATGTCCTGAAGTGCCACATTCACATAGCTGTTAAATCCCCCCAAGGGTGGGGACTCTACCACTGCCCTGGGCAGCCGTGCCAGGGCTGGACAGCCCTTTACTGGAAAGGTGTTTTCCCAATACCCCAAAAGAACATCAACAACAACAACAACAACAACAATAATAATACTAATAATAGTAATAATAATGTATGTGTTATATATATTAATAATTCCCAATAACTTGAGGTCATTTCCTTCCATCCTGTCCCTCATTCCTTGGGAGCAGAGCCCAACCCCCAGCTGGCTGAACCCTCCTGTCAGGGAGTTGTTGAGAGCGAGAAGGTCCCTCCTGATGTGACATGAACTATCCCCAAATGTGATGCTGTCCCCTCCCTGCCTCCTGCTGAGCACAGGACATGCGGTCACTTGAGGACCTTGCACGGAGGCACAGGGCCCTGGCAGGTGCCAGAGAAGGTGCCGGGGGGTCTCAGGCAGCACAGCTCTGGCTGCTCACAGGGCAGCTCTGGGAAGCTCCAGGATGTCCCTACGGACGGTCCAGCTCCCGGGGAAGGGGAGAGCTGGGGCCTCTGCAGGTCCATTAACTCCCCAGGCCTGAAGCAAAGTGATAAGTCAATGTTCTCCCCAGACAACCCAGAGCAGTTTGTGTTCTCACAAATGTCCCGCTCCTGGCACTTCAAGGAAAGTGAAATGTGGAATCGCTGTGTTTGAAACCCAAACAGCAGCTGCTGCCCCAGTCACAAACCTCTGACCATGTTCACAGCACAGGAGGCTCAGCGCCAGCCCCAGTGGCACATCAGCTGCTTCCAGCGGGAGAAGATAAAACAGGCAAACCCGTGGGCATTGCTCGAAGGGACAGCGGCTCCCAGGATCCCTGAAGGTCTCCGCCGGCGCAGCTGAAACCCACAGTGCAGCACGGCGGGATCCACACCACCCACCCACCGACGAGTCCACACAGCCTGGCTGGCACCCCTGGACAGTCTCCTCTGCAGGAAGTCTCCAGGACTCGGCACAAACTGGGAGCAGCCTAAGGAACAGCTTCCCCGTGGGGTGGACAGCTGATAGCCCATCCTCCTCACGCAGTTGTTTCCAAAAGCTCGGGATTAATCCTTCAGTCTTCAGGGAAGAGCCTGGTTGGTTCTCTTCTGAAGAGGGGATGACCTGGGAGGAGCACGAGGAGAGGCACCGGCATTTCCACATGACCCAGCTCTGTCAAAGGCACCTGGTGCCTGTGAGGGAGGTGGGGCTGCTCCGAGCCCGGAGGAGGTGACGCTCAGACCGACTCACCGTGGATGATGTTTGTCATTGGTCACACCAGCTGCCCCGGGCAGCCAAGGGACAGCAGGTCCGTGTGGCTGGTGGCCGCTCTGTGGGCACATCCCACATACGCAAGTGGTCAGAGGAGTCATGCCCCGGGCTCTGGAGAGAGTCACACAGTGCTCTCCACAGCTGTAACGGGACCAGGGCTCCGGTGCCGTGGGACACGTCCACTGTGGGGAGATAAACCACAGCCTGTCTGTCAGCGGCAAAGAAACCTCTGAGGGAAGCTGCCAAATGCTGGCACTTCAGAGGCATCTAAACGAGCTGTGCCAGCTCCAGAGAGTGCTCCAGGGCCACTGGCACACTTTGGAGGAGTGTCCTGCATGGCCATGGCCATGCCCAAGGAGCGGTGGGGGGAACCAACATGGAGTGACTCGGTGCTGCCACACTCAATGGGCCGGGTCTGTGCGTGGAGCCTGGGCTGAACTGAGCAGAGCTGAGCAAACAGAGAGGTGGGATCCTACTGCCCGAGAAGGCCAGGTGACCCCTGCACCCCTCGCACTCTGTCCTGCCAAGGATGCAGCCCAGGAGGAAGCGTTGCTGCAGCCCGGCTGGAATGGCTGAACCTATGGTGAAACAACAAAATCACCGTGGAATCACAGATGGGTTTGGGCTGAAGTGTCCCTAAAACTCATCCAGTCCCAACCCCTGCCCACCTTCCACTATCCTAGGTTGCTCCAAGCCCCATCCAACCTGGCCTTGGACACTCCCAGGGATGGGGCAGCCACAGCTTCTCTGGGCAACCTGTGCCAGGGCCACACCACCCTCACAGGGAAGAACTTCTTCCCAATACCTCCTCTAAATAAATCCCTCCTTTTTCAGTTAAAAACTGCCCCCCTCCCACCTTGTCCTGTCACTCTCTGCCCATGGTAAGAGAAATGCAATTAGTGAAGTTCCAGTTACGCTGCAATAACCAAGTGCAGCATCAGGCAGGCTGAGAGCCGATGTCAGGCAGGGAAGGGCTTCGGAGCAGAGAGCGAAGACACCAGGACCGGGTCCTGTACCCACCTCTCCCCCGAGGACAGGGGACCTCCTGCCCAGGTGTGTTCCCCGGAGCCAAACCCCCGCGGTGAGTCAGAGGGAAAAGCTCTCCGTGTGCTGATCAGCCAGTCTGGCGAGCGCCTACGCGAGCAGGAATGTGCTCCTGGAGCAGGACATCCAGGAAAGGCAGGGCCGGGGCCGGCAGCCCCTCCTGCACGCGGGGCACCGAGTCACTCACGGCCACGCGGGGCAGTCACACACCCGGCTGTGGGCAGCTGTCCGTGCTGCCTCACCCACGCCTTGCACACGCACTGTCACACGTGTCCCCACTCACAGGGAATCACCCACGCCTTGCACACGCACTGTCACACGTGTCCCCACTCACGGGGAGTCACCCACGCCTTGCACGCGCACTGTCACACGTGTCCCCACTCACGGGGAGTCACCCACGCCTTGCACACCCACTGTCACACGTGTCCCCACTCACGGGGAGTCACCCACGCCTTGCACATGCACTGTCACACATGTCCCCACTCACGGGGAGTCACCCACGCCTTGCACGCCCACTGTCACACGTGTCCCCACTCACAGGGAATCACCCATGCCTTGCACACGCACTGTCACACGTGTCCCCACTCACAGGGAGTCACCTACACACGGAGTCACACCGGAGCCCACACAGTCACACACACACCGTCACACACATACACAGAGTCACACCAGAGCCCACACAGTCACACAGACACACAGTCACACCAGAGCCCATACAGTTACAGGCACACGGAATCACACAGGAGCCCACAGAGTCACACCAGAGCCGACACACACACACCGAGGCACAGACACCTGCGCAGGCTGACAGGAGCACGGACACTGTCACGAATGTTCCCATGCACATCCGTGGCCAACACTGTCCCTTCTCTGTCAGCCCAGGCATGGCTACAGGGACAGGCTTGGCCGGGGTGCGGGGACAGCTGCAGGGTGCTGGCTGCAGCTGCCAACCAGCCAAGGCACTCAGCCGGGGCAAAGGCAGATCCAACAAGCCCAAATCCGTGGAGACCCCCGTGGCAGCTGGGACCATGGCCAGGGCTGTCCACAAGCAGCTGTACTGTCAGAAAAAAGCTGTGGCTGAGTCCAGAAGCCTCATGGAGAGAGAGGTGTCCCACGTCTTGCACCTGGACCACTCCCCGTGCCCCAGCCTCTGCCACCCCAGGGGTGCTGGGCTGTGGCTCCGTGGTCAGTGCAGGTCCGTGTCCCAGGTATGCTCCCGTGTGTCAGCACAGGGCAGGGCCTCCCTGCCGTCCCCAGGGGCGGGGGAGGGAAGGATTTAAATTGGGCACTTGCCTCCTCTGCTCACCTGGCTGGCAGTCGGCAGGAGGAGGAGGAAGAAGAGGAGGAGGAGGAGGACCGGAGCCTGCCGGCGATCCAGCCGCTCTGGATACACGTCCAGGAGGTAGGACAGAGCCCACCTGGGGGTCACCGAGGCCAGCACAGGGGACCTCACAGGACGTCCAGTACGGGAAGCGGGGACCTCACCTCTATCCCAAACTCCAGCGTGGAGAGGAGGTGGCTGCTGAAACTCCCGGGATTGGTGAGCAGGAGATCTCCAGGCAGAACTTGGTCCTTTCTGGGAAGGGACAAAGTGACCGAGTGGCACCAGCGTGACTGGAGCTGCTGCTCTGCGTGTTTTGTGTCGCCAATGCTTCAGCTGAACTGGGATGCGGGCGGGAAACAGCCGGAGCTGCGGGATCCGCCTGAGCCCGGAGGCACCGGGGGCCGGAGGCCGTGGCTGGAGCAGTGGGGCTCGGCTAGGATCCAGGAGGCTGTGGCTGGAGCAGTGGGTCTCGCTGGCACTCCAGGACCAGACGCCGTGGCTGGAGCAGTGAGGCTCGGCCTGGAGCCCGGCGAGGAGGCTGCAAGCGAGTGCTGGGCTGGGGGCACTGGTGGGATTCCCCTTCCCGGGGCGCGGGCAGGGCTGGGGACCCCCGCGCTGTGGGGCCACTCCAGCTCGCTCCGGCTGGAAAACCGCTTCCACTGGAGCCTCCTGGGCTGGGCTGCTGCGACAGCTTGCAGAGCCAGCCAGCCCCTGCCCCGGGAGCTGCGTGTGCAGCCCAGCCCCGGCATCAGGAGGCTGATTAGAGACCAGCTAATGACAGGCTGCAGTTGGGAAACGACTTTGCCGTGCAGGGTGTTCACACGACATCCGTGTCCTACAAAGGTGTCGCTGGCTCCAGGGTGTGACACCACACTCCGGGACCCAGTGCCACCCCAGCAGGCAGCGCAACCAGCCCATCGCCTCCCGGCTGCATCCTCGGAGTCGGGCAGGGGGGGAGAGAAGCTGCTGCCAGGGGCTGGAGGCACAAGGTGGGACAGAGCCATGGGCAGGGTCCCCGGAGAGCAAGGGCTGGGCTGGGACTGCTGGGATAAACCTCTCCCCCATCGTGATGCATCTGCCCCAGCATCAATCCAATATTTAAATGGATCAAAAGCAATGACTCAGAGATTTTCCGACCAGTTAGGTAAACACCAGAGACTTAAGCTCTGACCTTGATAATGAATTAAACGTGTCATTAATGTCACTCACCACAGTTTACAGGAGATGGGTGTTCCCAAAGAAATCCTTTGGGTTTCGATTCTGCTGCTTTTACAAGACTGTGGCCTCATCACTGCACAGTGTTGGAGATGCTGAAAGTTTGTTTACAGAGCTTCTCAAGGGGACCGGGTGACAACATGTGAGACATCCCGTGAGTGGGTGGCATCCCTGCCCATGGCAAGGGGTGGAACGAGATGAGTTTTAAGCTCTCTTCCCACCCCAGCTATCCTGGGATTCCATGATGCATCTGTGATTGCTCCATTAAATTATACAGAGCCCAGTTTTGCAGGACAGGAGGGTGACAGGATGGGGTTTAGGGTCTCTGCCCACCTGGTGGCCTTAGAACAAGCAGAGACCCAGAGAACCCAGAGACCCACCCCAGCTGCAGCAGCGGCACAGCCGGAGGGAAGGTCTCTCTCAGCTCAGACCCGCTGCTGCCCGTGGATCTGAACAGCCACTCATCTATCCCTAAGACTATTCCTGTGTCCTGTGGACTGCCAGGGTGGTGTGGGATCACACAGCACCCAAGAAGATCCCCACACACAGCTGTGTGCTGGGCTGTGCCTGTCACCCTGTGTCCCACCATGCTCACAGCCAGCCCGTGACCAGCACAGGGCCAGCCAGGGCCATGGTCTCAGAGGGCAGAAGATTACTGTCAGCACCAGCCAGCACCTCTCTGAGGCTGTGGCATCATATCAGGAAGCCACTGCTGTCTCTTGGCATGACCTGAGCTTGGGAAGAGACCATCAGCAAAATCTGCCTGCCCCAGGTCAGCTCCAGGGAGCAGGGAGGGAGCAGGGAGGGAGCAGTGGGGTAGGCAGCACTCCTGACTCGTGCTGGCACCCGGTGGCATCAGCCCAGATGTAAGTAGTGGTTGTGTCACCCAGGAACAGAAGAGGAAAGTGGTTGAGGCCAGAGGTTTGAGGCAGCGTCGGGCTCTGAGAGAGCAGGTGGGTCCTCGGGGGGCTGGAGGGAGGCCAAGGTGTCCATGCTGCTGAGAGGATGCTTCTTTGCATGGTGCATGTCTGTCACTAACCTGTGGCATGCCCTCAGAGCTCTCTGCCCACCCCAGATGCACTCTGGTCCTAGGATTGCTCTGAGGGAGCAGCAAAGCCCCAGATGCTACTCCCTGCTTCTCCCTGGGCTCCTGCAGCCTCCTCCAGGGAGAGGTTTTCTCCACACCCACTGTGAAAACCGCACACGGACTTGTGTCTTACCACAGGCTCTGTTTGTTTCTCCCTCCTCAGACACACTCAGTGCCCCACAGGAGCAGGATTCTTCCTCAGAGATGATGCAGAAGATGAGTGGATGCTCCCAGAACAACAAGTCAAGCAGCACAGGGAGTAACCCGGTTGCAGGTGAACAGAAAGAGATGGGTGGGGGTGGGAGTAACTTCATCGCTGGAGTCTTCATCCAGGCCAAGCACAAGAAGTTGAGTATCTATGAAGCCATGATGAGGGGGCTGCTGACCCCGGGCACGGCGCTGGTGCTGCTGGAAGCACAGGCAGCGTCGGGGCTGCTCACGGACCCCGTGAGGAACGAGCAGCTCTCGGTGAAAGAGGCGCTGGCTCAGGGACTCATCGGCCGGGACTTCTACGAGAAGCTGCTCTCAGCGGAGGGAGCCGTGACAGGGTACACAGAGCCCTACACTGGACACAGGATCTCCCTGTTCCAGGCCATGAAGCAGGAATTCATCGTCAGGGAACACGCCATCCGCCTGCTCCAGGCCCAGATGGCCACCGGCGGCATCATCGACCCCGTGCACGGCCACCGTGTCCCCGTGGAGGTGGCCTACAAGCGCGGCTACTTCGACAAGGAGATGAGCCAGTTCCTCTCTGACCCCGAGAATCAAACAAGAACTTGCTTCGACCCCAACACCCACGAGAACCTGACGTACCTGCAGCTGCTGCGCCGCTGCGTGCCTGACCCGGACACGGGGCTGCTGATGCTGCAGCTGATGGACAAGGGCTCCGTGCTCTACCAGCTGACCGAGGATGCCCGTAAAGCCCTGCAGGCCGCCCGCACCACCCTGGCCGTGGGGCTCTTCCAGGGCCAGAGCGTCAGCGTCTGGGAGCTCCTCTTCTCCCGCTACGTCCCTGACCACCAGAGAGAGGAGCTGCTGAGGAAATACAAGGTGGGGACAATGACCATCCTGCAGATGATCGATGTCCTCACTGCCACCATCACGGGGGCAGAAAGGGAAAACGGGGCTCTGGGCTCATGCACAGCCAAACCCAATAACAAGATGAGGGCGTCACCCCTGGCTCAGGACACACAGTCCCAGGAGCAACAGTTGAGAAAATCCTTGAAGTCCGCAACCGTCCGTGTCACTGCTGGGGAGTTCCGGGGGCAAAACATTTCTGTGCTGGACCTGCTCTTTTCCAAATATGTCCCTCAGGGGAAGCGGCAGGAGCTGCTGGAGTTGTACAGGGCAGGGATACTGACCACGGAGCAGGTGGCCACTGTGGTCACCACCATTGTGAACCGAACAGAAGCTGCGAACGCCGCACTCGTGGCAAATGCCAGGAGCCCACACAGGGCAGTGGCAGCAGCAGGGGAGGATGAAGAGGATTGTTCAGCACACCTGGACGACTCCTTGAAGTCCACCACCATCAGTGTGCCAGCTGGGGAGCTGCAGGGAAAGCAGGTGTCCCTGTGGGACCTGCTCTTCTCCGACTACATCCCCGAGGAGAAGAGGCAGGAGCTGCTGGAGCTGTATCATGAAAGGTTATTAACTCTGGAGCAGATGACAACTGTTGCCAGCACCCTCATTAAGAAAAAAGAATCTACAGGCAGGAAATTCCAAATTACAGTGAAGAGTTCCAACCAGGACGCTGTGAGAGAAGCAGGAGAGGAGGGGGATGATCCCCCCAAAGAGGAACCGTGGGAAACAACCTTAAAAACCACAGTGGTCGACATTGAGGCTGGGGAGTTTCGGGGCCACAAGGTCTCCCTGTGGGACCTGCTCCACTCCCACTACATCCCCAAGGAGAACAGGAAGGAGCTCCTGGAGCTGTACGAGGCAGGTGAGTTAACCCTGGAGCAGGTGAAGACCGTTGTCAGCACCATTGTGACCCGGGCAGCAGCAGCAGCAGCAGCAGCAGCAGCAGCAGAGAGGGCAGAGCCAGCGGCACCTGTGAACGAGCCCAGGGCAGAGCCAGCAGCCACAGAGGCTGAACCCACCCCACTGCACAGGGACAGGGCTTGGGAAGAGACCCTGAAGGCCACCACAGCCGAGGTGTCAGTGGGGGAGTTCCAGGGCAGGCAGATCTCCCTGTGGGACCTGCTCTTCTCCCCCCACATCCCCGAGGAGAAGAGGCAGGAGCTGCTGGAGCTCTACCGTGCAGGGACATTGGCCTTGGAGCAGTTAAAATTTGTTGTCACCACTCTCATTGAGAAAAAAGAATCTACAGGCAGGAAATTCCAAATTACAGTGAAGAGTTCCAACCAGGATGCTGTGACAGCAGCAGGAGAGGAGGGGGATGATCCCCCCAAAGAGGAACCGTGGGAAACAACCTTAAAAACCACAGTGGTCGACATTGAGGTTGGGGAGTTTCAGGGCCACAAGGTCTCCCTGTGGGACCTGCTCCACTCCCACTACATCCCCAAGGAGAACAGGAAGGAGCTCCTGGAGCTGTACGAGGCAGGTGAGTTAACCCTGGAGCAGGTGAAGACCGTTGTCAGCACCATTGTGACCCGGGCAGCAGCAGCAGCAGCAGAGAGGGCAGAGCCAGCGGCACCTGTGAACAAACCCAGGGCAGAGCCAGCAGCCACAGAGGCTGAACCCACCCCCCTGCACAGGGACAGGGCTTGGGAAGAGACCCTGAAGGCCACCACAGCCGAGGTGTCAGTGGGGGAGTTCCAGGGCAGGCAGATCTCCCTGTGGGACCTGCTCTTCTCCCCCCACATCCCCGAGGAGAAGCGGCAGGAGCTGCTGGAGCTCTACCGTGGGGGGACGCTCCCCATCCAGGAGCTGCTCAACACCACCAGCAGCCTCGCCATTGACGGCCATGAGAAGCACTTCGGGGCCCTTCCTGCGCACACCGTGGATCTTTTGCGCTCTGAGGGCTCCTACATCACATTTGACCCGTCCCAGGAGCGCAGGGTGTCGGTGTGGGAGCTCCTGTCCTCCAAGCAGGTCTCCGAGTACAGGCGGGAGGCGCATCTCGACACCTACCCCTCGGGAGGGCTGACAGTGAACAGAATCACCATCACCACCACCATCACCACCGGCCCCTGGCGTGAGAAGAGCCGCCCCCGGCACCACTAACACCAACCCTGGCAGAGGAGGGTCCTGGGCACCTGTGGGACTTGGCTCTCCACGCCCCTCCGTGTGTCACAGCGGCGACAAACCCGTGTGTGGAGTGGGGTGGGCGCTTGGTTAAACTCCTGCTGTCTCAACTCTGGCTGTGCTGAGATTTCTTTTGCCCAGCAGAGCTTTCCCAGAGGGGCTCTGCAGGTGTCCAGGAGCCTTGGGACTGCACCGTGCATGCAGAGGCACTGACCAAGGACAGGGACATGTGGAGCCACCACCCGAGTCAGGTGGGCTGGAGAGTGCCCTGGGTGGGAGCAGGCAGAGACCCCAGGGCAGGGGCTGTGGGCAGCAACACCCGGCCCCAGGAGAGCCACGGAGGGACAGACACCTCCTGTTCAGGACAGCTGGGACCTCGGCCCTGCTGCACAGCGGGGGCAGCATGTGGGGCTGTGGTGGCCTGTGGGACATTGAGACCCGACCTGTCCCTCAGTTCTGCTGCAGAATGGGGCCACAGGGGTCCCTGGGCTGCAGGGTGGGGCTGCGAGGGTCCCTGGGCTGCTGGAGCTCATTGCGCATGAGCACTGAAGGAGAGGGACGCTGGTGCCAGGGCTATGACACCTGTGACAGTGAGAGGTGGCCGGGGGCACCCACAGGAGCGGTGGTGCCTCCACGGGGCACGAGGACACTGCATGCAGGGCATGGGGTGCTGCTTCACAGAGGGAACGAGGATGCTGGAAATCCCTAGGAAGGGAGCACAGAAAAGGACAACATATCCTGAGGCACTTATTGTCCCATCCCATTGTCCCGTCTCATCCCGTCCCATCTCATTGTCCCATCCCATTGTCCCATCTCATCCCATCCCATCTCATTGTCCCATCTCATCCGATCTCATTGTCCCGCCTCATTGACCCACCTCATTGTCCCATCCCATCCCATTGTCCCATCTCATTGTCCCATCCCATCCCATCCCATTGTCCCATCTCGTGAGGACTCAGAGAAGCACAAGAATGGTGAGGCACTGGGAAGGAGAGGGAGGATGAGTGGACTCCTGGGATGGAGAAACACCCAGGGTGGATGGCACAGCAGCCATGTGCTCCATGTCCTCTCCAGCCCAAGGATCGTGGGTTATTCCCAATCCAGCAGGAGACCAGCTGAGGCCGAGGGAAGGAATTCTGCACACTCGGGGTGACTGGGCCGAGGAGCTCCCCTTGCAGGATGTCCCGGGAGCTAAAAGTTCCCATGGACTCACAAAGCATTTGGAGTAAGTTGTGGAGGAAAACCCATCAGGGCTACTAACCGAGAGGAGAGGTGGCTGTTTCGGTCATTCCCAGAGCCACCAACACCGTGGGGACACTGGGGTGGCACTGCCATGTCCGTGCCTTTTCCCCACACCGTGTCCCCTCACCGGCTGGCGGCTGATGCCATGGATGGGACACTGCAGCCCCCCCCCGTGTCCCTGCTCCTGGCACGGGCTGGACACCAGCCGGTGCCTCTGGCACTGGGACACGCCGAGGGCTGGGGTGGTGTCGGATGGGGACGGAGGGCTCGCAGCCAGGGTAGGGCAGGGTCTGCAGGGACTCGGCGCCAGCTTCGGCCTGCCCGGGGAGCCGAGGCTGGGAGGGCTCCAGATGGCTCCAGGGACTCGGGTTGCACTCCCACAGGAAGTGCTGGATTTCCAAAAAAGCAGCTGAAAGGAAACAGGAGGTTGTGCGAGGGGAGAGCTGAATACATTTGCATAGCTAAAAGCTCGTTGCATAACAGGACGAATCGGAACAGACTCCGAGCGCTCCCGGGGGCACGGGGGAAAGGAAGGGTCGGGCAGCAGGAGCTCCATCCCTGCGGGAATGTCGCACCACAGCGGATGCGCCGGGAAACGCCTCAGTGCTGTGGGAGAAGAGTTGGGGGACAGAAAAAGCTCCAGGACGGGACCTGACCTGCCGGAAAAGGAACAGGAAACCAGCAAATCCCTCGCTGTGCCCACGGGCGTGAGTGGGAAAGCAGGGGGAGTGCCCACAGCAGCTTTCCCTGCAGAGTGATCACAGAATCAGGGGCTCATGGAATGGTTTGGTGGGAAGGGACATTAAAGCTCATCCCGTTCCACCCCCTGCCCTGGGCGGGGACACCTTCCAGTATCCCAGGGTGCTCCAAGCACCAGTGTCCAACCTGGCCTAGAACACTTCCAGGGATCCAGGGGCAGCCACAGCTTCTCTGAGCACCCTGTCCAGGGCCTCATACCCCTCACAGGGAAGAATTTCTTCCCAGTATCACATCTAAATCTACTCTCTTCCAGCACAAAGCTGTTCCCCTTGTCCCCTGTCACTGCAGGCCCTTGTGAAAAGTCCCTCTCCAGGGACCCACAGGGGCACACCCCTCGGCAGCGGTGCCCTTGAGTGTGGGATGTGGTGCCAGCCTGGCCCATTGCCCCCCTGGAGCCCCCAGCTCGCCCGGGCACAGCCAAGGGGGCTGGCAGGGCGCTCCCGGGTCGGCTCCTGATGGCAGCACCTTCCTCAGGAACCTTCATGCGGAACAGGCAGGCTCTGCCCTTCCTTTTCCAGCAGCCACAAACGTTCTCTGAGTGTCCAGCTCAATCTCCTCACGTGCAAACCCCTCCATCAGCTGAAGCAGACCCACTCCTGGCCCCCTGTTTGTCCCTGATAAGGCTGCCCTGGGTGGTTTTATCTCCCAGCACATCTGTCC
This sequence comes from Lycocorax pyrrhopterus obiensis, assembly GCA_014706295.1. Classification (NCBI taxonomy): domain Eukaryota; kingdom Metazoa; phylum Chordata; class Aves; order Passeriformes; family Paradisaeidae; genus Lycocorax; species Lycocorax pyrrhopterus. The sequence goes on along the minus strand of JACSVZ010000044.1, from coordinate 252,802 downwards.
TGCCAGAGCTGCTCCTGCTCTGCGTTCCTGCCTCAGTCATGTCTCTGCCCCTTTTCCACAGCGAATCCGTGGCTTTTTGGCGTGGCTGGTGCTCAGGCTGCACACGGAGCCCTGTCTAGCCCCTGGCGCTGTCTGCCCCTCTGGAAACACCTCCCGGGGCAGCTGAGAACATGCCACGGCCTCATTACCCTAAGCCCACATCCCTCCTGGGGCTGCTGAACCCACACAGGCCTTTTCCTCTTTAATCACTCCCGTGTCCTACGCTTCATGGCGTAGCTGTTTGTTCAGTGACTCCAGGGCATGACTGTGCATTTGGGCCCATTCCTGATGGTCCCATGACTGTTCCTCCAGCTTCAATGTCACCCGTCCCAGCCCTCTGTGCTCCCTCAGCTCAGCCTGCTGACCGCACCTGGTGGTTATCGACGAAGCTGTTGATAAAAATATTAAATTAATTTGGTTCTGAGAGCCCATATTTCCCCTTGCAACTCCCCTTCCAGCACACTCCAGTCTCCGGGGCAGACAGGGCACTGCTCGTGTCTCTGTCCCACCTGTGCGGCAACCAGGCTGTCACAGGGGACAGAAGTTTCCTTTTTGGCTTTGCTGCTGCTGGGATCTGCTGGGGAGTGCAAATTGTCCTGGTTTGTCCCAACAGCACAAAGAGAGGGCTCAGCAACGGAGCTCTGGGGTCTCCAGCAACTTCTCCCCAACTCCAGAGGTCACACCTGGCACCAGCTCCGTCTGTTACGTTTCTCCTCATGAAAAGTTTGACCTGGAAGATAAAAAGGAACAAACCAAACTGTTATGATGAAGCTTTGTCCAATTTTCCACTGAACTGGTTCCACGTCTTTGCCTTAATCAAAGCTCAGAAAAGTGTTAAAGGTTGTTGGGACAGGGAACTCCCCGGCTGTGACGTGACAGCCCGAACTCCTCCCTCCGTGACAGCCAGGAGAGGGTCCTGCAGCCCAAAGTCCTCGTGGGGGTCACGATGTCCTCCCTCCTCATCCTCCCTGCGTGGGAGAGGTTCTGCCAAAAGTGTGACACGGACTGTCCCCTCCTCACCTCACCAGGAACTGCCCATCCCATCCCCCAACGTCCCCTCAGCGTGGGGAACGGGACAGGGGTCTCGGCCAGCTCTGCCTGGGGACAGGGCTCCTTCGGGGGTCCTGGGGAGGTCGGGATCCTGGAGAGCAGCGGGATCACAGAGAGATGGGGGCTGAAGGAACCAGCAGAGATTTCAAAGTGAAACCACAGCCCAAGGAAGCAGGGAATACCCCATCAGCCAAACACAGGGTTCAGGACATGGAGACTCTGGGATCGGGGTCTCAGCCACACTCAGCACTGGGTGTGCCCGTGCCATCCCCACCAGGAGCTCCACCAGCTCAGCTTCCACCCTTGTGAGCAGGGCCAGGAGTCAGGAAACCCTGAGCAGGGCCCTGTGGAACAGCAGTGAATTCTCCCGGGAGCTGCTGAGGGCCAGCAGGGGCTGACACAAACCAGGTGCCCTTTGTGCATGACCAGCTACAGACAATGGGCAAAGTCCAACAGCTGCCTCCAAAACCCAGCCAGCCTGCTCCAAAATACAACCCCTCTGCTCCAGAATACAACTGTCTCCAAAATCCAACCAGCCTGCTCCCAAATCCAACCAGCCTGCTCCAAAATCCGATCCCTCTGCTCCAAAATCCAACTGTCTCCCAAATCCAACCAGCCTGCTCCAAAAATACAATTACTCTGCTCCCAAATCCAATCCCCTGCTCCCAAATCCAGCCAGCCTGCTCCAAAATGCAATTGCTCTGCTCCCAAATCCAACTGGCCTGTTCCCAAATACAATCACTCTGCTCCAAAATCCAGCTGGCCTGCTCCCAACTAGAATTATCCTCCAAAACACAACCAGCCAGCTCCGGTGCGAGCAGCTGCTGACAGCGTTCTCAGGGCCCTGACCCCCACCTCCCTTTGTTATCTCTGCCCTTAGAATCTCTGAATCATGGAATTGCTGAGGTTGGAAAACCCCTCTGAGCCCGCTGAGTCCAACCGTCCCCTCAGCACAGCCAAGGCCACCACTAACCCACGTCCCCAGGTGCCACATCCACACGGCTGTTAAATCCCCCCAGGGATGGGGACTCCCCCTGCCCTGGGCAGCGGTGCCGGGGCTGCACAGCCCTTTCCGGGAGCTTGTCCCTAAGCCCGTGGCCTGTCCCGTGGTCTGTCCCACATCCCGTGGTCTGTCCCACATCCCGTGGCCGTGCTCTCCCACCTGCAGTGACCCATCTCCTGCCCCATTCACGGCTCAGCCTCTCCCCCCGTTCTGCCCCTCGGCTGCCACTCCCTGCACCCCCCGCTCCAAGGGTGGGTGAGCCTTCCCGAGTGGATTCAGACTAAAATTCCCATTTTTAGCCGTGGTCAGCTCCAGCCGATGCCCTCATCCAAGCAGTGCCCACGGCTCCCGTGGTCAGCCTCACCTCCACACAGGCGCTGGCTCCCTTCCCGCTTCTGGAAGCACTTAGGGAAGGGCTGGAGACGTGTTTCCTGCCCAGCAGGAGAACAGGCAGGGCTGGAACGAGCAGAACGAGCCTTTCCAAAGGCTGCAGCCCCTCTCCCAGCTCTCAGGCCCGCCCCGTGCCCCGGGGGGGTGGCGGGGATGTTTTCAGCAGCACCAGCTGTGGAAGCAGTCCCAGAAAACTGCTCTGCCCCTCTCCCGGGATTGCTCTGATCCCGTGTGTTGGGTTCCTGCTGAGCTGCACCCCCGTCATTCACACACCTGAGTCACCTGCTGACACCTGCGGGGTGTCCACACCTGCTGCAGGTGAGGATCTGCGGGACAGGGCAGGTTAAAGCCTGGTGCAACTCAGCCCCACAAATGGATCCTGCGGAGTCCTGTGCCGGCCACGTCGGCCCTCAGAGTGCATGGACAAACGTGCTCAGACAGACGGAGCAGGGGGAAGATGTTTGCCGGATCCGCGGAGCCGGTTTGGCACCTAAACCTTCAACCTCGACACAGAGCGAGCTGTGCAACAACACATGACATCATCACACCCCGGCCCCATCCATCACACACGGACAAAAATAGACACACGGCAAGAGGGGCCTCCCGGCAGCGAGAGGGGAAGGGAAGCAGGGAGCTTCCCCCAGCCCCCACGGAACCAGCATGGGGGGCAGCGCTGGAGGAGGTCCTGCTCCTCAGCCAGTGACGGTCCCACAGCAGTGCCGGGGTGTTCCCGCAAACCCCAGGGCCTGCAGAGGTTCCAGAGTCGGATGAAAGCAAACTAACCTGAGAGGGGCTCAGAAGTCCCCACAGATTCTGTCAGCTCACAGTCGGAGACTGTTCAGGGGGATCCATACCTGGGACCCACCTCAAATAATGCAAGGAGCTCCAGGCTGGCTGCACATCCCTGTGGGATAACCCCCTCCAGACCTCCATGCTGGGAAGCCATTTCAGACCCCCTGCACCTGCCCGCCCCACCAGGGTCAGCAGCACCACGGGGTCCGGAGGTCCTGGTCCAAGCCCTGGAGGGAGCTGTGCCCAGGGCACCTGGGGACAGGGGTGACAGGAGCCCCAGCTCTGCCCTCCAAGTGCCGCCTGCCTGGGGCAATGGAGACAGAACTCGCCCCCAGCAGCAAATCCTGCCTGCCTGGCCTCCCACACACCAGAATCCTGGATGGAAACCAAAACCTGAACCTTAGACCCGTAATCTCACTGCTGAGTTCCCCAAGCTCCTCAGCCAGGAGCTCTGGCCTGCCCCTGTGCTCAGGGCAGCCAGAAAGGAGTTGGGGAAAGGAGAGGCTGATGGCAGTGCAGCCAGGTGAGCTCCCCTGCCAGCAGCATTCCGTCCTGGAGCCCTGCCAGAGGCATCGGACCTTCCCAAGGTCCCTGACTGCAAACTTTGGTGGGAGAAGGTGAGACCGAGCAGAGGGACAGCCTGAGAGGGGCTGGCAGAGGGACAGGACAGAGTCTGGGACAAAAGGTCTCTGCAGCTGCCCCACACCAGGGGATTCCCAATGGAAATGGCCTCATAGGGGCTGGTGAAGGAGATGCAGCCAGCTCCTGGGCATGGGAATCATGGAATCGTTTGGGTTGGAAAAGCCCCCTGAGCCCACCAAGTCAAGCTGCTCCCCAGCACTGCCCAGGCCACCACTGACCTTGTCCCCAGGTGCCACATCCACATGGGCTGTTAAATCCCCCAGGGATGGGGACTCTCCCCTGCCCTGGGCAGCTGTGCCAGGGCTGGACAGCCCTTTCCAGGAAGGAATGTTCCTAATATCCCACGTGAACCTCCCCTGGCACAACTTGGGGCCATTTCCTCTTGCCCTGTCCCCTGTGCCCTGGGAGCAGAGCCCGACCCCCACCTGGTTCCACTCTCCTGTCAGGGAGTTCTAGGGACTGAGAAGTTCCCTCCCCTCGAGCCTCCTTTCCTCCAGTGCCCCCAGCTCCCTCAGCCTCTCCTGGTGCTCCAGACCCTTCCCAGCTCCATTCCTGTCTCTGGACATGCTCCAGCCCTTCGATGTCCTTCTTTTCATGAGGGAGAGGCACAAAACTGCCCCAGGACGAGGTGCCTCAGCAGTGCCAGCACAGGGGGTATTGCCCTCAGCCTGTGGCCACACTGTGGCTGGAACAAGCCAGGGGCTGCTGCCCACCCGGACACACCTGAACACTCTGGCAGGGTTGTGTTGTGAGCATCCAGATCCAGGCCAGCAGAGCCCGGGGCTCTGGATGTGGGTGTGGAGCAGCCTGAGGGTCCCATGTCCTCGGGACAGCAGTCACAGGAAGGGGTCAAGCACAGGCCGCCTGCACTGCCCGGCCTCTGCTCCCTGTTAGAATTCCCAGCTGGAACCCTGGGAGCAGCCAGGGGCAGGCAGATGCTGCAGGAGGTCACTCTCAGCAAGAGATTGTGGAGGCCACCAGGACAGAGCCCATTTCTCCTGTCTTGGGTGATTTAATGGCTGGGACAACCAGAGGAGGAAGGACTGTGTGACTCCTGCCTGGAAAGAAACAGGACAGGTATCGCTGCTGTGTATCCTCCAGCAAAAAAAAATCCATGGATGGGACACCGAGGATGAGGAGATGGGACATCGGGACGTTGTCTGGACAGGGGGATGAGCAGTGACACAGGAGGTGTCACTGCTGCGGGACCAGCCACTGCCCCTGCACCCGCCCACGGAAGGATTCCCACACCAGGAATGTTGCACTCGAAGTGACCAACCCTGAACAAGGAGATCCAGGGCCCAGCCAGCTACTGCTGCTGGATAGGATTTATGTGCCTCAAAGGACCTTAAGGATTCCCGTAGGAGCTGCTGGGCTGGGCCAGGCCAGGGACCCGGGAATCTCCAGCCAAGGATGTGTCCCGCGCATGAGTGACAACATGTGGGAGATCCACAGAGCACCTCTGAAGACCAAGCGCTTCCCCCCAGAAAGCTGGAAGCAGCTCCCCAGCTCAGACCTGAGCCCACCATGTCCCTGCATCCTATTTTGGCCCATTGCCAACAGTGAATCCCAAGAGGAAAAGCGCAGGGACCTGAGCAGGGGCCAAGCTGTGTTTCATCAGCTTCAGCTCCTGGCAATCCGCAGCACGGAGCCTCTGGAGCCAGAAGCTGCATCTGCGTCTCTGGTTAATAGCCCTCAATCAATTTTTCTCCCACAAATTTGCCTAATGGCTTTTAAAATCCCTTTAAAATCTGCTTGGGCCGCTGCAAACACCCTGTGGCAACGAATTCCGCCGCGCATCACACCGAACACTCATCCCAAGGAACAGTAAAAGATTACCCTCCTCCGTGTATTCCACAGCTCCATCGGGCTTCCCAGCTGCCTCCCCATGTGGAATGACATGCCTGGAACGAACAGGCAGGACAAATGTGCCCTGCTGTGCATTCCCCAGGAAAGGAAAAGGGAGTTGTAGAAGGACAATGAGGTGTGGAATGGTGAAGAGCCTCTCCTCATGCCCTCCCCACGCCAGCCCCGCACTCCAGCCCTGCATGTCCCCAGCTCAGGTGTTCTCCAGCTGAGTAACTGCTTTCACACGAAAGCTTGTCCACACCTCTGCCGCCCCTCCCTGTGCCACCAGAGCCAGCATTGTAGCCAAACCACCCAGAAACTTCAGTGGCATCAGCAAACTCTGCCAACTCATTGTTCATCCGTTTTCGGGGGGTGCTGGAGGTGATGAAAGGCAGTTCCACGGAGAACCAGAGTTGGCCACAGACAGTAGGTGGTCACAGGAGTGTCATTGGGAACGGGAGCCAGCCGAGGCTGGGAGGTGGTCATGGAAGTGCTACGGGGGCTGTGAAGATGCAGCAGACGGGAAAGGTGCCTGGGTGTGGTGTGTGGTTTGTGTTTGGTTGCAACATTTTTGTTCCTTGTCCTTGAACTTATTCCCAGACTTCCCCATGATAAGAACCAGGGGTTGGCTTCCCTTCCAGCCCTGTCTGGCACGCACGAGACAAGGTCACCCACCGCGGGAGCTTGTGGCACCTGGCACAGACACAGAGCACAGGGGTGCAATGGGGGGTGGATGGGTGCCAGGAGGTGGCTGTGGCCCATGGGGTGGTGATGGGGGAGCCTTTGCCAGGTCCAGCTCGAGGTCACACTGAGAGTGACAGCAGGGACTTACCCAGGTGGGCTCAGACATAGGGCCACCACGGGGCCCTGTCCGTGCCCGTGGCAGTGCCACAGGGCTGTAGCTGGAGGCACCAATTACCCGAGTGGCATGGTCAGAGCAGCCCAGTCGGTGGCCCATAAGGACCTGGTGGTGGACCACACCAGGAAACACCTCGTGTGTCCCTTCTCCTGTGTCAGGGCCGGGATGTTGTGTACTGTACCTGTGTGCACTTCCTGTGTCACCTCGCCCAGAGCCACCCTCGCCGTGGTCCCCTCGGTTAACCACGGCAGCCAGAGCAGCCACAGGCTGGAGGGGCAGGACGTGCCCAAACCCAGCCAGGCGCCAGTACAGCACGGAAGAAGGGTGGGACAACGCATGGTCGGGCTAAAAGTAACTGGAGACGGCCAGAAAAAGAAAAAAAACATCCAACGAGCCAGACACTTTCCCAGTAGAATGAAAACATCTGTTGGGCGCTGGGTGGGGGCTGGTCCAGCCGTTTCGGGGTGCCCAGGGCCCGGCGAGGGGCTCCTGCAGGGGTCCAGCCCCCGGCACTCGCACGGAGCAGTGGCTGCTCGGGAAGATGCCGCGGTGGCCCTGGCACGTCCAGGGACGACTGCGGGGAGCGGGGAGGATGGGAGCCCCCCGAGACGGGGCTGGAGGGGGCAGCGGCCGGGGGGAGGCTGGGCAAGGCGGCACCACCGGCATGGGACGGGCCCAGGAACGGGGCTCCGAGGGGTGGGACAAGCCCCCGGGGCCCCGGGCGGGGGCAACCGGCGGGCGCTGGGGGGGCGGCGCTGAGTCCTGCGGGGAGCGGGGGGGAGAACACGGACACGCACTGGGCGGCCCCGGGGCGGGTCAAGGCCGGCGCCGCATCCCGGTGCGGGGTACGGGAGGCGCCGGAGGTGCCGGCGGTGTGCGGGGTGCGGGGGCCCCTCCCGGCGGGGCGGGGCGTGCGCGGCCGCACGTCCGGAGCGGGGCGGGACGAGACCGGCCCGGCCCCGCGCGGCACCGGCAGAGCGCGGTGGGGCTCGCGGCGGTGCAGATCCGTGCGGTGCCGCTGGGGTCGGTGCGGTTCGGCTCGGCTCCGTTTCGATCCCTTCGGCTTGGTTCCGTTCGGTTCGCTTCGGTTCGGCGCGCATCAGCTCGGTTCGACGTGATTCGGAGAGGCTCGGGTCGGATCAAAGCGGATCGGACTAGAGCTCGGCACAGCTCGGCTCGGCACAGCCCGGCACAGCCCGCACAGCGCGGTTCGCGGCGGGGATGGCGGTGCCGGAGCCGGACGCACGGCTGGCGCAGGAGAAGGAGGAGGAGAGCGAGGAGGAGAGCGAGGTGCTGGAGGAGAGTCCCTGCGGCCGCTGGCAGAAGCGCCGCGAGCAGGTGGGAGCCGGGCGCGGCGGGACGGGAATGCCGGAGGGCGGCCATGGGCATGCCGGGCAGGGGGACGCCGGGAGACGGGATGTGGATGCCGGGGAACGGGGATGGGGACGCCGCCGCCGCCGGGCCCTGCGGGGCCCCGGGCTGTGCGGGGCGCCCAGCGCGACCCCTCGCCCATCGCGGGGGCCGGGGCGGCCGCAGTCGCTGGGCACGGGTAGCGCCCGCAGGTGCCCAGGGCACGGCGATGGCCGCGGCCGGAGGGCGAGCCCCGGGGGCGGCCGGAGGCGCGGAGAGCCCGGCGCGGGGAGCCGGGCTCGGTCATGCCCGGGTCGGGGTGTGACGGTGTGGAAGGCCGGGCTCGCCATGCCACAGCGCTTCGTGTGCCGGTGTGGGAAGCCGGGCTCGCCTTGTCTCGGTGCGGGGTGTGCCGGTGCGGGGAGCGGGCTCATTGTGCCCAGGTGCGCGGGGACCGGGCTCGCCATGCCCTTGCGTAGGGAGCCGATCTCGTCGTGCCCCGGTGCGGCTGCTGGTGGCGGGTGCTCCGTGCAAGGAGCCGGGTTTCTCCGTGCCCTGGTGTGGGGTGTCTGGAGCAGGGAGTCGGGCTCATCGCGCCCCAGTGCGGGGTGCCAGGTGCCCGAAGCCGGGCTCATTGTGCCCCACTGGGAGGGCCTGGGGGCTGGGCTCGCCGTGCCCTGGTGTGGGAAGCCGCGGTGTGGAGAGCCGGGCTGTGCCCCGGGGCAGTCCCGGGCACGTCCCGCAGCGCAGGGCTGCGGTGCCCGCGGGACCAGCCGTGCTGGGCTGCCGACAGCCGTCCCGCGGCGCTGCTGGGGGGTCCCGGAGGGTTTTGCTGGTCTGGGTCCTTGAGCTGTGCCCGGTGACAGCGACACAGATCGCAGGATGGTGACCCCGGGGCGCTGGCCCGGAGCTCCTGCGGGGACGGGGACTTGCCGGGTCAATGGTGGAGTGTCGGGGCCGGCCCTCACAGCCCACCCTCTGGGCTGGAGAACCCAGTTCCTTCTCTCCAGAGAAGGGGGTTAGTTCGCTTCAGCTCATCTTCCTAGGCCAGGGCGCAGCATCAGGACCATCTCCCCAGAAATGGGGCTGGAGTCACCCTGTCTCTGTCAGAGCACCCAGGAGCGGGGACCAGAGTCAGTGGGTGAATCCTGAGCCCAGGCGGGGGCGGGACAGCACCGAGGGAGAGACACGTCACAGGCACTGCCGGCGCCCGAAGGGGAAAAGGCCCATCCAAGGCCAAACCGTTTATCTTCCCGTTATCTCCCCTCTCCCCAGTTAAGGACTCGGCCCCAGAGTTAAGCTCTGCCTGCGGCTGCATCTCCCAGCCTGAATTCCTAGTCTGGGCTTTGCTGAGATCTTGATAACCGGCTCCTGGCTGATAACCGGCTCCTGCCAGCGCCGTCAGCACCTGCCCTTCCGTCCCTCGGTGCTGCCAGGTGCTTCCACACCCACACACCCTCCTTCCCCCATTCCTGCTCCCTCCCCGTCTCTGGAAGACAACTTCCCCACACCAGGGTGCCTAACCCTGACCCTGACCCTCGTGAAAAGAAGGGCATTGAGGAGCTGGAGCACGTTCAGAGACAGGAAAGGAACTGGGAAGGGTCTGGAGCAGCAGGAGCAGCTGAGGGAGCTGGGGGGGCTCATCCTGGAGAAGAGGAGGCTCAGGAGGAACCTTCTGGCTCTCCACAACTCCTTGACATGAGGGGGCAGCCAGAGGGGGTCAGACTCTTCTCCCAGGGAAGAGGGACAGGACAAGAGGGAACAGCCTTGAGCTGTGCCAGGGGAGGCTCAGATGGGATATTGGGAACATTCCTCCCGTCTGTTCTGGCCAAACAGTGATGTTTAATGATGAAGATTTCAAGACTAATTTTGTGCAGGAGCTTTCTGGAGTGGTGCTGCCATGCTCGGATCTGGCCCAGGGGGTTCATCTTGCTGTGCAGGTGGGGGAGAAGTGGAAACCCCCCGGTGCCATCTCCACGCGAGTGCTTTGGCTCACCGTCTCTGTGCCGTGCTGTCCATCCACAGGGATTTTCCAGCTGGAGCAGTGGGAGGAGTGGGTTGGCCTTTCCAAGGGCAGGACAGCTGTTCCAGGAGAGCTGGAGTGGCAGGAAGGCTCCTTGATTGACAAGTGGAGGAAGCTTTGTGGAAGAGCCATGTTTGTGCAAATTCACAGATGCTTCATGACGTGCAGGAAGGAGCCAAGCGCTGCTGATCCGCTCTCCTCTCACTGCCCTCAGCACTCCCGGGATTTGTACCCGTAGGGAGCTTCCCTCACTCTCCTGAAGATTCATTGTAATCATTTATTTCCCTAATCTGGTTTTGTGAGAAGAGTCGAGCCCTGTGTGGGACCCCCAGAGCTGTGCCCGATCTCTGGTTTGGAGAGCAGGGCCATCAGGGTGGCAGTGTCCTGGTGGGCAAGCTTGAAGCTGGAATGCTGGCAGAGCAGGGGCAGGTGTCCTGCTTGACCCGGGGTGCTCAGTGGGGGCTCAGCCTGGAGAAAAGGAGGCTCAAGGGGGACCTTCTCCCTCTCCACAGCTCCCTGACAGGAGGGGGCAGCCAGGTGGGGTCAGGCTCTGCTCCCAGGGAACAAGGGACAGGACAAGGGCAAACAGCCTCGAGTCGTGCCAGGGGAGGTTTAGGTGGGATATTGTGAAAATTCCTCCTGGAAAGGGCTGCCCAGCACTGCCCAGGGCGGTGGTGGAGTCCCCACCCTGGGGAGATTTAACATCCCAGTGGATGTGGCACTTGGGGACGTGGGTCGGTGGTGGCCTTGGCAGTGCTGGGGAATGGATGGACTCAGTGGGCTCAGAGGCTTTTGCAACCCGACCCACTCCATGATTCCATGGTTCTGCAGCCTGAAAGGCAGTGTACGATACGTTAACATTAATGTTCATTAATGGTGTGGGCACAAGGACTGCACCTTGTTTTCACGCACAGGGCTGTGCTGGGCCTGCCCTGCCCCCCCGGGAATAAACCAGCTCCCCTCCCACCCTCCTTTGCCTATTTGTGATCATTTATTCCTCAGGGATGTGGAGTCACAGGTTGCCATGAGCAGTTCAGGGAACAGCAGCACTCAGACGAGGTGTGAGGAGAAGCAGCGCCGTGGCCCTCGCAGTGTCACAGCCCCAGCCCTGCCCTGCCCCTCTCAGTGCTCTCCTGTTGTTTGTGAACTGCTGCTGGCACAGAATTTTCCACGTGGGAACACCGGGGCTCTTTCAGCCTTGCTTTGATGACCTCATTTGCTTTTCCCACCCACCCTGGGGAGTATGAGCAGAAGGGAGAAGAAACTTGGTTTTCTGCTCCTGTGAGAAGTTTTGCACCTTTGCTGGTCTGAGCAGGGGTTGTGGCTGAGCCCCAGCACCTCGTGCTGGGATCAGTCCGGTTTATCCCTGCTGGTCTGCATTCCCAAACCCTCAATCCGCCCGGAAGGGGGGCGAGGGGGTTGTGACCAGCAGGTGTTTGCTGCTCACGAGTGCTGGTCCCACCACGCTCATCTGTCACATTTTCTGGGTTCAGGCCGTGATTTCCACATCCTCCCCCTCATCTCTCCCACCCATCCCCACCTGTCAGTCCTGCCTGTTGTGCTCCCTGTGGGAATGCCCTCGCGCTCTGGGTTCCTGAGGGCCTTCCCTGGGGGTGAGAGTGGTGTGTGCTGTGGCAAAGCTCAGCTGTGGTTCATGGATGGAACTTTGGAGTCGTTCCTGTAATTTATTCCTCTAAGTAACCCCGGACCTGTCTCTTGCTTGTAATTCTGCTGCTGCTTCCAGTGTGGGATTTGTTTTGGAGCACCCTTGGACTTCAATGAGGGAAAGGATGGGGCATCCAGAGGGACCTGGGCAGGCTGGGGAGGTGGGACTGAGGGAACCTCGTGAAGTCCAACAAGGCCAAGGGCAGATCCTGCACCTGGGTCGGGTCCCAGCACAAACACAGGATGGGGGGACTGGCTGGAGAGAGTCCCTGGGGAGAAAGGCCTGGAGGTGCTGGGAAAGGCTGGACATGCCCCGGCCACGTGCACTGGGACCCCAAACCCCCTGTGCCCTGGGCTGATCCCCCAGCGTGGGCAGCAGGGGAGGGGGTGATTCTGCCCCTCTGCCCCTGTGCTCAGCTGAGGCCCCACCTGCAGAGCTGCCCCAGCCCTGGGGCCAACAGCAGAAGGACGTGGAGCTGCTGGAGAGAGTCCAGAGGAGGCCACGGAGATGCTCCAGGGCTGGAGCCCCTCTGCTCTGGAGCCAGGCTGGGAGAGCTGGGGGTGCTCACCTGGAGAGGAGAAGGCTCCAGGGAGAGCTCAGAGCCCCTTGCAGGGCCTAAAGGGGCTCCAGAAGAGCTGGAGAGGGACTGGGGACAAGGCATGGAGGGACAGGACACAGGGAATGGCTTCCCACTGCCAGAGGGCAGGAATATTGGGAAGGAATTCCTGGCTCTGAGGGCTCAGAGCAGCTGTGGCTGCCCCATCCCTGGAAGTTTTCCAGGCCAGGTTGGACAGGGCTTGGAGCATCCTGGGACAGTGGAAGGTGTCCCTGTCCATGGCACGGGGTGGCACTGGGGGTCTTGAAGATCCCTGCCCACCCACTCCATCCTGGGCTTCTACAATTCCAACTATGAGCTTTAACTCATCCAGCAGGGTGAAAGAAGGGAAAGAAGGAAACAACAGTGTGAATGCAGAGAACAAGTGCTGAAGCAGGATTTAAGGAAAGTAAAGTGATGTTGAAAAATCAGCAAGAGAGGGAGGTTTTGGGGTGTTGCTGTAGGTTCCCACAGATCAGAAGACGAAAACAAAACATGGAAAAATGGTGTAAGCGCTGGAATCCCGTGAGGTGCAGGGGGTTCCCATTTTTAGGCATTAATGAGGTTTGCAGTTGGCAGCGGGATCGCCGGTTCCATGGTGGATGATTTGGGAAGGCTCCAACTATGCAATATCTGCCACAGGGTTATTTTTAAAAGCCGCTTTGTTGCCAGCCGTCCCCAGGGATCTGGGCTCGGAGCGTGCGGAGCTGTGAGGAGCTTTTCCAGCGCGGGGGGATCAGCTGGAGGACTTGGCTCCTTCTTTTCCTGACATCTCTTTTGTTCCTGCCTCTTTCTGCTTCCGCAGCTTTTGTTCGCTGCGGGTGAACTTTGCAGGGTGAGTTTGGGGTGACTCTGCCGAGCTCAGCTGACCTCGCAGGTGAACTTCTGAGACTTTTGGGTTAATATCCAAGAATTTAGGATAATATCCAAGGATTTAGGGTTAATGTCCAAGAATTTAGGCTAAGATCCAAAACTTTAGGGTTAATATCCAAGAATTTGGGGTTAATATCCAACCTTTAAGACAGCTTCACCCTGACTGCTCTGAACACAGGTTTTGGGGCACCCCAGAGGCTTCTAGCTGAGGATAAATCAAGAGGAAATTGAATTCTAATGGAAAACTCACCAGTAGATAAACGTTGCTGGAAGCAGACAGTGGAGTTCTGTCCCCAGCACGTGCTCCGGGGGTCTGGCAAGGAACAAGCCTTGGCTGTGCCAGATTTAGAGTCCTCCCCATCACCCTCCGAGCTCGTGTGGGCGGTGCGGGGCCTGTTCTGGATGGTGCCTCGGGGCCGCTCTCCCCGTGCCACGTTCTCCATTTCACGGAGCCTTTAATCCTTCGGGATCTTACCCGGCCACAACAATCCTGTGCCTTGTTCTCGCTGCTGGGGAGGGAGTTGACGTCAGCCCGCGGTGAGGCTTCAGTGCAGGAACTTGTGGTTTTTCATGCAGGAACACGCTCCTTTATCCCCATCCATATTCTGCAAGGAATTCCTGGTTGCAGCTCCTTTATCCCCATCCATATTCTGCAAGGAATGCCTGGTTGCAGCTCCTTTATCCCATTCCTATCCTGCACAGGAATTCCTGGTTGCAGCTCCTTTGTCCCCATCCATATTGTGCACAGGAATTCCTGGTTGCAGCTCCTTTATCCCATCCCTGTGCTGCACAGGAATTCCTGGCTGCAGCTCCTTTATCCCATTCCTATCCTGCACAGGAATTCCTAGTTGCAGCTCCTTTATCCCATCCCTGTGCTGCACAGGAATTCCTGGTTGCAGCTCCTTTATCCCCATCCATATTCTGCAAGGAATTCCTGGTTGCAGCTCCTTTATCCCATCCCTGTTCTGCACAGGAATTCCTGGTTGCAGCTCCTTTATCCCATTCCTGTGCTGCACAGGAATTCCTGGTTGCAGCTCCTTTATCCCATCCCTGTGCTGCACAGGAATTCCTGGCTGCAGCCCGGTGCTCTCTGCCTGCTCCAAGGCAGTACCTGTGTCCTGACTCTCCTCTGTTTCCCAAACGGATGCGGCTCCTCGGCTCCCAGACCGTTCCTTCTGTGCTCCCCCCACCCGAACTGTTACAATTACTGGAATTTGCCACGTTTTCTTCCCTTTCCTGTCTTTATCCAAGCTTTTTTGGCCCTTTCCCTCGCTTTCCCAAGGGGGTGGTTTTGTTTGCAGTGCCCAGACGTCGCAGCCGAGTCCTGCAGGCTCGAGCCCCCTCTGTGCCCCTCGGCTCCTTCCTGCTTTTCCTCTGCTGTAACCGGAGACCTCTCGCAGTCCCAGAGGGTTTTGTATTCCACTGCTGGGGCTGGGGGTGTCCCAGGCCGTGTTACAGCGCAGATGAAGCTGCTGGAATGCTGCGGGTTAGCTCCTCACTGAGCAGTTGGACAGCAAACCCGTGGCTGAGCTTCCTGCAGGAATGACAGACTGGTCACCAAGGGTTTCCTTGGCTTTCCCGGAGCTGCTTTGCTGATGGCTCAGCTGGTTAGCTGGGCAAAAACAGGGAAATCAGACCAAATTCCTCTGAGCTGGGCTGATTCCTGCTGGTCACTGCTCCTGCCCGGCCCATAGAGGCTGCTGGCTGCAGCTTCCTGCTGGGCTCGGATGCTCATCCAGCACAGTCTGGTGTGTCCTGGCCGAGCACTGCAAAGGCTCCCTGGGCGTTTGTCCCCGGGCTGGACTGGTGGGCACTGGGGGCCTGGGCAGTGAGATGGAGCATGGCTTTCCCACGGGATGGGGCACAGCATAACCACGGGATGGGGTGCAGGAAGCCCATGGGATAGGGCACAGGAAGCCTATGGGATGGGGCACTGCATGTCCACAGGGATGGGATACAGGATGCCCAGGGATAGGGTACGGGATGCCCAGGGATGGGGTACCACCTGCTCATCCTCCCCTTGGGCACCCCCTGCTCCCACCTTCCACCCCAACCCCTCTGGGCTCCACTTGCCCAGTGCAGGCTGGCACTGGGATCCTCTCTCTTTCCTCCTGGATCCTGCAGAGCCCTGTGCCACTGCCAGCCCCATTTTCTGGGAGAGGGTGCTGGGCTTGTCTCACCTCCCAGGGCTGGGCAGTGCTGGACTGGGGCTGACCCCGGGTTTGTGTCCCCTCCTAGGGATGGGCAGTGCTGGGCTTGTCTCACCTCCCAGGGCTGGGCAGTGCTGGACTGGGGCTGACCCTGGGTTTGTGTCCCCTCCTAGGGATGGGCAGTGCTGGGCCTCGGCTGACCCCAGGTTTGTGTCCCCTCCCGGGGCTGGGCAGGGCCTGGGGGTAAAGCAAACATTGCTCCAGGCGTGCACAGGGAATGGCTTCTCCCAGGAAATAACAGCCCTGGTACTGCCCCATGCAGGATCTCTCCTGGCTCTGGTCTGGGCAGTGGAAAAATACTCCTCTGTCCCTTTCCCGCAGCAGTGGCCAGAGAACAGGGATCACAGTGTTTGCTCCGGCAGCTGCTGGGCAGGAGGGAAGGGCAGCCGTAGGCATGGAGGGAAGCAAAGGCTTCCAGCCCTCCCACCCATGGGCAGGGGTACCCTGCAGCTGTGTTCCCGAGCAGCCCTGCTCAAGATCCACTGGGAGAGGCAGGATCCCTGTCCATGGGATTACACAGGGACCCCTGTGCTGCTCTGGCAGCAGGAATCTCCTGCGGATGGACAGTGGCCTCCCACTGCCAGAGGGAAGGGTTGGATGGGATACTGGGAAGGAATTCCTCCCTGTGAGGGTGGTGAGGTGCTGCAATGGATTTCCCAGAGAAGCTGTGGCTGCCCCTGGATCCCTGGAAGTGTCCAAGGCCAGGTCGGACAGGGCTTGGAGCAACCTGGGCTAGTGGAAGGTGTCCCTGCCCATGGCAGAGGGTGAAAGGGGATGAGCTTTGAGGTCCCTTCCCACCCACTGGACTGGACTTTGATGATTCTGTGACAGGGAGAGTTCCTGGAAAAGAGCTGGGTGCCGTGGGTGCCCCTCCTGCCCTGGGTGGGGCAGCTCTGCCGCTGCCCATCCCGCGGGGTTGTCCCTGACTCTGTGTCCCTGCCTGCTCTCCCAGGCCCGGAGCACAGCCCGACACTGGGGTGGTTTTCCTGGTTGACTGAGCGGCCCTGCTGCTTCCTGCCCCAGCTCTGCTCCTTCTTCGAGGCTCCAGGATGGAACTGGTCACCAGTACCTGCCTGTGGCACCATGGCTGTGCTGGTGGCAGAGCTCACCCCGTGCCTCCTTGCCCTCAGCTGGGGCTCCTCAGCCAGTCAGGCACAGGGCTGAATTAGTGCTGAGTTCATGGGTTTGTGAGAGACAGGATCAAATGCTTCACTGGAATCAAAATATTTTCCATCTCGTGCATTCCCTTCACCTGCTCGTTGTGTAACAGGATCGCACGGACAGAACAGGTTTGTCTGGCACTGCGGATTCCTTGGCAGAGCCGCAGGGCTGAGCTGCTCTGCCGTGGGCCCGTGGGTGTCCCCAGCCCTGAGTGCTCGTGCCAGCTGAGGGACAGGTGGATCTGTCATTGCCCAGGGCTGCTGCTGGTCCCAGTCCCCTCCCTGGGGACTGAGGGGCTGCGGGTGGCCCTTCAGGTGTTGAATGGGGCCCCTGAAGCAGGAGCTGGGAGCTGTGAGCAGAGCCTGGGAGCCTGGAGCGTGTTCCCAGCTCAGGAGAGGGGCACAGCAAGGGCACAGAGGGGGTCAGTGACCCCTCGCCCCTGGGGTCCCACAGGCTCTGCCTGTGCTGCCGCTCCCTGTCCCTGACCCTTGGGGACCTGCAGGACACAGCTCAGGTGTCCCTGACTGGGGCCTCAGCCCTCTCAGCTCATTTTTTTCCTATCCCATGTTTTAGGAAGCGATTTCTATGTTGCAACAGCCACCCCTGCCCTGCCTGGGGCCACAGCCGGGGACGGCGGGGCACAGCCTCGGTCAGGGCCAGGGGACACGAGGTTTGCGGGGGGCACGGGTGGCCCAGCGTCAGCAGCCCCTGCAGGGACTCCCCCCTTTCCCTGCTGCCCACGGGGTTTCCCCGTGCCCGGCACTCCCTGCTCCCGTGTCCCACGAGGAGCCGGACACGGCCCTCCCTGTCACCCAGCCCCCGGGACGCTGGGGTGGACAGGCCAGGCTGGGATTCACTCTGCGGAGGTTTTCCAGGCACGCCGTGTTCACTGCTCAGCCGTGAGGTCCGGCAAACTCCGCCCGTTCCCGGCACCAAATGTCGGGGTGGCACAAGGAGTGAGATAATCCGTGCACACAGTGAGTGGAGAATCGTGGAATGGTTCGGGTGGGAAGGGACCTTACAGACCGCCCTGCCATGGGAGCAAAACCTCCTCTCCCCGTTATTCCCAGCCCCATCCACCAGCTGCTCTCCCAGGCCCCAGAGCTGCATCCCCGAGCCCGTTCCCGTGCCTGTCTCAGCCCTCGTTGACGAGAAACCTCAGAAGGGAGCGATTGATTGGAAGCTGCAACCTGATCTTTGGTAAACCCGCCCTGCCCCGTCCCCAGCGATCGCTCCGGGCGCCGGCCGAGCGCTTTCTGGCAGCGGGGGCTGTCCCAGCCCGGCGCTGGAGCGGCGCCGGTTCCGCTGGTGCTCACCACGAGCAGCGCACGGAGCTGCCGGGAGCGCCGGACAACCACGGGGGACAACCATGGAGACCCGCGGGACAACCACAGGAGACAACCACGCGGGATAACCACGCGGGATAACCACGGACACCCGCGCCGCTGCCTTTTGTCCCAATCAGGCTGTGCGGAAAATGCCGCGTTTACTTATTTATGGAGGCCTGGCCGGAGCTCGGAGCGGGAGCAGCTGGTGGGGATCAGCTTTGTTCCCACTCAGCACAAGACGGAGCACGTTCGTGTCCGCACGGAGCGGGGAAGGTTCCTCCTCCCCGTCACGTTCCAGAGCCTCCCAGAGCCCGGCAGATCCGCTGCCCGGGCCCTGAGCACCGGGATGCCCCTCAGGCTCTGAAAGCAGCTTGTTCGGAGCTGTGAGGGACCCCCGGGCTCCTGCTGTGCGTCACCAAGGAGGATGGGCTTTAAGGTCCCTCCAACCCAAAGCAGTCTGTGGTTCCAAGACGATTCTGTGATTCCCACTCTGGCTATGAGTGCAGTGGGATCACTGGGAAGGCTGTGGCTGAGTCGCTGGCCGTCCGTGCTGGGCTTTGTGCGGAGCACGTGGAGCCTGTGCCGGGCAGAACAAGGAACAGAGGTGCTTTGTGTGGCCGCAGCACGAACTGGGCCACGAACTGCCTGGGCGTGCCCTGCTAATGAGCTGGGGATGCTGAGCGCCCACGGCTGCCCCGAGCCCCGCAGGGACCAGCCCTGGCAGCAGGATGAGCCCCGAACCCGGGCAGTGGGATCAGCCCCAGCAGTGGGATGAGCCCCAAGCCCTGGCAGTAGGATGAACCTCAGCAGTGGGACCAGCTCTGGCATCAGGACAAGCCCTGGCAGCAGGATGAGCCCTGAGCCCCAGCAGTGGGCTGAGCCCCAAGCCCCACCATCAGCATGCCGGTAGCTGCCCCGGGAGCAGCAGGACAATTCTCCTTTTCCTCTGGCGTGGCAGATGGAGTGGGCACTGTGTCCCTGCTCGGCCTGTCGGGGGCACAGCCCCAGCCCTGAGGTGCCCCCAACCCCCCAGGAAGGGGCAGGAGCAGGTGGGGCTGCAGTCCCACTCCCCAGGGGTGCTTTGGAGCAGGCAGTGGGTCGGGATGCAGCGGGTCAGGATGCAGCAGGCACCACTGCTGGGAGGCGGGAGCCCTGTCCTGGGCTGGGGGTCTCAGCCAGGTGCCTTGGAGTGGGTTTTACCTGGGCTGCAGATGGGTCCTGGTGGTCGTGGCTGGTCTGGGGACCAGGAAGGTCCTTGCAGGATGTCACCTGTGGAGGTGACATCCACAGAGCTGTGCTGCATGGAGTCCTGGGATGGGGATCTGTGACCTCTGTGGATGGGAAGTGCTTGGACAGATTTGGGGGCTGCACCCAGGCTCCTCAGGATGCTCAGAGATGATGTGGTGGCTTTGGTTTGTCCAGACCTTCTGATTTTCCCTGGACAGTGTAGGTACGGGTGGCTCCCCCACGGCTGCTGGGCTGGGGGGGCAGGGCAGGTCCCCACCCGTGTGCAGGAGTGGGGCCCGTGACCGTCACCCCCAGTGAAGAGCCAGAGGGGCCAGCTTGGGACCTGCTCGAAGGGCTGGTTCTCCTGCTCCCTCCTGGCCCAGAGCTCCCACAGGACAGGCACCAGCTGGAGATTTGCTCCATGCTCCAGTTCCCAGCCAGAGCCTCTTCCGTGGCCACTCCAGGGGCCTTAATTCCAAAAAAGCTTTATTTGTAAGACAGTGCCATGTTGCCGTGGCAGGGAGTGTTGTAAGAGCATGGAGGCTCTGCTCTTCCTGAGCAGGAATCAGGTTTCAGGCTGATTTATTTATTATTTTGTATTTATTTATTTATGCTTTTACTCTGGGAAGTGTCAGAGTCAATCATTCTGGATGCGCCACTGCTCTGCCAGTGACACGGAGGGGATTGCACAACGAAGCTGTAGTCACAAGGGACCTGCCCAAGCGCTGGGTTCATGTGGTCAGAAAACCTCTGAATTCCCAGAAGTGGTTGGAGCTGGGTCCGTGGATAAACCAGTCAGATAAACCAGTAAGGTCTGGCTGATCAGGCCAGGATGAGCTGTTCCTGTGCCAAAGAGAAAAGAAAATGGATTTTTTTTTTTTTGTGAGTTGCCTGTGGAGCAGGTGGTGCCATCCTTCCCCAGGCCACCCCCGTCCCCTCAGCGCGTCCCTCAAGCCTTCCCTTCCCCCAGGTGAACCAGGGGAACATGCCCGGCATCCAGAGCACCTTCCTGGCCATGGACACGGAGGAGGGCGTGGAGGTGGTGTGGAACGAGCTGCTCTTCACCGACAAGAAGGCCTTCAAAGCACACGAGGTGAGACCCTGAGATCCCCCACACCTTCCTGGGTGGGGCACAGCCTGGCAGGATGGGCCTGGGCCTTCCTTGGCTGCTCCCTCAAAGGCAGCTCCAGTGTCCTCTGGACCTCAGACGGTGTCCCTGTGACATCCCCAGCTTTTGGGGTGCCCTGCCCCATCCCAGGACCCACACCTCCCCTGTGCTCTGTGTGCCCCCAGGAGAAGATCAAGACCATGTTTGAGCAGCTGGTGCTGGTGGATCACCCCAACATTGTGAAGCTCCACAAGTACTGGCTGGATGTGAAGGACTCGAAGGCACGGGTAGGGGGTCTGGGGGGGCACAGGGGGAGCAGGTGGGATCCCAGCTCTGCTCCTCATCCTGCTCCTGGGCCTCCCTTCCCCGAGTGGGGCTGGGCTGGGGGGAGCTGACCCCCTGTCCCCTGCCAGGTCATCTTCATCACGGAGTACGTGTCCTCGGGGAGCCTCAAGCAGTTCCTGAAGAAAACCAAGAAGAACCACAAGGCCATGAATGCCCGGGTGAGCTCCCGGGAGCACGACAGGAGGCCCAGCTGGAGTGGGGGGCTCTATCCGTGTCCCAGGGAGGGTCTCTGGGTGGGAGTTGCTGTTCCCTGGGTCACATGGGCACCCTGCTGGACCCCAGGGGAGCCCGAACTGGATCCCACTGGCCCCAAGGTGAGAGTGGCTGCAGTGGGTGACACTGCCCAGAGCTGGCACCTGGGGACAAGGGACGAGCATCCCCTGCAAAGCCACTGCCCAGGGCTGGTGTGAGGGACCTGTGGGATGATCCAGAGCCACCCCTGCTGCGGGCAGGGACACCTTCCACTATCCCAGGCTGCTCCAAGTCGCATCCAGCCTGGCCTTGGACACTTCCAGGGATCCAGGGGCAGCCACAGCTTCTCTGGGCACCCTGTGCCAGGGCCTCCCCACCCTCCCAGGGAACAATTCCTTCCCAATATCCCATCTAACCCTGCCCTCTGGCAGTGGGAAGCCATTCCCTGTGTCCTGTTCCTCCATGCCTTGTCCAAAGTCCCTCCCAGCTCTCCTGCAGCCTTGAGCCATTTGCTGGAGTCATTTGAGCAGGGGACAGGGGCTGCTTTTGTGGGACAGTGTGGGACACACCCCTGAGCCTCAGCCGGGCCTAGTGGGATGTCCCTGTCGATGGGAAGGGGTGGGAAGGACCCTGGGCCTGGGCAGGGCACAGGGGGATGTCCCTGTCGATGGGAAGGGGTGGGAAGTCCTGGCCTGGCTGTGGGTGCTGGTATGTCCTGGCTGACAGAGCTCTGTCCTTGCCCTGTCCCTGCCCTAGGCCTGGAAGCGCTGGTGCACCCAAATCCTCTCGGCTCTCAGGTGAGGCTCCCCTGGCTCCCTGCCCTGCCCCGCGGGGTGCCGGGGGGTGCGGGCTGTGCTCGGGACACCCCTGTGCCCCCCCAGCTTCCTGCACTCCTGTGAGCCCCCCATTATCCACGGCAACCTCACCAGCGACACCATCTTCATCCAGCACAACGGGCTCATCAAGATCGGCTCTGGTGGGGCAGCGCCGGCCCCACCCCAGGGGTCCGGAGGGGTCTGGGGGGGTCTGGGGGGGTCAGAGGGGCTCAAGGGGGTCTGAGGGATCCTGAGGGGTCTGAGAGGGTCCGAGGGGGTCTGAGGGGGTCTGAGGGGTCCAAGGGGGTCTGGGGGGTCCAAAGGGTTCAAGAGGGTCCAAGGGAGCCGGAGGGGTCCGGGGGGGTCCGAGGGGGTCTGAGGGGTCCAAGGGGGTTGGCAGGAGGAAGGGGGCAGGGGTCATGCGGGGTGTGTGGGGGGTCCTAGCTGGGCAGGAGCCCTGAGAGTTGTGGGGTCCCTTTTGGGGTGCCAACCTTGGCGTTGCCTGTTCTTCTCCTCTGTCCCCTCCTGCCTCCCCAATGCCCGGCTCCCTCCGGCGCTGCCCGGCAGTCTGGCACCGGGTGTTTGCCAACGGTGAGTGACCCACGGCCACCGCCCAGCGCGTCCCCTGCCCTGGGGACACCCCTCTGCGGCCCCTGAGCCACCACCAGCGGGGCACCAGACACAGGGGATTGTCCTGGGCTCTGTGGGGAGGGAGGACCTTCATCCCTCTAGGAATTGCTGCTCCTGGGTGGGAGCAGAGGGGTCTCCTGGGATGGGGTGG
Source organism: Lycocorax pyrrhopterus obiensis (assembly GCA_014706295.1). Taxonomy (NCBI): domain Eukaryota; kingdom Metazoa; phylum Chordata; class Aves; order Passeriformes; family Paradisaeidae; genus Lycocorax; species Lycocorax pyrrhopterus. Next base: position 230,505 of record JACSVZ010000044.1, on the reverse strand, counting down.
GCAGGGGCACACACAGATCCCTCCTCATCCCCTCAGACCCCACGAGTGGGCACACACAGACCCCTCAGGTGGGCACACACAGACACCTTTGGTGGGCACACACGGATCCCACGGGTGGGCACACACAGACCCCACAGATGGGCACACACAGATCCCTCAGGTGGGCACACACAGATCACCATGGGTGGGCATACACAGACCCCCACGGGGGGGCACACACAGACCCCCTCAGACCTGTCTTGCCCCTCCCAGCGCTCCCGGACGATCTCCGCAGCCCCATCAGGATTGAGCGGGAGGAGCTGCGGAACCTGCACTTCTTCCCTCCGGAATACGGCCGTGAGTGGGGGCTGCGATGGGGGGAACGGGGGACATGGGGGGTCCTGCACGGGCAGGGAAGAACAGGGGAGGGCAGGAAGAAGTGTCCACGTGGATGGGGTGGGGGTCTGGGCCTGAGGCTCCGTCCTGATGTGTCCCGGTCCATGTTCCAGAGAAGGCAGACGGGACGGCCGTGGACATCTTCTCCTTCGGGATGTGCGCGCTGGAGGTGCGGAGTGGGACGGACCCTGGGAATGGTGGGACCCTGGCCCTTGTCCGGGGGTGTCCCTTGTCCAGGGGTGTCCCTTGTCCAGGGGTGTCCCTTGTCCCTGCCCTGTCCGGGGTGTCCCTTGGGAAGCCCCCGTGGACTGGCCGTGCTTCCACTCGCAGATGGCCGTGCTGGAGATCCAGACCAACGGGGACACGCGGGTCTCGGAGGAGGCCATCGCTCGGGCCCGGCATTCCCTGGATGATCCCAACATGCGGGTGAGTGCAGCTGGAGGAGCCTGCTGGGGGTAAACCCCTGTCCTGCACCACTCCTGGGATGTAAATCCCACTCTGCATCCTCCTTGGGGGTAAATCCCTGTCCTCCATTCCTCCTGGGTGCAAATCCCATCCTGCCAGTTCCCTGTAGGTGCTGGTGGGGTCTGGCCCTGTCCCATGAGTGCCCCTGTTTTCCCTCAGAGCTGTGGTCTCCCGGGTATCTGTGCCCCCTTCCCAAGCTCCGTCTCACTCCTCACCTCCTCGGGAGGCCCGCATGGATCCCAGGGAACAGAGAACAAGCTGCCCCACAAATACTTGGGAAGAGGGTTTAATAAGGAGACAGGGCAGTTTGGGGGACAGCTGGGATTCGGGCTCAGCCAGAGGAAGGCATGGAACAGCCAGAACCTTTGATCCCCCTCCATCCTCCCTGATGCCCTCAACCCCCCTTCCTCTTCCTTTGGCAGTCTCCAAAACATCCCATAATGAGTTTGTACATTCCCCAGATTCTCTTGTTTGATCACAGAATTTCTCGAGGCATCCCACAGTAAATGCTGCCTCTTAGATCCCACAGTTCCCACGACTCAGGAGAGCCCGGGAGTCTCCTCTGCAGAGCATTGGCTCCGGGAGTGGTTGGAGTCACGCCCGAGGGTCTCTGGGGCAGGTGGCTCCGAGGGGTCCAGTCTGGGGGTGCCCACCTGGCACCCTTGGGATCATTTTTGGATCTATCCCAGATATCCTGGCCCATTCCCTGTCAGCAGCAGGGCAGGAGCTGCAGGAGCAGCGGCAGATCGGGCTCCTCTGCTCTCAGTGAGCAGAAACGGGCAGACCCCTTGGATTCTGCTGCTCATCCTGCTGTTTCCACACTCCCACCACCCCATTCCTGCTCTCGGGGCTGATCCTGGTCTTGCCCCTTCTCCTGCAGCCTTTGCTGGGCTCACACCCGGGATGGGGCCAGTGGGGACCCTCTTCCCATCTCTGCCCACCCGGAATTCTTATGGGGCTCCCTGTCCTGGGGCTCCTGCTGCAGAAAGAGTCCTTTGGATCCGTTTCCTGGGAAATTGTATCGAAAACAGTGTGACCCCAGGCCTAGGGCAGTGACCCCTATGCTGGCACTGCTGGGGCCCCTCCAGTCCTGGGGCAGGTTTGGGGTGCCCAGGTGAGGACATTGAGGGGCTGGAGCGTGTCCAGGGAAGGAAATGCAGCTGGGGAAAGGTCTGGAGCCCCAGGAGCGGCTGAGGGAGCTGGGAAAGGGGCTCGGCCTGGAGAAAAGGAGGCTCAGGAGGGATCTTCTGGCTCTGCACAACTCCCTGACAGGAGAGGGCAGCCAGGGGTGGGTCAGGCTCTGCTCCCAGGGAACAGGGACAGGACAAGGGGAAACGGTCTCAGGCTGTGCCAGGGCAGGGTCAGGATGGTCATCAGGAGGAATTTCTCCATGGAAAGGGTGGCCAGGCCTTGGAAGGGGCTGCCCAGGGCAGTGTGGAGTCTCCAGCCCTGGAGGTGTCCAAGGAGTGACTTGGACACTCAGTGCTCTGGGCTGGGGACAAGGTGGGGGTCGGGCACAGGGTGGACTCGATGGTGTGGGAGCTCTTTTCCAGCCTCAGTGATTCCATGGTTCTGTGATTGTGTGAAATGCTCCTGTGAGAGGAGCAGGGACGTGTCCTGCTCTGCTCCAGCTCGTGCCCCTGCTCTGATCCCAGGAGTTCATCCTGTCCTGCCTGACCCTGAACCCGGACAAGCGCCCGACTGCCCACAACCTCCTCTTCCACCGGGTGCTCTTCGAGGTCCATTCCCTGAAGCTGCTGGCAGCCCATTGCTTCATCAACCACCAGTGTGAGTGCTCGGGACCACCCGGACCCCCGAGCTCGTCTTCTCCCGAGGAGCCAGGCTGGGAGAGCTGGGAATGTTCAGCGTGGAGAAGAGAAGGGTCCAAGGAGACCTCAGAGCCCCTTTCAGTGTCTAAAGGGGCTCCGGGAGAGCTGGAGAGGTCTTTGGACAAGCGACAGAGTGACAGCACAAGGGGGAATGGTTTCCCACTGCCAGAGGGCAGGGTTAGATGGGATAATGGGAAAGAATTCCTGGCTGTGAGGGTGGGGAGGCCCTGGCACAGATTGCCCAGAGAAGCTGTGGCTGCCCCTGGATCCCTGGAAGTGTTCCAGGCCAGGCTGGCCAGGGCTTGGAGCAGCCTGGGATAGTGGAAGGTGTCCCTGTCCATGGCAGTGAGCGGGACTGGATGGGATTTAAGGTCCCTCCCACACAAACCGTCCCGTGATTCCGTGTGCAGACCTGGGGAGGGAGGCGGTGACTCCCATCCCCTCCCTGGAGTAGGGGCTGCAGGACCCACCCTACAGGGCCCCCTAGCCCCTGAACCCCCTGTGCCTCTGCCCCAGATCTGATGCCAGAGAACGTGGTGGAGGAGAAGATCAAGGAGCTGGACCTGAACATGGTGATGGCCGAGATCCGCAGGGAGGGTCGGCCCGGGGCACAGTGGAGGTGAGGATGGCGGAGATTCCACAGCATCCAGCCTGGAGATCCCGGTGCCGTGGGAAGCAGCCCCTCACCCCCTGAACCCTCCTGTCCTGTTCCCTGCCCAGGTACTCGGAAGTTTCCTTCCTTGAGCTCGACAAGTTCTTGGAGGACGTCAGGTGGGTTGGAGCTCCCAGCTCTGCCTCGGCTCCCGGGGAATGTGGAGCCAGGATGGGCACAGGGGAGTGTCCGTGCTGTCCCCAGCTGTGCTCGGTGCCTCGTCCCCGTGGTGCCCCCAGGCTCGGGGAGCTGCCCACCCCTGCTCCTTCCAGAGCCGGCTCTGCCAGGGCCGTAGGGGATGGAGTCAGCTCTGTGTCCTCCCTCTGTGTCTGTGCCAGGAATGGGATTTATCCCCTGATGAACTTCGCTGTCTCCAGACCCCACGCCCTCCCACGCGCCCTGTCCCAGCCCCAGGAGGATCCTCAGAAAGCCAAGACTCCCACGCCAGAGCCCTTCGATGTGGAGACCAGGAAGGTAAGGCCAGACACAGGTGGGGACAGCTACTCACTGGTCTGCATCCCTGCTGCAGGGACACCTCCTGTTGGCCACGGCCCAGGTGAGAGCCAGGAGAGGAGTTACAGTGTTTCAGTGGGAATTCCAAAGTCCTGCTCGGGAAGGCCCCAGACCCAGGGGGGCCCTGTCCAGGCTGATCCCGAGTTGGGCTTTTCCAGGTGGTGCAGATGCAGTGCAACATGGAGCTGAACGAGGACAAGAGCCAGTGGCACGTGAGTACCTGGATCCTGACCCGCTCCCGGCGCTGGGAGAGACCTGCTCCCTGCACATCCCGCTGGGAAATGGGACCGGGGAAATGGGACCGGGGAAATGGGACCGGGGAAATGGGGCTGGGGAATGGGACCGGGGAAATGGGACTGGGGAAATGGGACTGGGGAATCAGACTGGAAAATCTGACTGGAAAATGGGAAAGGGAAATCTGCCTGGGATATCAGACTGGGAAATGGTACTGGGAAGTCTGACTGGGAATGGCCTCAGCCAGCTTCCGTGGTACCCAAAGAACTCACTCCTGTCCTGTACAATGAAAGAATTCCCAAAGATGCCATGAATTCCCCTGGCCTGGGGGACACAGACCTTGAGTGTCTGGATGTCTCCGTCCCTGGTGTTGCCAGACACCTTTGGACTCCTGTTTTTTCTAGTCCAGTACTTGCAGGGAGCTGGAATTGCTGCCCGAGAGCTTCCACATTCCCACAGTGCCCTGCACCTCCCGGTGCCTCTGGAGGGGCCGGGATGAGCAGACTCTCTCCTGTCTCTGCAGCTCACGCTCCTGCTCATCCTGGAGGACAAACTGCACCGACAGCTCAGCTATGACCTGCTGCCCAGTACGTTCCCGCAGGGAATGCTGGGTGCGGATGCTGGGAGATCCCGTGTCGGGATTAGGCTCTGTTGGACACAGAATGTGCCAGCTTCCCAGCCAGCTTCCCTACCTTTCCCTTTCCTTCCTTTCACCTCCTCCTCCTCCTCTTTCACCTCCTCCTCCTCCTCTTTCTCCTCATCCTTCTCCCCTCCCCTCCCTCCCCTCCCCTCCCCTCCCCTCCCCTCCCCTCCCCTCCCCTCCCCTCCCCTCCCTCCCCTCCCCTCCCCTCCCCTCCCCTCCCCTCCCCTCCCCTCCCCTCCCCTCCCCTCCCCTCCCCTCCCCTCCCCTCCCCTCCCCTCCCCTCCCCTCCCTCCCCTCCCCTCCCCTCCCCTCCCCTCCCCTCCCCTCCCCTCCCCTCCCCTCCCCTCCCCTCCCCTCCCCTCCCCTCCCCTCCCCTCTCCTCTCCTCCCCTCCCCTCTCCTCTCCTCTCCTCTCCTCTCCTCTCCTCTCCTCTCCTCTCCTCTCCTCTCCTCTCCTCTCCTCTCCTCTCCTCTCCTCTCCTCTCCTCTCCTCTCCTCTCCTCTCCTCTCCTCTCCTCTCCTCTCCTCTCCTCTCCTCTCCTCTCCTCTCCTCCTCCTTTACCCTTTCCTTCCCTTTCTCCTTCCCTTCCCTTATTTTCCTTTCATTTCCCTTCCCTCTTTCCTTTTTCTTTTCCTTTTCCTTTTTCATTTTCTTTTTCCTCTTTCCTTCTCCCCTGTGGTCCCAGCCCTTGCCCACCTGGCCCCTGTGCTGGTGCCTCTGGCACGAGGGAGTCACCTGCCCATAAAGTGAGAGTTGGGAGGGCAGTGAGTGGATGATCCAACGGCCATTCCAGAGCTGCATTCCCACCAGGACCCACAGAGGGCAGTTCTTGGAGTCCCCGTGGTGAACTCTGCTCTCATTCCCAGCACTGGCAGTGTCCCCAACACTTTTCCAATGGAAAGGTGGACCCTCCTCTGAGGGGTCCCGGGAAAGGGGGAGGTCCAGCTCCTTCCCAGAACATGAGGAGCCTCTGGAGGCCATGCAGCCAGAGCCCCGGGGCTGCCTCACACACAAAATCCCCACAGAAAGCTGGGGAACGGTGCCTGGGAGCTGCTCCTTCCCCAGCCCCTTGCGGGCTCTGCTGCAGGCACTGTCCTGGGGCTTTCCCTGCTGAGCCAAACAAAACCTTTCCAAGTGACACATTGTCCTGAGCTGTGATCTGGGAACTTGGGAACCTTGTTCCACCTCCCTGCCCCATTTTCCCAGGATGAGCAGCTCCTGCTGCGGCTCTCCCAGGTACAGGAGCTCCACGAGTTCATGTTCTCCTGCTCCTTGTCTCTGCAGCTGATAACTCCAAGGATTTGGCCACAGAGCTGGTGCATTATGGATTCATCCACGAGGTGAGTCCCTGCTGTCCCCGAATCTGGAGCCGCTGCGGAGCCACCAGAGCTCCTCCAGCACCGGCCCCTCACAGGCAGGAGTTGGATTCCTCTTCCCTCTGGACTCTGCTCCAGGAGCTGTTCCAAGGGGAACTGCCTGTTGTGACAATGTTAATTAGCTGGTCCTTACATAATTCTGAGTGGGAGCCCCCAGGGAAGGAGGCTGATTCCTTACTTAAGGAATCACAGAATCATTAGGTTTGGAAAAGACCTCCAAGGTTATCGAGTCCAACCTGTGACCAAACATGTGAGGTCACCCTGATGACATCCCCAAGTGCCACATCCATATGTTTATTGAAAACTTCCAGGGATGGGGACTCCACCACTGCCCAGGGCAGCTGTGCCAGGGCTGTACAGCCCTTTCCAGGAGGAATTTTCCCAATATCCCTCCTAAACCTCCCTTGGCACAGCTGGAGGCTGTTTCCTCTTGTCCTGTCCCTGTTCCTTTGGAGCAGAGCCTGACCCCCACCTGGCTGCACCCTCCTGTCAGGGAGTTGTGCAGAGCCACAAGGTCCCCCCTGAGCCTCCTTTTCTCCAGGCTGAGCCCCTTTCCCAGCTCCCTCAGCCGCTCCTGGGGCTCCTTTCCTCAGCTCTCTTCCCTCCCCTGGACATGCTCCATCCCCTCAGTGTCCTGTACCTGGGGACCCCAAACCTGCCCCAGGAATGGCTCGGGATTGGGACTGTGGGAGGCTGGAGGGATCTGGGATCGCCCAGCAAAGGGAGCTGTTGGCACATTTGGATTTCAGGACGACTGTGAGAAGCTGGCCACGTTCCTGGAGAGCGCCTTCCACAAGCACCGCTCCCAAGCCCTGTGAGCGCCGGGGACCCACCGGAGCCCCCATTCCCAGGGGATCAGGGTGCCGGACTGGAGGATCCCACAGGGCTCCCGACTCACCAAACTGCAGCAGGACTCACCTGGCCGGGCCTTGGGCCGAGGGGGATTTGCCCAATCCGTGCTCTGGGAAGGCAACAGCTGATGGAGGACTCGGCAAACACCAGGAATTACATCCCGGGACGTTGGGACTCATGTTCTGGTCCCTGCTCCCAAGGGGAGGTGTGGGGGAGTGGGCAGCACCCCCCAGCAGCCCCTTCCCAGTGGGGTTTGTGAAGCTGCTGCAGGAACCCCCAACCAGATCCGTTTCCCTCTGGGAATGATCGGCTTTTCTCGCTGCAGGTCCCAAAGCTATTTTTTCCCTCTTTGCCATCTGGAATGGTCCTTGCTGAGGGGAGGGGAGGAGCAGGCTTGGAAAGCCCTGGTGTAGCATCCCATCTGCCACATTCCAGTCTCGATCCTGAGTTTCTCCAGGTTTAAGGTCTCCACTGTGCTGCCTGTGCTCAGAATCCTCACGATGAGCTGGGACTGTGTGAGCTGGACATGATATGGCTTGAGAAGAAATTCCAGAAATCCTGACCCACCACCTGCATCCACACACGTGGATCAGCAGGAATCTTGTTGATGCTCAACAGAATCCTTGTCATTCCCCAGTTCCTCCTACAGCCTTCCAAAGTCCCTTGGCATCTTCAGGAGAAAGCCCTGGTGCGTCTTCCTCCCATTCCTCCCGTGGTGACTGGAATGTCAGTCCCTAGCCTGGAGATGGGGGAATTGCCACCGTCACCACCCCAGTGCTGCCCTTTGCCAAAGGGACACATCCTTGATGTGGGGAAAAGTGCAAACAGGAATTGTCTCTGTCCAAGAGTCGTGCGGGGCTGCTCCTGCTGCTCCCGCTGTGCCAGGGAAAACTGGCTCTGATATCCTGCTCTGTGCTGTGCCAGTGCTGCTCCTGCTGCTCCCGCTGTGCCAGGGAAAACTGGCTCTGATATCCTGCTCTGCTGTGCCAGTGCTGCTCCTGCTGCTCCCGCTGTGCCAGGGAAAACTGGCTCTGGCATCCTGCTCTGTGCTGTGCCAGTGCTGCTCCTGCTGCTCCCACTGTGCCAGGGAAAACTGGCTCTGGCATCCTGCTCTGTGCTGTGCCAGTGCTGCTCCTGCTGCTCCCGCTGTGCCAGGGAAAACTGGCTCTGATATCCTGCTCTGCTGTGCCAGTGCTGCTCCTGCTGCTCCCGCTGTGCCAGGGAAAACTGGCTCTGGCATCCTGCTCTGTGCTGTGCCAGTGCTGCTCCTGCTGCTCCCGCTGTGCCAGGGAAAACTGGCTCTGGCATCCTGCTCTGTGCTGTGCCAGTGCTGCTCCTGCTGCTCCCGCTGTGCCAGGGAAAACTGGCTCTGGCATCCTGCTCTGTGCTGTGCTGGTGCTGCTCTTGGTGTGCCATAGGAAACTGGCTCTGGCACCATGGTCTGCGCTGCTCTGTGCCAGGGTTCTGTGCCGGTGCTCCTCCTGCTGCTCCTACTGTGCCAGGGAAAACTGCCTCTGGCATCCTGCTCTGTGCCAGTGCTGCTCCCGCTGCACTGGGGGTGTCCAGCTCTGGCACTGTCCTGGTGATCTGCACCGTGCTGGTGTTCCATGCTGGCATTCTGTGCTGGTGCTGCTCCCGCTGTGCCAGGGAAAACTGCCTCTGGCACTCTGCTGTGTGCTGTGCTGGTGCTGCTCCTTCTGCTCAGACTGTGCTGGGGGAATCTGGTACCGGTGCTGTCCTGGTGATCTGCACCACGCTGGTGCCCCATGCCACTGCTCTGTGCCAGTGCTGCTCCTGCTGTGCAGGGAAACTGGCTCTGGCATCCTGCTGGTGTTGCGTGGTGGTGCTGCTCCTGCTGTGCCAGGGAAAACTGCCGCTGGCATCCTGGTCTGCACTGCTCTGTGCCGGTGTTCTGTGCCAGTGCTGCTCCTGCTGCTTCTGGTGTGGCACAGGAAGCTGGCTCTGGCATCCTGCTCTCTGCTGGTGCTCTGTGCCGGTGCTGCTCCTGCTGTGCTGTGGGAATCCAGCTCTGGCATCCTATGCTGTGCTGTGCCAGTGCTGCTCCTGCTGTGCTGTGGGAATCCAGCTCTGGCATCCTGCTCTGTGCTGTACCAGTGCTGCTCCTGCTGCACTGTGGGAATCCAGCTCTGGCATCCTGCGCTGTGCTGTGACAGTGCTGCCAGTGCTGCTCCTACTGTGCTGTGGGAATCCAGCTCTGGCATCCTGCGCTGTGCTGTGACAGTGCTGCTCCTGCTGTGCTGTGGGAATCCAGCTCTGGCATCCTGCGCTGTGCTGTGCCAGTGCTGCTCCTGCTGTGGGAAATCCAGCTCTGGCATCCTGCTCTGTGCTGTGCCAGTGCTGCTCCTGCTGCTCCCGCTGTGCCGTGGGAAGCTGCCTCTGGCACCCTGCTTCGTGCTGATGTCCCACTCTCTGCTGGAGCTCTGTGTGGCACTGCCTGCCCCGCACTGCTTGCGCTTTGTGGTGTCACTCTGGCTGCATCCCACCGGGATTTTATCCGTGCTCAGATGCTGCACTGCCAGCTCGGGCTGCGTTCCCGGCCCGCGTTCCCGGCCCGCGTTCCCGGCCCAGGCTGCATTCCTGGCTCGCTCGGGCTGCACTCCCAGCCTGTGCCGCATCCCCAGCTGTGCCAATGTTCCAACCTGACAAATCAATAAAGCAGCCGGTCCCACTGGAGGGCTCTGCACCAAACTGCTCGTAATTCCTTACTCCAGTGAAACCAAGAAGGAGGGATTCAGGGAACACCTCACAGCTGCTGATTCCCAATTCCTCCAGAGCAGACCCGCCCTGGGCCCCAGACATTCCAGCACATCCCAGCCCCTCCTTGGCACTTCCCTAATGCACCCCTCCCACGAATCCATGGATTTAACAGGATCTAACACAGCTTCTCTGAGCCTGGAATTCCCTGCCCTTGGTGAACTTTAGTGGCCCAAACTCCCAAAATTCTTTATAAAATGTGGGGGCTCTGTGAATTCCTTGGGGGTTTTCCTCAGTCTTGTGTATCTTCCACAGTGGGAATACAAGATCCTGGTGCCAGTTCCGCTCTGGAGGTGCCGGGTGTGACGGCACCTGTGTCCTGCTGAGGCTGCTTGTCCTTGAGGCAGAACCCACACGTGGGGAGGGACATCTGGTGGGGCCATCCCAGGGCTGCACTTCCATCCCCTGGCACAGAGACACAGAATCCCGGGATGGCTGGGTGGGAAGGGATTCCCCAAGTGCCACGGGCAGGGACACCTTCCACAGGACCAGGTTGCTCCAAGCGCTGTCCAACCTGGCCTGGAAAACTTCCAGGGATGGGGCAGCCACAGCTTCTCTGGGCAACCGGTGCCAGGGCCTCCCCACCCTCACAGGGAAGGATTTCTTCCCAATATCCCATCTAATCCTGCCCTCTGGCAGTGGGAAGCTGTTCCCCCTTGTGCTGAGCCTCCAAGCCCTTGACTAGAGTCCCTCTCCAGCTCTCCTGGAGCCCTTTTAGGCACTGGAAGGGGCTCTGAGGTGTCCCCGGAATGTTCTCCTTTCCGGATGAACATTCCCAGCTCTCCCAGCCCGGCTCCGTTCCCTGTGCCGGGGTTTGGCCTTGGCTCTGCGTTGAAATTCGGACAGCAGGGACTGGGGCCCCTCGAACAGAACCAAGAGAAGGAACAGGACAGGAACAGAGACACCGGGATGGGGACAGGGACATTTCACTCCAGTTCCCGGCAGACAGTCCCGATCCGCCCTCCCGTGACATATCCAGCACCTCCCGGCGCCCACGGCCGGTACCGGCGGGGGGGTTCCCGCGGCCCTTCCCCCCCGGCTGCGACCAAGGGCCACCCGGTACCACCCGGGCCCTCGGTTTTAGCACGTGTTATACTGTTTTAGCTGGGTTTACTCGTGTTTAGTGCATTTTAGCCGGTTTGAGCCCGTTTTATCCAGGGCCCGGCCCGTTACAGCCCTACCCGTGGCACCAGCAGCTTTGGACCTTCCCGAGGCACCGGGAACTGCCGGCCCAGCACCAGCCCAGGGGCGCTAAGGGCCGCAGCAGCCGAGCTGGGGCCCTGCTCCTCCCGGGATTAGCTCATGCCGTGACTCGCCTCTCCGGCGGTGACCGCGCCAGGGCGGCGCCATCTTGACAACCGCTCGGGTCACATGACACCTCCGAACTCTCGCGGTACTTTTTCTCGTGAGGGCCTCCTGGCCCCCGTTTCCCGCGCGCGCGCCGCGGAGCTCTCGCGAGACCCGCGTGCTGTAGACGGGAAGGACAAGATGGCGGCGACAACGACGATGGCGCTGGTGAGGGGGCGATGGGGCGGCGGGACCAGGCCGGGCCGGCTCCTCGCGAGGCTCTTCCCGGCTCCTCGGGGCTCCTCTTGGGGCGAGGGGCGGGATAGGGGGGCGGCCGCCAAGGGGGCCCGCGCGAGCCGGGCCCTCTGCGGGCCCGCGGGTGAGGGGTGGCGGCTCTGAGGGGACGGCGCTGCTTCCCGCCGGTTCTCCTCCGGTTCTGGACTCCTGCCCCGGCCTTCTCCCTGTGGGGGACGTGTCGGTCTTCCCCCTCCCGGTCCTGAGCTCCGACCCCGTCGATTCTCCTCAGTTCCCGCCCCGCCTGGAGCGAGAACGGGCGACCTCGGGCTCTTATAGGCCCTGCAGGGAATGAGATGCCCGGAGTCTGCACGGAACGGCAGTGGCTGCTCTAGGCCGTGCAGGGAACGGGATCGGGCATCACGCTACGAGGGACCGCGCAGGTCGCTGGTTTTGGGCTGGTGTTTCCAAATCTACTTCTTTAAGTGTTCCTTTTTGGGCTCCTGTTCCCAAGTTCGCCTGTTTAAATGCTTGGTTTGGGGCTGGGTTTCCCAAATCCGCTTGTTTAAATGCTGGTTTTGGGCTCCTATTCCCGAATCCTCCTGGATTGCGTTTTATGGGAGTTCTTTGTGGATTCTGGGACATTTTTAGAGCTTTCCTGGATGGGCTGCGGGTGTGAGAGAACAGGAATTTGCGGGCTGTTGGTTTTCCTGGGTTTTAACCGTGAATAGAGCGATGGAAGTGCTTCCGTGGGGCTGCTCGGCTGGTTCTTGGCTCGCTGGGAATTGTGTGAAATGGAAATAGGGAGCCTCGCAGGTGCCAGGGCTCAGGGAAGGAGCCCGGGAATACCTGTGGGACCCGTGGGCTCCCCTTGCGAATCCCCGGATCTCATGGAATACTGGGCTGGATCCGCAGTCACTGTGGCACAGCAGGAATTTGTTGTTGCATTTGTCTCCTGTTTCCCGTTCATTGTTTCCATGAAAAATACGGGATTTCTCTGAGGAATAGCTCCAATTCCAGAGCTGCTCAGCCTTGCTCCAAGGGGCTGCTGCTGATCCCAGAAGGAATTGTGTGTCCTGGAATTCCTTTTGTGAATCCACAGGTGTTGGTGCTCCCATTTGGGAGTAAATATAAATAAGTCTCTCTTTGTTTCCTGCCTCATCTTTCCTTAATCCGTTGGATTAGGAAGTTTCCCAGGTCTGGGAATGCTGAGAAGGAGGGGGCAGGTCTTGCTTTGTGAGGTTCCCTGTGATTCCACAGGGAATGGGAAGTGAACACCTGGCCTCACAGTTCCCGTTTATCCTGTGGACACACCTGCACAGGGATTTCCAGGTTTCAGGAATCCTTGTGGACACACCTGCACAGGGATCTCCAGGTGTCAGGAATCCTTGTGGACACACCTGCACAGGGATCTCCAGGTGTTGGGAATCTCTATGGACACACCTGCACAGGGATTTCCAGGTGTCAGGAATCCTTGTGGACACACCTGCACAGGGATCTCCAGGTGTTGGGAATCCCTGTGGACACACCTGCACAGGGTGACAGGACAAGAGGACGTGGCCTTCAGGCTGTGCCAGGGGAGGTTCAGGTTGGACTTCAGGGGGAATTCCCTTGAGGAAAGGGTGGTCACGTGCTGGAAGGGGTTGCCCAGAGAGTCCCCATCCCTGGAGGTGTCCAAGGAAGGACTGGACGTGGCACTCTGCTCCAGGCTGGTGGCAAGGTGTGGATTGGGCACAGCTTCGACTGGATAGTATCGGAGGTGTTTTCCAACCTCAGTGATTCCATGATGCCAGGAGCAATGGGAATCACACAAAGGCACGTGTGTGGCTGCCTTTCAGATCCAAAATCAGCTCTGGTGTCTCTGGGGTACATTTTCTCAGCCCAGAACAGCTGATGAACTTCCCCGGGAGGCTGGGGAGGACCAGTGAAAGTCCATTCCACATTCCCTCCTTCCTTCTGATCCAAAGGATTTGGAAAACAACCCCTGTGATGTTTGCACCGGATCATCCTTCCTGGGCTGCTGCCCCGGGCAGGGGAGAGCTGTGCTGTGAGACAGAGCAGGGCCCAGGGGATTGTGCATGGAATTCTCAGGGAATCTCTCTGTTCCCTGGATGGTACCTTGGTGTTATTGGTGGCCATGGGATCACCTGTTGAAGCTGATCTGGGCGTTGGTGTCTTGCTAAAGGAATCTCGGCACTCTGGGACATTGGGTGGCACCGTATCAGTGCTGTGATAGTGCTCCTAGTTCAGTGTTCCCCTCATTTCTTGGGCTGGGACCGTCCCACGTCCCTTGGGTGTTTTTCCTTTGCTCTCTCCTGACAATCTTGGGTCTCTGCACCCCTGGGAACAGGCACAATGCTCTGGGCACCTCACCGGTGCCATTTGGGAGAATAAAACATCTGTGGGGGGATTTTGGAGCATTCCCTATCACTATCAGCCCTCATGCCCTCCATCAACTCCTCTGCCAGTGCCTGACTTCCTTCTGCATTCCTGAATCCCATCTGGGTTGGGTGGGTGGTCCAGCCCTGCAGGAATGTGTGGTCTCCATTGGGGACTTCAGTGACAGCAGTTTTATCAGACACAGTTCTGTTCCCTTGGCTGAGCTGTGCAGTTTGGCAAAAGTCATTTGGGAGCCTGATAGGGTCAGTCATGGAATCACAGCCTGCTTTGGAATAAGAGCAGTCTTAAATCTCATCCAGTTCCACCCCCTGCCCCATCCCTGGGAGTGTTCAAGGCCAGGTTGAATGGAGCTTGGAGCAGCCTGGGATAGGGGAAGGTGTCCCTGCCCGTGGAGGGGCGTGGGACTGGATGAGCTGTGAGGCCCCTTCCCACCCAAACTATTCCATGATTCTGTGTCACTGGCCACGTCTGCCATTGTGGGAGCCATTTGCTCATGAGGTGCTGCAGAAATGGCCCATTTTGGGAGGTTTTGATTCCTGCTAATCTCTAGGAACACATCTGCGAAGTAGTGGAGAAGCTTTGGATGTGCCCCATGCTCTGGATTCTGCACGTGCCAGCAGTAACTGCCAGCACTGCTGTTCCCAGTTGGGAAGGAGCATTCCATGGGCTGTGGGAAAGGAGTTGCTAAAGCAGTTGAGGAGTACTAAAGGTTACTGTGCCCACAAGGGCTTCCAGAGTTCCAATGGAATCCTCAAGGGCTTAGATGGTAAATAGGGACAAACTACTGAGATGTGGTTGTATCTGCCAGGAAGGGCCTTTCCTGGACACTTGCCTGTTGTAGAGGAGTTTCTTTCTGGAAAGGGTGGTCAGGCCACTGGAAGGGGCTGCTGCTTGAGGTTTGAAGTCCCCATGCTTGGAGGTGTCCAAGGAATGACTGGACATGGCACTCAGTACTCTGACCTGGTGATGAGGTGGGGGATCAGTCACAGGTTGGACTCCATGTTCTTGGCACCTTTTCCAACCTCCATGATCCTGGGATTCTGTGCTGCTCAGGCTGTTGCCCCTGACAGGCTCGGGTGATGCTCTTCCAGCCTCTCTGCTAGGGACAGTGTGAAAGTACTCTCGTTGAATTTGTGTTCCATGTCTTGGAGAGGAGGTGGAGCAGGGATGGAGCCACATGCCCTGGCCATGTGCTTCAGCCTTCCTTTTTGCACTTCCATCTCCTTGAATCTCTGCGTGGTTTGGTGCTTGTGGTTCCTAAACAAACAGGATTCTGTGGTTTTGTCCTTTTTGTGCGTTTATGCTTCAGAGAAGTTCTCAGCCCTGTAACAAACTTAGAGGAATGTTTCTGAACTCTTGGAGTTCAAAGCCCCTAAAAGGGCCCAGCCATGCTCAGATGCTGGAATAGCAGCAGGAATCTGAGTCCCATTTATTTCTCTCCAAAGAAGCTCCTGTTTTCCTACTTCCTCTACCAGCTTTTCTCAAGTTTTTTGAGTTTTTTTCCCCACTTTCCTCGCTCCCTTCTGGCTGTTACGGGATGTGGGAATAAGGTTTCAGGGGAGGAGCCTGAGCACAAAGCCCCAGCTGCTCCTCACCAGATGCTGTTGTCTGGCTCCAGGGAACTGAGCTGGGCCCATTCCTGGGAGCAGGGTTATCCCGAGGTGCCTGGAAAGAGGAAAGCAGCGGTCTGGGCTCTCTGAGTATGAGGATGGAGGCTGGGATGGGTTTGCACAATGCTACTTTCTAGGGAGCCCAGAGTGACAGGGTGATGATGATCCTTGGGGAGCGTTCCATGGTGAGGGGTATATGCTCAGGAATTCCTGTTGGAGCCGTGCCAGTGGTCAGTCGAGATCACCCCTGGGTTTGTGGCTTCTTCCCAGAGGGATGTGTGGTGGCAGAGAGCCTGGAGCCAGCAGTGCCTGGGTGCTCCTGGGCACTGCTGGGTCCTTTCAGCCTTGGCTTTGCTCTCTGTGTCAGAGCTGGGATGTTCCGGAGCAGTTTTTGGAAGCCGTTCCTCTTAATGAGCCCAGATATGCAAATTATATTAACCTCAGTCCTGCAATGGACTGGGTTTGGAAGAATCACAACAGATTGGGCTCCTGGCTTTCTTGTTCTGAATAGTTAAATTTGGCAGCCCTTCACTCTGTTCTTCTCCTGCCACATCTCAGAGCTCCTAAGTTGGAATAATTGAGTTTTTAAAGCTGGAGGAGACGGGAGCAGCAGTGAGAAAAGGGTTTGCAGGCTTTGAAATTGGCTGGGGAGAGCTCTGGGCCTGAGTGTCCAATGGCAGAGATGTGGGAGGGAACAGGGACAGCTGGTGACAAACAGGGCTTCAGCCAAGTGGCAAAGGACAAGAAGGATTTTTTAAATTAATTTATTGGGTGTTCCACAATCAAAATGAATCTTGGAGATGAGGGAGGCTTCTTTTATAAACAGATGAGCATTTCTGGATTGTGTTCGTGGCTGGGTGGAGATGGCACTTGGGGGCATGGTCACTGCTGGCATTGGCAGTGCTGGGGACAGCTGGACTTGGTGGGCTGTGAGGGCTTTTCCAATCTCAGCTGTTCCATGATACCACATCGCTTTGCTGGTCTTGTTTCCAGTTTGGGTGTGGCCTGTGCAGTCATGGCTTTGTGCACTGGAGTTTGCCAGTTTGCAGCTCCAGCCACCTCTGTTCCCATGTCAGCTCCCTATTGGTGCCCTGGTGTTCCCATCATCCTTGTGTTCAGTCCAGCCATGAACTTCTGGAGGGACCAGGGAAACACCTGCAGCTCTGGATACTGTCCAGACACCTGGAGAACAGGATTTTGTGCTGGGAGGGTTTGTCTCCTGTCTGCTCCATGTTCACTGATCCTAGAAAATGCTCACAACACCCCACAGGGAACTGGAGGCTACGCAAAACCAGGAGTCTCCTTCTTGCTGTAAAATAAGAGTCAGATGATTGAGGATATATCCTGGAATGGTTGGGGTGAGAAGGGAAGCTGTGGCTGCCACATCCCTGGAAGTGTCCAAGGCAAGGTTGGATGGGACTTGGAGCAACCTGGTCTAATGGAAGGTGTCCTTGCCCATGGCAGGGGGTGGAATGGGATGAGCTTTAAAGTCCCTCCAACCCAAACCATTCCATGATTCTGTGACAATCCAGGAGAAGCTTTGCAGTTGGTAAAGGAAAATTTTCAAGTCTTGGTTCCTGCTCTGAACAGAGGTTTTTCCATGCTACTTGTACTGGGAGCAGAATCTTCCCACAGGAGCGTGTCCAGCCTGACGCATGTTCAGGACCACAGGCTGGCGTTTGTCCCTGTTGGTTTTTGGGTGGTTGATGGGAAATGTGGAGTTGAGAGAAGGAACCAGTTCTGTTTTGATGGATGGTGCTGCCAGAACCCACATGTACACCGAAGGCAGGGCCACATCTGCTGCTGGGGGCTGAGCAGGGGGTCCCAGCAGTGGGATCACCATGCTGGAATCGTGGTCCCAGCAGTGCAGTCACTGGGTTGCTGAATTGCTGGAATCAGTTATGGTTCCAGTAGTGGCATCACTGTGCTGGAGTCACAGTTCCAGCAGGGGGATCCATAGTCTGAGCAGTGGGATCACCATCCTGGAGTCACAGTCCCAGCAGTGGGATCACTGTGCTGGAGTCAGTCATAGTCCCAGCAGTATGATCCATGGTTCCAGCAGTGGGATTGCTGTGCTGGAGTCATAGTTCCAGAGAGCTGGAGAGGGACTTTAGACAAGGGCTTGGAGGGACAGAAGAAGGGAGAATGGCTTCCCACTGCCGGAGGGCAGGATTAGATGGGATCTTGGGAAGAAATCCTTCCCTGTGAGGGTGGGGAGGCCCTGGCATGGATTGCCCAGAGAAGCTGTGGCTGCCCCATCCCTGGAAGTGTTCCAGGTCAGGTTGGACAGGGCTTGGAGCAACCTGGGCTAGTGGAAGGTGTCTCTGCCCATGGCAGGGGGTGGGACTGTGTGAGCGTTAAGGTCCCTCCAAAGCATTCCATGATTCTGTGATTTGGGAAAGTTTCAGAGAAGGTTTTAAAACAAGAACTTGAGAAAGTTGGGTCAACAGAGCTAGGAGGGAGAGGTGGGATGAGAACATTGATGGGGACATTAGACATGGGATCTGTTGAGGGGATGGAGATGATGTGAGCAAGGATTGGGGATTATCCGATTGTCTGTTCATGGAAAACATGGTTGGAGAACTCTGTAAGTGTCCAGTACATCCCTGGGTTTGTTATAATTGCTGGGATGGCTCTTCCCACAGGGAATGTTGGGAATATGAACTGGTTTTCCTGACATACAGGGTTTGGGAAGGGGTTTTAGCCAACTGTGATGTTCTGACATGACGTGCTTTGATTTTCTGGGAAGGAAGAGACAGGTCACTCCTGCGAGAACAGTTTTCTATGAGCATTTTCTGTTTCCTTAGGGTACGGAGTCCATTAAGATGGAAAATGGGCAAAGCACAGCAGCAAAGCTGGGGCTGCCCCCTCTCACCCCTGAGCAGCAGGAAGCTCTCCAGAAAGTGAGTAAAACTGATGGGAATTTGCTGTTTGGGGGGGGGGGGTGGGGCATGGTGTTGTTTGGGTTTTTAATGAGCCTCTGTCTCTGGTGGGGCCAAAGGGAACTCACCATCGGATCTCTGGGGTTGCAGCCATGCTGGAGGGTCCCACAGGCACATTTGGGCCCAGGAATTACTTGTTTTGGTTTAGAGTTCATTGACACTTTTGGGAGCATGATGGGGAATTGCTGTTGGGGTGGGTGACAGCGGGTTTAATTTAAAAAGTAAATAAGTTCAGAAAAATGGCATCCTAAGTCAGATGGGAATTCTGAGCTGGGTTATGGGTGCCACAAAGTCACTGAGGAGCAGCTGCTTCTCCACAAGGACTGGGATTGGGATCTGCTCTAGCTGGCCTGTCACTGTCCACACCAGAATGCATCCCAGAACATCCCTGTCCTCGGGATGACAGGGATAGAGAGCTCTGTCCTTGAGAGGCTCCATGTGGATGTGCCTGTGCTGTCACAGCTGTCCCTCTGTGTATGGTGGTTGGCTCCCAGCCTCATTCCCTCTGGCTTCTCCAGAGCCTCTGGATGCAAACCCCCTTGTCCATTTCCAGGTTTCCGAAGCACACGCCTCAAATCCCTGGGTTAGATCCTCCCATTCCCTGGCAGCTCCCAAACACAGCCGTGGAGACCAGGTGCCCAGGGGGTGGCTGAGTGTGTGTCCCGGGGAACGTGCACAGGTGTGGGGATGAGGTTTGCCTTGGCACAGAGCCTCCGTGCCGGCACATCTGGAATCTCTGGCTTTGCCAGATTTGGAGAGGACTGAGAGAAACCCCAAAGGAGCCTTGTGTGTGCAGGCAGAGCCAGAGGTGAACTGGGGCATTTAGGGAGCAGAGCCAGGGGAGAGCTGGTGTGTTTTGGGAGCAGATCCAGAGCAGGCCGGGTGTGCTAAGAGGGGAGAGCCCAGCCCAGGGGTGGCCATGGGGAGGTGGAGGCCCTTCCCTCCTGTAGCACCTGTCTGTGCAGACGCTCTCTGAGAGGAGAGGACTGAAGGAGGCCGTGCCCCGCCCTGGGCCCTGCAGGTAAGGGGCTGTGGTGGGATGTGAGGGCGGAAGAGGGGAATGCCGAGCTCCCGGTGCATGCTGCTTCCCTGCGCTGCCCCTCACGACATCCTGCTGTGTCCCAGGGCCTCGAGGTGTTGGGGAGCTGTGGGCAGTGCCGTGGTGCTTAGGGATGGAGACTGGAAGGTTCTGGGAGCTGTGGTGCGGAACCAGGCGTCGTTCCCTGCCCCACTGTGTTGTACTGCCCCTACAGCCCCTGTTTTCCTTCCAGGCCAAGAAGTACGCGATGGAGCAGAGCATCAAGAGCGTGCTGGTGAAACAAACCATCGCCCACCAGCAGCAGCAGCTCACCAACCTCCAGGTGAGACCCCCCTCCGAGCTGCTCCCTCTGCCTCGTGCTCCCCCCGACACGGTGGAGTTCTCAGGGCCCTCGGAACCAGAGCACAGCCCTGAGCCTGCAGCTCACCCAGGCACCCTGACTGACCTCACAAATTGCCCGCAAATCTCTTTCATTCCAAGAGGAAATAGTTAAAAATTCCTGTCCTGTTGGACGTCCCTCCTTGAGATAGAAGAAGCCAAAGACTTTGCCGTGGGTTTTGCTTCTGAGCTATGTTTAAGGTGGTGAAGGCAGAAGTGATCCTGGCAACAGTGTCCTGTCACCATCTCCTCTGCCTGAGGGAGGGTCCCTGTGTCCCAGTGCTGCCCCATTTCTCTCCCCTGCACCCAGGTGCTCTCAATTTTGGAGAAGTTCTGTTGGCTGTTCCTGCTTGTACTGGAATGCCCATACCGGGAGAACCCTTAACTGGGATTTGACCTCCCTTGCTTCAGATGTTTCTGGAACATGTCTCACTGCCTTTACTTGAAGTCAGGAAGCCCAAAACAAGGGCTTTGCCTGAGGAATCCCTGTGGATGTGCTCTCCCTGCCCGGCAGCTGAGGCCGTTTGGGGCTGTGCCTGGTTCTGAGGGTCTGCTCTAGCTGAGGGGCTCCTTTTAAATGCTGGGGGTGAATCAACGACAGTGGTTGCAGAGGTTACTATTGCCTTGAGTCCCCCCCTGGGATCCCACCCTGCTTCCCGAGGCAGCGGCAGCAGCACAACCCCACCCTGGCCTGGTGGGACCGGACTCGGCAGGGTCCTGGCGCCGGACAGTCCTGGGGACCAGGCAGTGAGGGCCGAGGAAGGAGAGGCCTCTCCGCAGGTGCCCCTGTGCCGCCGCTCTGCTTGAGTTTGTACAAACAGCCGTAGTATGCTCAGCTCCAACAGACTGAACTCTGTCTTTACTGTCTTTCAGATGGCAGCAGTGACAATGGGCTTTGGAGATCCTCTCTCACCTTTACAATCGGTCAATAGACATATTCACTTCTTCTGGGGCACTTGTCTTAGTCAGGGCCTAGCGTGGGGACGTTCGTAGTGGTGCCAATGCTCTTGTCCGCGCCCAGCACAGCCCTCCCACATCCCCACCTGTACTGGACACGCCCAGGAGCAGAGCGAGGTGTCACTGCCCCGAGAAGACCCCAGGCTGTGCAGTCTGCGGGGACACTGCCACTCGGGGGCAAAGACAGCTTTAGATTTCCACCAGTTCTGAACACACCCGTGAAATTGTGGGAGCTGCATTTCTAGGGATGCTACAGTTCTGAGGTCCCGACCTAAAACTAACGGCCAAGGTAACTCACCAAGGGGCGATTTCTTGTGGAACGACCTCCCAGCACCCAGAGCTGGCCGGTGCTGGGGAGGGCCGGGGCGCCGGAGGTTGGCAGAACATGGTGTAGCCCAGGCTCAGATGCTCTTTACTATGTGTGGTCCAGACCAGGGGAATATGGCACGTTCCAAGTGCAGCAAAAGCAGGATGGAAGGGACAGAACTGCAGGACTGATCAGAGAACTCATGTGAGCTTTTGTGCCCATTGTAATCAGAGGCCACAAAGAGCTGAGTGACTTGGCATGATCCATCCCCTCCTTTTTCCTAGACGTGCTGGACAGAGTGTCCTATGACTCCTCTCTGCACCCAAAGGTTCATTTGTAAATTCCTTTGCATGTTTGTAAATACCTTTCTGTCTTGCTGGAATATGAGATTTGTGCCTGGTGTAAAACACAGCTGGAGGTTTGAACTCCAAGAAAAAGGGCACTGAAGTGAAATCCCCACTCTCCCTCCTTTGGCAGTGGGTGGTGTGTCAGTGGGGAGCCAGAAGGGATGTTCTGGGGTGGGGGTAAGTTTGGAATGGAACAGAGCAACCATCTTGGTGTGGATTTGGCAGGGACAGTGTCGGAGCCCTCATGCCTGGGAACTCCCCCCATCCCTGGAGCTGCTGCCTGACAGTGGAACTCCAGCAGTTAGGCTTAAATGGTTTTTGGCTCATTCTCCCCAGCTGGGCACAGCTGAGTTGGTGGCACAGGAAAGTTTTAATGGCTTATGACCCCCAGGGCACTGGGCTGTGACCCCTTTTCCTCAGCCATTCCTCCCTCGGGAGTCACAGGCGGACACAGCCCAGGAGCAGGAGCCTGGTACAGTTCAGAGCAGTCAGGATATCCCATTCTTGGCAGATGCTTCATCCCAGAGCCCATTGGGAATGCACAAAGTGTAAACAGCCCCCTGTCCAGCATTTTTCCTGTTGCCAAGGTTCCCCGGTTCCTCTGTGGAGGCAACACAGTCTGAACTCTCCGAGCTCTGGGTCTCAGGGCCTGAGTTACAGCTTCCCGTGGGCTCAGTCCTCCCTCCATGTGTCACAGTGTAAGATTCCCACGTCCTTCACCGTCCCCTGGTGTCATTGTGTCATGACTGATGCTTGTGCTGAGGGCTGTGCATTGCCTGCTTTGATTGCAAGAGCACCCCAAGGTGGCGTTTTGGCCCGTCCTTAAAATAACCTCCCAAATCCCTTTAGAGCAGCATTGCACAGCTACAGGTGAGGGCTGCTGCCTGGCTGAGGCTGCGGGTGCTTTTCCATGTTACAGGAGGAGAAGGAGGCACAGGGGACAGTGAAATCAGTCTAGGGGCTGGTGAGAGCAGTGAGATGTCCAGGCAGGAGGCCCTGACACCGACCTGTGCTGAGCTCAGGTGCCCAGGGCACATCTCCCACCTGGATGCTCCTGTTGGTGACCCACAGACACCCAGAGTCAGCACGGTCCACCTCAGCTCTGCCTTTTGCAGGTCCAAAATCCCAGGGTCATTAAGGCTGGAAAAGACCTCCAAGGTCATCGAGTCCAACCTGTGCCTGATCCCCACCTTGTCAGCAGCCCAGAGCACTGAGTGCCATGTCCAGGTGTTCCCTGGACCCCTCCAGGGATGGGGACTCCACATCTCCCTGGGCAGCCTCTTCCAATGTCTGACCACCCTTTCCAGGAAGGAATTCTGCTGTCTGAAAATCCTGAGTCCTCCTCACTCCCCCACCTCTCCTTTAGGGTCCTGTGGGCAGGGCAAGGTGGGGATTTCCTCCTGCAGAGGCTTCTCAGGAGGGGCCCCTCCCTGGGACACCTGGGGTGACACTGGTGGTGGCTGTGACCCCCCAGACGGACACGCTGCAGAGGGGCTTTCCTGCACCAAAGCTTGGAATGTGCTGGAGCACCTGGGAGACCACCCAGCCACTGTCCTGCGTGTGTACGTGCCATAGTCCTGCTGGTCACAGCCTGCAGAGTAAAGAGAGCCATGGCCCAGCCGTGCCGGGAAATCCTTAAGCCAGGCAAGAGGCAAGCTGGATGTCACCTCAGGAGCAGCAGTTTGGGCTGGATGTCACCTCAGGGGCAGAGTCTGGGCTGGATGTCACCACAGGAGCAGCAGTTGGGGTTTAATGTCACCTCAGGAGCAACAGCTGGGGCTGGATGTCACCACAGGAGAAACAGCTGGGGCTTGATGTCACCTCAGGAGCAGCAGTTGGGGTTTAATGTCACCTCAAGAGCAGCAGTTGGGGCCTGATGTCACCTCAGGGGCAGAGTCTGGGGCTTGATGTCACCTCAGGAGCAGCACTTGGAGTTTAATGTCGCCTCGGGGACAGAGTCTGGGGTGAAAGTCGTCCCTGTTTGCAGTGTCCTGCATGGAGTGGCAGGAGTTAAACCCTCCCAGGTTGTTTCCTCCTGTGGCCAGTGACAGTCCCAGACAGGTGCTGTAGGGAGTAGGAGCCCCTCGGGTACAGGCTGTGTCCATGGTGCTGTGCCTGTCACAGATGAGCTCTCCCTCCTTTTGGGCTGCAGCATCTCCAGGCAGAGCTCCTGTGCTCATTAGGGCACCCCAGAAATCAGCCTTGAGAAGGCCCTGAGTGCTTTTCCTCTGCCCCAGGGGTCCCCAGGCATGGCAGAGCTCCTCTGCTCATTAGGGCACCCCAAAAATTGTCCTCCTGAAGGTCCTAGTGGCAGCCCCTCTGCCCTGGGGGTGCTGGGGTAGGAAGGGGGTGCTCAGAGCTCCCTGCTGTGGTGCTGGGCAGGGTCCGAGGCATCACCTGCTGCTGCACGTGCTCTGCACCAGCCTCTTCCTGCCCTAGGTGTGTCCCACCTGTCCCAGAGCTATCCCCTCACATGCAGGCAGTGACTCCTCCAGACCCTGTGGTGTGGCCACATCTCCAGGGCCACATGTCCCTTAGCAGCTCTAGAGCTGCTCTGGGGGTGACAGACACGAAGGACACACTGTGCTCTGCTTTTGGGATCCCTTCTGTAAGGAATGGCTGGATTTGTCTTGAGAACAGGTTTCCAGGTAGACTTAGGACACAGTAGCAGAAATCCTCTGTGCAGCTGTGTTGGGGCTGTGCCAGTACAGCCAGTGCCGCCAGGCAGGGATGAGTACTGGCACCACACGCTTCCCAGGAGTCCCACTGGGCCATGGAAGTGTTTGGCTTTGCTGTTGAGCTGTGGAAGTGGTGCCCAGTACTGGATCTCGGACTGCTGGGGGTGGGGGGAGGCTCTGGTGCCAGAGGGAGCGGGGGGAGGTTCCCAGTTCCAGACCCTTTGCTGCCGGGGAGGACGGGGCGGGGGTGGGAGTGCCGATGGATCTCTGCTGTCGGGGGGGGGGAGTGGGAGGGATTCTCCCAGTGCCCAGAGCTGAGCCCTTTGCTGCCTGGAGGGGGAAGCTGCCCTAGAGTGAAGGGATTCCCTCCTCCTGCAGATGTGGCTGGAGATGAGATCAGGCTGGGGGACACCCGGCCAGAGGGGCCGGAATGTGTGTGCCCCAGGATGAGCCGGACTTTATCCGGGACTGAGCCGGATGGATCCGCTCCAGCGCCCTGTGCAGCGAGCAGGGAAATCCTTCTGATCCAGGCTGTGCTAGAGCTGCCGCCGGGGGTGGCTCCCGGGAGGGAAGCAGGAGGGGGAGGAGGCCCCGGTGGCCATGGCCAGCCCAGCACTGACCAGCCAGTCCTTGTCTCGCTACAGATGGCGGCTCAGAGGCAGCGGGCACTCGCCATCATGTGTCGGGTCTACGTGGGCTCCATCTACTATGAGCTGGGGGAGGACACCATCCGCCAGGCCTTCGCCCCCTTTGGGCCCATCAAGAGCATCGACATGTCCTGGGACTCCGTCACCATGAAGCACAAGGTGGGATGGGGCTCCCAGGCTGGCGGGAGGTTCCCTGTCTGTGGCATGGGGTGGAACTGGATGAGCTTTAAGGTCCTGTCCCACCCAACCCCTTGTGGGATTGCCTGGGTCTGGCAAAGAGCAGGTGAACTGTCCTGGGAAGGGGTGGAATTCCTTGGGGGCAGCGAGAGCTGGTGCTGATGCCCCAGTGATGAGGCATTTTGAGGTCTTCTGCAAGGACATTTCTTTCAGCCATGTGTCCTAAACACAAAGTAACCACCTTTGCAGAATTTTGGATGAGATACTGGAAAGGAATTCCTCCCTGTGAGGGTAGTGAGGCCCTGGCACAGATTGCCCAGAGAATCTGTGGCTGCCCCATCCCTGGAAGTGTCCAAGGTCAGGCTGGATAGGGTTTGGAGCAACCTGGTCTAGTGGAATGTGTGGAACTGGATGGGCTCCGAGGTCCCTACAACACAAACCTTTCCATGATTCTATGATTCCCAGCCCTCAAGGAACATCCTCCTCTCTTCAAGGCTTTCCAGATGCAGCCAGGAGAGGAAGGGGCCTCTATCCTTGTGAAGAACAGGCTCCTTTTAGCACTGGGGGTGAATGTTTGCAGCTCCCTGATCTGCGTAGGGCAGGAGTCTGTGTGGAAGCCAGGGGCGTGTGGGGTGAAGTGCATGGAATCATGGAATCATTGAGGTTGGAAAAGAGCACTTGAATGAGTGCCACATTCAGTCATTCCTCGGACATCTCCAGGGATGGGGACTCCAAACCTCCCTGGGCAGCCCCTTCCAATGCCTGACCACCCTTTCAATGAAGAAATTCCTCCTGATGTCCAACCTGAAGCTCTGCTGGAAGTGCTGACAAGGCAGCAGCCCTTAGTGAGGTGGGATTTTGCTGTGGGACCTCAGAGTCTGAGAGGCTCTAGAATCAGGTGCCCTTGGTGGAACCTCTGCAGGCTATTTTCTGCCATAATAAAAAGCTTCTCTAAGGAATCTTCTTGGGCCATGAGCAGGAATCGGCGGGGTGGGAATCAATTCCACCTGTAGGGATCTGCTCCATGGGAAACCTTGGCTGCATTAGATTGGCACAGCTGGAGTGATTGACAGGTGTCTCCTCCCATCCCAGGGCTTTGCCTTTGTGGAATATGAGGTTCCTGAAGCTGCCCAGCTGGCCCTAGAGCAGATGAATTCTGTCATGCTGGGGGGAAGGAACATCAAGGTGAGTAACATGCCTGCTCTGAAAATTCCTGCTTCTCTTTTCCTGGGAATAATTGTTTCATGCCTGGAAATGCTCCCCACAGCACTGTGATGGGGGAAGGAACCTAAAGACTGTTCCCTGATGGACCTTGATGTCCAACACGGAGCATACGGTGGCTCTGGGTCCCTCCTCTCCGAGGAGAAACCCCCAGCCTGCGAGTCCCACCTGAGATTGGCTCCAGGGACACGACTCAGGTTTTCCCACCCACACATGGAATTCTCTTGAAGACAAAGCAAAGGTGATTATATCGTATATGATGTCTCTGACACGCCCTGAGTGTGTGCAGGGTCCCATGGCCCAGGGGGTTTAGGAGCCCCTGAAAGACAGGGGTAGGAGCACTGTGATTTGCTTGCAGAATCCTCAGTCCCTGGAGGTTGGTGTTTGGCATGTCAGCGAAGGTAAATGGGAGAGGTATAGGGAGGAGGGAGCAGAGCCCAGGATCCTGGTAGTGCCAGCTGTTCCTGGAGCTGACCCTCTGTTGGTGACGGCCCTTTGAGGTGTCCTGTGGTTTGCACAGGCAGGAAGGGGCCAAATGCTGCCCTTCTCCATGAACTGTCCATGTCACAGAATAATGAAACTGTTCCCATGGGAAAACCCCTCCCAGCTCATCGAGGCCAACCTATCACCCAGCCCAGAGCACTGAGTGCCACGTCCAGGCGTTCCTTTGACACCTCCAGGGATGGGGATTCCACCACCTCCCTGGACAG
The DNA here is from genome assembly GCA_014706295.1 of Lycocorax pyrrhopterus obiensis. NCBI lineage: Eukaryota > Metazoa > Chordata > Aves > Passeriformes > Paradisaeidae > Lycocorax > Lycocorax pyrrhopterus. The sequence goes on along the minus strand of JACSVZ010000044.1, from coordinate 203,857 downwards.
CCCCTTCCAAGGCCTGACCACCCTTTCCTTGAAGAAATTCCTTCTGATGTCCAGCCTGAACCTCCCCTGGCACAGCTCGAGGCCGTTTCCATCTTGTCCTGTCTCCTGTTTTTTGGGAGCAGAGCCCGACCCCCCCCGGCTGCCCCCTCCTGTCAGGGAGTTGTGCAGAGCCAGAAGGTTTCCCCTGAGCTTCCTTTTCTCCAGGCTGAGCCCCTTTCCCAGCTCCCTCAGCTGCTCCTGGTGCTCCAGGCCTTTCCCAACTCCATTCCCATCTCTGTCCCTGCAGGTGGGGAGGCCCAGCAACATCGGGCAGGCTCAGCCCATCATTGACCAGCTGGCAGAGGAGGCCCGGGCCTTCAACCGCATCTACGTGGCCTCTGTGCACCAGGACCTGTCCGACGACGACATCAAGAGCGTGTTTGAAGCCTTTGGGAAGATCAAATCCTGCACCTTGGCCAGGGACCCCACGACAGGGAAGCACAAAGGCTACGGCTTCATTGGTACAGCTGGGTGGGGCTGGGGCAGGGAGGGAGCGTCCTCTGCTCTTGGGGGTGGCTTTGGGGTTGGGTTTTCCACCCTAGTGAAGGAATTTTGTTAAGTGATAGGAATAAATTGGGAGCAGGTCAGGGCTGGATTTAGAAATATAATTAATAGCGGCTGTGGGGGTGGTGAGGCCCTGGCACAAGTTGCCCAGAGAAGCTGTGGCTGCCCCATCCCTGGAAGTGTCCAAGGCCAGGTTGGACAGGCTTGGAGCAACCTGGTCTAGTGGAAGGTGGCCCTGCCCATGGAAGGTGGCAGGGAGTGGGACTGGGTGGTCTTGAAGGTCCCTTCCCACCCAAACCATTCCATAATTCCATGATTGAACAACAGAAGGCTCATTTGTGAATGATCTCTTCCTGCAGAGTACGAGAAGGCCCAGTCCTCCCAGGATGCCGTCTCCTCCATGAACCTCTTTGACCTGGGGGGTCAGTACCTGCGGGTGGGCAAGGCCGTGACGCCCCCGATGCCACTCCTGACCCCGGCCACACCTGGAGGGCTCCCACCCGCGGCCGCTGTCGCTGCTGCCGCCGCCACCGCCAAGATCACGGCACAGGTGAGACGTGGGGAGGGCTCAGGGGAGGCACAGGGACGGCTCAGATGAGGCACAGGCACAGCTCAGAGCACAGCTCAGGGGAGGCACGGGGACAGCTCAGGGCACAGCACAGGGGAGGCACGGGGACAGCTCAGGGCACAGCTCAGGGGAGGCACAGGGACAGCTTAGGGCACAGCTCAGGGGAGGCACAGGGACAGCTCAGGGCACAGCACAGGTTGCCCAGGGAAGCTGTGGCTGCCCCATCCCTGGAAGTGTCCAAGGCCAAGTTGGATGGGGCTTGGAGCAACCTGGGGTGGGGGAAGGTGTCCCTGCCTGTGGAAGGGGGTGGCGCTGGATGAGCTTTAAGATCCTTTCCGACACAAACCATTCCAGGATGCCATGATTCCAGATCATACTCTGTCCCAGGATTTCACACATGGAAGCTTGTCCCTGGCACCTGGCGAATCTGAGACACCAGATTTTGGAATGATCTGGCACAGAACTGGTGGGGAAGGTTGGAGAGAATTCCTAGTCTGGAAATCAAACCAGCAGTGAGGGAAATGCTTGCAGGAGAGGCTGAAAGAAAGCAGGGAAGGACATGGAAGGGGCAGAGGGATGAGGGCAGGAGCAGTTGTGTGAGCAGCACTCTGGTGGAAGGTCCCACCTGTAGCAGGGTGGAACAGGCCTGGAATGGCTTTAGGCTGTTGGGAGACAGGGAAGGGCAGTGGTGGGGTGGGTTGGATATTGATACAGAACTTGACTTCTCTGCTTTAGTTTGCCTGAAGTACCAGGAGCTCCTGGGTGGGACCACTGGGCACAGATTCCCATGGCTGTGCCCCCATCACTGCCTTGGGCAGCAGGATCCCCCCATGGCACTGTAGCCCATGGAGAAAGAAAGTTCCAGCACTGTTGGGTTTTGGGATTTTCTCAGGCAGGAATTGCTGGTCAGTGCAGCCCCTGGTGCTGCTGCAGCGGAGCTGAGGCTAGAAGAGGCTTTTTGGGGAATGTTTCCATGAATCAAAGGTGGAGGCAGGAGTGGGAGGAACTGCCCCTCACATGGAACTCGCAGGTCCCCAGGAAAGATTCCACATGTCTGGAAACCTCTGCAGTCAAGGGAGGGAGGAAGCTGAGACATGGCTGGAATTACTTGGATCAAAATAACTTTGGGAAAGAACTATGGACTCTTGAGTGAAATGGTAGAGATGTGATACAAGCATGGATAAATCCTGCTGTTTGTCGAGAAACTGCAGGATCTCTTCCTGTGAGGAGAGTGGCACTAAAGAGAGTAGAGCAAAGGTCATCCCTGTCTACCAGAGGTAGAAAAAGTCAGACTTGCAAGGAAGTGAAGGAATCAAAAGTGTTGGGAGAAGTTTTTTAGCCATTTCAGTGAGAAGTGAGGGCAGCTGGTGACCAGTGTAGCCAGAAATTCCAGTGGTTTTGTTCCAGGACTTTCCCATTCCCCTTCATTAGGAGCTTCATCTCTAGTGGAAATAGGAGTGGCCTTGTGGGCACTGGGAGCAGAGCCCTGATGGGATGGGTTGGATCCCAGAGTTTGGGTATTTATGTAGAGGAGAGTTTGGGATATTGCAGCAGCTTTGAGTTGCAGATCCATGAACACGTGGGAGTGGAGGGACACAACCTTGGGATCTTCTGCTGTGCCACATCAGGGATTACAGGAGCCCCGAGAATACAAGGAAGAGAAGGATGTCAGCAATTAAATCAGGACTACAATGGCCTGGAAAGCAACAACAACCGAAAACATTGGGTTCCTGGAGTGTGTTTTAGGCACATTATTTTCCGTACTTCCATGGAAGTGTTTATTGTTCAACTGTGTGTTCCTCCCAAATGTTGTTGGAATTCTGGGCATCTGGAGTTGGGGTGTTTATTGGGATTTGAGTTCCGGGAGGAGGTTTTCCCTTCCAAGGTGCTTCAGAGTTTCTGTTTCCCTGCTGGGCTGGGTGACCCCTTTCCCTTCCCCAGCAGCACTGGGAGCTCCTGGGAATGGGAGCATCCGGCATTTCCCAGGTGTAGGAGAGCTGAGCCTGGCTGGGCGCTCTGCAGGGAGAGTCCCTGGGGCAGGGCTAACCCAAGGTTTTCCGTGTGTCCCGTAGGAAGCCGTGGCAGGAGCTGCAGTGCTGGGCACGCTGGCGACACCAGGGCTTGTGTCCCCTGCCCTGACCCTGGCCCAGCCCCTGGGGGCTCTGCCCCAGGCCGTGATGGCAGCACAGGCCCCCGGTGTCATCACAGGTGGGTCCCCTCCTCCTGGCACCTGTGTCCCTTTTCTGCTGGCACCTCTGTGTGTCCCCTTCTGTTACCTGTGTGTGTCCCTTTCCTGCTGGCACCTGTGTCCCTTCCTGCTGGCACTTGTGTGTGCCCCCTTCCTCCTGGCACCTGTGTCCCCTTCCTCTCATCACCTCTGTGTCCTCTTTCTTCTGTCGTGTGTGTGCTCTTGTCACCTGTGTGCTTGTCCTCCTGTCACCTGCATGTGTCTGTCCCCTCGTCCTGTCACCCATGTGTGCTCTTCCCTTGTCACCTCTGTGTGTCCCCTTGCTCCTGTCACCTGTGTGTGCTCTGCCTCTTGTTACCCATGTCCCTTTTCCACAGATGGGACTCTGTACCTGGGGTCCACTTGGAGCCGGAATCTGCTCCTGGCCCTGCCTGGGCAAGAACTCGGATGTTTTATGGATTAATTTTGGTGTCCAGTAGATGGGACAGGCCATGGGTTCCCAGCAGGAACGCCTGGCATGGCGGGAAAAGCTGGATAATTGGCACTGGTGTCACTGACCGTGGCCTGGGTATCACTGAATGTTTCCCAGGTGTCACCATTGTCCAGGAGTCACTGACCACTGCCCAAGTGTCATTGGCCATCGCCCAGATGTCACTGACCCTCACACAGAGGGTCACTGACCATCTTCCCGTCCTGTGCTCTCCCAGGTGTGACCCCTGCCCGGCCGCCCATCCCGGTGACCATCCCACAGGTGGGGGTTGTGAATCCCATCTTGGCCAGCCCCCCAGCCCTGGGGCTGGTGGAGGTCAAGAAGGAGAAGGAGGAGGAGGAGGTGTTCCAGGAGTCGGAGCGGCCGGAGATGCTGAGCGAGCAGGAGCACATGAGCATTTCCGGGAGCAGCGCCCGGCACATGGTCATGCAGAAGCTGCTCCGCAAGCAGGAGGTGAGTCCAGGCAGGTCACAACTGTCACGTGTGTCCCAGGGTGGGCTCTGCACGTCGGGGGGGCTCAGGGACACCTGCAGCAGCACAGGGAAAATGAGAGTGGTGCCCAAGGCTCCTTGTGCTTCCAGAGTATATCCCAGGAAAGCCATGGGGCTGGCACACAGCATTCCCAGCCCAGGGGAATTCCTGATCCAGGGGCCGGCCCCTCACAGCCAGCAGCAAACAGACCTGGAAACTCAGTAATTATCCCTGGGAAGCTAAGCCATCAGTCCCATGGAGTGTGCCTGGAATGACCAGCCCAGGGATCGGGGTGCTCGGGTGTATCCTCTTAGTGTCTCCAGGCATTAATTCCCCCATCCCTTCCCTTGCAGTCCACGGTGATGGTGCTGCGGAACATGGTGGATCCCAAGGACATCGATGATGACCTGGAGGGAGAAGTGACGGAAGAGTGCGGGAAGTTTGGGGCTGTGAACAGGGTCATCATCTACCAGGAGAAGCAGGGGGAGGAGGAGGATGCCGAAATCATCGTCAAGATCTTCGTGGAATTCTCCATGGCCTCAGAGACTCACAAGGCCATCCAGGCGCTCAATGGGCGCTGGTTCGCGGGCAGGAAGGTGGTGGCCGAGGTCTACGACCAGGAGAGGTTCGACAACAGCGACCTCTCGGCATGAACTGCATCCCATGGCTGGGCTTGGATCTGGGGAATGGGCCCATCTCTGGTCCCAGGGCCCAGCTGAGCTTGGATCCGGGAATTGGGCCCAACTCTGGTCCCAGGGCCCAACTCTGGTCCCAGGGCCCAGCTGAGCTTGGATCCGGGGAATGGGCCCAACTCTGGTCCCAGGGCCAAGCTGAGCTTGGCATCTGGGAATTGGTCCAACTCTGATCCCAGGGCCCAGCTGAGCTTGGATCCAGGGAATTGGTCCAACTCTGATCCCAGGGCCCAGCTGAGCTTGGATCCAGGGAATTGGTCCAACTCTGATCCCAGGGCCCAGCTGAGCTTGGATCCAGGGAATTGGTCCAACTCTGATCCCAGGGCCCAGCTGAGCTGGGATCCAGGGAATTGGTCCAACTCTGATACCAGGACTTGGCTTCAGGGAACCAGCCCAACTCTGGTCCTGGGACCTGGCTGAGCTTGGATCTGGGAAACCGGCCCAACTCAGATCCCAATGCTCAGCCAAACTCCAGTCCAAGGAATCAGCCAATCTGTTCCAAGGAATTGGCCAAGCTCTACTCTGGGGACTGGCCCTGCCCCCTCTGCCTCCCAGGATTTTTGTAGCCGTGTGTAAAGGACATTCCAGGACATTCCAGGACGGGCACAGGGATCTGGTGTCTGGGGAGTTGGGATAAAAACAAAGCAAGCTGGTGTCACCTGTGTGTGTGTGTGACAGGGCTGGCGCCTTCTCGGCCCAGGCTGGCACCCTGAGCAGCGGGGCTGGGCCTAAAGAGCTGCTGTGGGTGCCCCTGCCCAACCCGCGAGCTCCCTCCAGCCACGCTCAGGTCAGGACTCTGCGGCACCTTTGGGGCAGGAGCAGCCGTTTCCCTCTGGGATGGGCCCCAAGGGGTTGGGATGGAGCCAAGGGGGAACTCGGGGTGGGGGTGTCACCCTTGGGGGCTCCTGTCCTGGCAGAGGGAGGGGCTGGGGGTGTTGGGAGGGAGCCCTGATCCAGAGGAATGGTGAGCTGAGCCTGTGCTCAGGAATTCCACAGAACTGGGATCCAGCAGGAGTCTGGAAGAAATGATCCTTTTAGTTTAGAAATCCAAATCTAAGCAGAATGATCTCCAAGGAACTGCAGCAGGGAATTCTGAGCCCAGCCTCCCTCTGGGGGTTGCTGCCAAGCTTGGGCATGTCCTGCAGCAGAGCCTGGGAAACTCAGCCTGGGCTGGAAAGGCTCAGCCTGGAGCAGAGCCAGGATGCTGAGTCTGCACAGCTGGGATGTTGGGATGCTGGGGTGTCATGGTGCCATGTTTAGAGCAGCTGGGAATTTGGGATGCAGGGATGCTGTGTCTACGGCAGCTGGAATGTTGGGATGCTGGAATGCTGTGTGTATGGCAGCTGGGATGTTGGGATGCAGGGATTTTGGGATGCCGGGATGCCATGTCTACAGCAGCTGTGGTGCTGTCTTTGGCAGCCCTGAGCTTTCGGGGGTAGCTGCAGCAACCATTGCACAGCTCTGTCTGGGGGCACCTGTCAAAGGAGGCTCTGGTGTTCAGGGAAAACATCCCAAAATCCATGGGTAAGCATGGGACCTTCTTCCTTGAGTGCTGCAGCTCAGGGCCTGAGCGTGGCTGGGGCTGGGCTGGCCAGGGCTCTCGGCCAGGACGTCCCTGCCCATTGCAGGGGGCTGGGCGAGATCAGCTTTGAGGTCCCTCCCAGTCCAGACCATCCTGCGATCTGAGAGTCCAACATTTCTAATCCCTGAAGCAAGCAGCACCGGGGGGAGGGAGAGGCCAAGAGGCTGCTGGGGATGGGCCTGCACGTCTCGGCTCCGCAGCCAAGGGCTCACAGACTCCAGCTCCGTTTTGGAGGAGGGGTCTGAAACTCCAGCCCTCGTCAGACCAGGGCCTCCCTTTGGGACCAGAGCTTGACTGGGATATGGCATCCAAGTCCAAGGGGAAAGAAGACCCCGTGACTGCTGGGAAAAACAAGCAAGGAATGGGGAGTAAGGATGGAGAGGCACCCAAAGAAGTAACTGACGTGGAAACCGCCTCCCAGGAGAAGAAACTGGACGGGCTCTCAGGTCACTCCGTCCCAAACCACTGCAGAGCCCCGGGGCCGGGCCGGGCCGGGGCGGGCGCTCGGCAGCGCCATCAGCTCGTGCTGCTGCCTGGTGTTGGCAGCCGGAACTGCAGCGGGGCAGCGGCGCATGCGCAGTGCCGCTGTTTCCCCGCGCTCGCTGCTGCCCTCCGCTGGACAATTCCCGAACCGCAACTCCACGGCGAGTTCAGGAGATGTGCGGGCTGAAGAGGGAAAATCCCCTGATTTGAGAGGAAAAAGAGTTTCCTGAGGGAAACATCAGGTTTCTTCATAAATAAATGGGTGGTGGCACCTGCAGGAGGAATGCAGGATCCTCACAGAACACCTGGACACGTACCTGGGAAGAGCGGAGCGGCTCCTGCAGGGAAACAAATGCCTGGAAAAGGAAGCCCAGGGGACTCAGGAGCAGAGCCAGGCTTACCTGTCCTGCAGAGCAAAGTGCAGCCAGGACCCCCCGGATATGGTGATCACCCTGAACGACCAGAATTGCCGGGATCTGGCCCAAATCCAGGCGCAGAAGGAGGAGCTGATCCCACGGTATGCTGCGAAGGAGCAGGAGGTGAGGAGCTCCCTGCAGGACACGGAGGCCGAGGCTGCACTCCTGGACACGGAGCTGGAGGAGCTGGAGCCGTACAGGGACCTGTTGGTCCAGGCGGAGCAAAGGGTGAAGGCGCTGGAGAAGGAATTGCGGGTCACCAGGATACGGTGTGCTGAGGAAACCCACGCCATCAGGAGCAGGTTCCTGCAGGAAAAGGCTGATGGTGAGCAGGAATTCCACCAGAGGATGCAGGAGCTCACCTGCAGAGCACAGGAGGTGGCGCTCCAGGCTCTGATCCAGCACGTGGAACAGGTGAAAGCAGAGAACAGGCACCTGCGCCAGGAGCTGCTCGGCCTCCTCCAACGCTGCCAGCTCCTCAAGGACGCCAAAATCCGGCTGCAAGATCAGCAGGAGCAGCTGCTCCGGGAGAACCAGTGCGCCCAGCGGGCAGCACTGCTCACACCAGCACGAGGCCCACGGCGCCGCTGGGACCACCTGCATCGCTCACCCGTCAGGGGTGGCCACTGACCCCAAACCACCTGTCCGTGACCTGGAGGAAATAAACGTGGAAGCAACCAATCCTTTTGGCAGTGTAAGCACGGAGGGGTTTGAGCTCTGGTCACAAGGATCCATCGAATATATTTATGGACTAGATCCATAGCGATGCTCTCCTTCTGTCCCAGGGAGGTGGTGGCTGCCCCGTCCCTGGAAGGGTTCAATGCCAGGTTGGACGGGGCCGGGAGCAGCCTGGTCCGGGGGAAGGTGTCCCTGCCCGTGGCAGGGGTGGCACTGGACGGGCTCTCAGCTCGCTCCGTCCCAAACCATTGCAGAGCCCCGGGGCCGGGCCGGGCCGGGGCGGGCGCTCGGCAGCGCCATCAGCTCGTGCTGCCGCCTGGTGTTGGCAGCCGGAACTGCAGCGGGGCAGCGGCGCATGCGCAGTGCCGCTGTTTCACCGCGCTCGCTGCTGCCCTTCGCTGGACAATTCCCGAACCGCAACTCCACGGGGAGTTCAGGAGATGCGCGGGCTGAAGAGCGAAAATCCCCTGATTTGAGAGAAAAAAGAGCTTCCTGTGGGAAATACCAGGTTTTTTCATAAACAAACAGGTGGTGGTGCCTCTCTCCCCGAGCCTCGCGCTGCTCTGTGATCTCAGAAATGCTGTCAGACCCCAACGAGCAGCACCTGCGCCGAGCTCCTCTCGAGCTTATCAGGAACACGGTCTGCTCCCAGGAGCTCCTGCTGGATAACGAGCTCCTGCTTTAACAAAGAGCCTTGGGAACTCATTTTTCTTACCTCAAGAACAACCCAAGTGGAACATTTTCGCTATCGAACTTTCAAAGAAAGTTCCTGACCCAAGTTGCAGCTGGGATGGAAAATGACGGTGGCCAAAGTCCACTCTCTTGTGACCTGTAAACGCCGTCCTGAGACCTCTGGAGCTCTCCTGCAGCTCAGCGGGCTGTGCCCAGCATCTCCCGCGGAGCGGAGCCTCACGTTTGCTGTGCCGGGAGAAGCAGCGCCGGAGCCTGGGCTGCTCCCCCACTCCTCGGGGCTCAGCCCTTCGCCCCTTGAGGAGAGCAGAGGCACCGACCCTTCCCTGAGCCCCCCCTGAGCTCCGGGGGATTTCTCACAGGTACAAACCTGCCCGTGCGCCTGCACAGCCGCTGTGCCCCGCCTGTGCCCGCACCACCCGCACCTGCCTGGCACAAACTCTTCAGGGCTCTGTGAGTGCGAATGCGCTGCAGCGAACGCACCGGGAACGTTCCTCTCGGATTCTTAAATTCTTTAGGTTTGTGGGTAAGTCAGGCTGGGGTGATTTTAGGTTTAGACTGACCAATATTAGATTTTTTTCCTCTGTGTGCTTTATCCATTGAGTAAGTAGCGGAGTGAGCTTTGCCAAAGAACCTTGTCGTGTTTTTGGTTTTATTTTAAACCTGCTTTTGCTGATGCCTTTGCTGGGGGTTCCTTAAGTGACCTTAAGACTCTCATGTGCCACAAAATATTAAATGGCAATAGATAACCATGAAACTGCTTGTGGCAGTACCAGCAGTTCACATCTGGGAATATGGGACCGCATGCTGGTAAATTGAATTATTTTCGTAAATTGTCTCTTTTCATTATTGGGGGGTTAAAAATTTCAGCCATAAGAAAATATCTGAGTTATTTTAAAGCTGAAGTGATCCAGTGACATTTCCATGAGTTGTAGATGCAGCTGGTCATGGCCCTCAGCAGGGCTTGGAGCTCCGCGTGGGAGCAACCAATAGCGAGAGGAAAATGTTTAGAATTTGACTTATTTACAACAGATTTTTAAATTCCTGCAGGTTTTTTGTGAAGCATGAGAAGGATTCCTTAGTTATGCTGCTGAGCTTTAGTTCTTCATTGCAGTTGGGGTAATGAAGGCTGTGGCTGAAAGAGTTGTGGAATCATCTTGTCTGTATCTCTTAAATATTTTAAATTACTGGGATTTAAATATTTTAAATTACTGAAAGTTTTGTCAGCTGGCAGGGCCTGGTTTTCACTGAAAAATACTTGGCAGAGGTGTTATTTCAGTGAAGGAATTTCAAGCAAAACACAATTCCGGGGTTTTTCATCACAGCACATGAAATGTTCCAACTTGATGCTGAAATAGGCGATCTGAGGCAAAAGAAAGGAATAATGGCCAATCCTGTCTTTCTTTTCCTGAAGCCAAAAGTTGATCCATTCTGGCAGATCAAATGGAACTCTGGGATTTTTGGGAAATGCCCATAAGCCCATGGCTTCAGTTCTGTCCCACAAAGTCTTCTGAAGAAAAAAAATCCAGCCCCAAGGTTGGTTTCCTCTTTCAATCAATTTTCGGGGAGCAATGGAAAAGCAGGATTCCCTTCCCTTTAATGGGAATCTCTTGCACAATTGAGGCAAACGAGGTGGGTCAGGGTCAGGGTTGATCCCAGCATGTGTCCCTGGCAGAACGGAGTGAGGGAAAGGGCAGGGGGGTCTGTGGGCACTGAGGCTCGTAAGGGTTAAAGGAATTGGGGTGTGGAAATAGAGTTTGGTAGGGCTTAAATCCTGAATATGTGGAAATTCACCTAATTTGGGCATGAATGCAAATAAATGAATCTCCAAAGAAGTAAAGGGCAGTCACAGAAATGTTGCAGAGGGAGGGTGTAAGATTTTTTTTCTTTTTTTTTTTCCCTTTTCTTTTCCCCTTCTCTACTTTGGGTCTTGGAGGGGGCTTGTTAATCTCATCAGGCCTCTTGTCTGGGCATGGCCAGTTTGTTCCTCTGATGGAATTTTCTGACCTGCAGATTTCCTGAGCTTTGACAGGGAATCCACAGAATCACTGAATTACAGAATCACAGAACCACTGAGGTTGGAAAAAACCTCTGAGATCATCCAGTCCAACCTGTGACTGAGCCCCACCCTGTCACCCAGACCATGGCACTGGGTGCCACATCCAGTCTTTCCTTAAACTCCTCTAGGGACGATGGTCCCACCACCTACCTGGGCAGCCCATTCCAATATCCAATCACCCTTTCTATGAAAAAAACTCTTCCTAATTCTGTCCAACCTAAACATCCCCTGATGCAGCTTAAGACCATATCCTCTCGTCCTATTGCTTTTTCCCTGTGAGTAGAGCCTGACCCCCTCCTAGCTCCACCTTCCTGTCAGGGAGTTGTGGAGAGTGAGAAGGTCCCCCCCGAGCCTCCTTTTCTCCAGGCTGAGCCCCCTCAACTCTCAGCTGGCACTGGTCTGCCACCTTCTCAACCCAATCTGGCAGCAATGTGGCACCTCCTCAGCCCAGGCTGGCACAGGGCTGGCGCTGCACTGGCATCTCCACAACCCAGCTTGGCACCTCCTCAGCCCAGGCTGGCACCCTGAGCAGCGGGGCTGGGCCTAAAGAGCTGCTGTGGGTGCCCCTGCCCACCCCGAGCTCCCTCCAGCCATGCTCAGGTCAGGACTCTGCGGCACCTTTGGGGCAGGAGCAGCCGTTTCCCTCCGGGCTGGGCCCCAAGGGGTTGGGATGGAGCCAAGGGGGAACTCGGGGTGGGGGTGTCACCCTTGGGGGCTCCTGTCCTGGCAGAGGGAGGGGCTGGGGGTGTTGGGAGGGAGCCCTGATCCAGAGGCACTGTGGGGTGGGCTGGGAGGGAGCCTCTCCAAAATGTTCATGTTGTTCCTGATACCAGAGCTTGGACACCACCACCTGGGTCAGAGTTCCCTTCCCATGTCTGTCCTTACCATGCCCAAATAGGAATTATGGTGATACTTCCAAAGCCTAAAAGCATCAATTTGCATAATCTTTGTGTCTGGCACGTGAGTAGGAACATAATTGGTTTCTATTAATTGTTTTCAGTGCTTGAGGGGCTGCTCTGGGCTTGTGACATGGAACTGGGATTTAGCAGGAGTCTGGAAGAAATGATCCTTTTAGTTTAGAAATCCAAATCTAAGCAGAATGATCTCCAAGGAACTGCAGCAGGGAATTCTGAGCCCAGCCTCCCTCTGGGGGTTGCTGCCAAGCTTGGGCATGTCCTGCAGCAGAGCCTGGGAAACTCAGCCTGGGCTGGAAAGGCTCAGCCTGGAGCAGAGCCAGGATGCTGAGTCTGCACAGCTGGGATGTTGGGATGCTGGGGTGTCATGGTGCCATGTTTAGAGCAGCTGGGAATTTGGGATGCAGGGATGCTGTGTCTACGGCAGCTGGAATGTTGGGATGCTGGAATGCTGTGTGTATGGCAGCTGGGATGTTGGGATGCAGGGATTTTGGGATGCCGGGATGCCATGTCTACAGCAGCTGTGGTGCTGTCTTTGGCAGCCCTGAGCTTTCGGGGGTAGCTGCAGCAACCATTGCACAGCTCTGTCTGGGGGCACCTGTCAAAGGAGGCTCTGGTGTTCAGGGAAAACATCCCAAAATCCATGGGTAAGCATGGGACCTTCTTCCTTGAGTGCTGCAGCTCAGGGCCTGAGCGTGGCTGGGGCTGGGCTGGCCAGGGCTCTCGGCCAGGACGTCCCTGCCCATTGCAGGGGGCTGGGCGAGATCAGCTTTGAGGTCCCTCCCAGTCCAGACCATCCTGCGATCTGAGAGTCCAACATTTCTAATCCCTGAAGCAAGCAGCACCGGGGGGAGGGAGAGGCCAAGAGGCTGCTGGGGATGGGCCTGCACGTCTCGGCTCCGCAGCCAAGGGCTCACAGACTCCAGCTCCGTTTTGGAGGAGGGGTCTGAAACTCCAGCCCTCGTCAGACCAGGGCCTCCCTGTGGGACCAGAGGTCCTGGTGTGGAGCAGGAGCAGCTGCAGTGGAGGCTGGAGAAGCACTGAACCCCAGAGCCTGGTGCCAGCAGGACATGATTGGCTCCAGGCTTTTGAGTTTGGATCATTTTGGGGGAAAAGGGAGCTCAGGGGCTCCTGCTCCTCTCCTGAGGATTGCTTCCCTGAAAAATCAGGCTGGAGGTCTCACCCCCAGTGGATACAGGTGCTTCAGTAAGCTCAGTCAGGCATTCCATGATTACAGGAGTCACCTGAAACTGGTTCTAGTCCATTCCTGTAGCTGTCACTCCTGTTTCCTCCCACCCTTCCCAGTGTGGAAACACTTTTTTCCAAGTCCTTTTGATGTGAATAATTAATCACCAGCTGAAATCCTGCATCTGGACACCCCATCAGAGTATTCTTCCTACTTGGTAGATGAGCAGGAAGAGCCCAAATCACTTGGGAAGCAGCAGTCTGAAGCAAAGCAGCTGCACTAGGAGGTTGCTCAGTGTCTCGCTGGTGCTTGGACAGACTCTGTTCACATCAGCTTCATCTCAGGTAAACGGTTCAACTCGGTGGGAATAAGGGAAAATCCTGATTTGTCGGTGTTTTCCAGTGTGTACTGCCTGGTGTGGAGATCTTTGTTTCCATGGCTGTTGGGAGAGGAGGCCGGAATAGGGCTGGGATCGCCAACATAGGAGTGCCCTGTCCTTCCAAACCCTCACCTGGCGGGAGGAGACTCGGCAGCACCGGTGAGTTTGTGTAGGTGCTCCAGAGAGTCCTTTACCTGCAGCCAAACCCAGGGGCTGGCTGAAATGACCGCAATTTACAGCCATGGATGTTGTTTTAGAGATTTTTTTGTATGAGCTGATTACCAGGCTTTTCCCTGGCAGTTGTGTGGGGAGTGACCGCGGAAGCCTCTGTTGGTCTGACAGTTCATACCTGGATCTCAGCCAGAGCCTGGAGCAGAGCTCCAGCTCGATCCCACCTGTTCCCAATGATATCAGAGCTCCTGGGGATGATCCCTGGGACCTCCCTCCTGCAGAGCCCAAGAGCCGCCGCTGCGGGCACAGGTCTCTCTCGCATGAGCCATTTGCACTGAGAGCCATAATTTCATGGAATTCTGGAATGGTTTGGGACAGAGTGATCTGAGAGCCCGTCCAGTGCCACCCCTGCCACGGGCAGGGACACCTTCCCCCGGACCAGGCTGCTCCCGGCCCCATCCAACCTGGCATTGAACCCTTCCAGGGACGGGGCAGCCACCACCTCCCTGGGACAGAAGGAGAGCATCGCTATGGATCTAGTCCATAAATATATTCGATGGATCCTTGTGACCAGAGCTCAAACCCCTCCGTGCTTACACTGCCAAAAGGATTTGGTTGCTTCCACGTTTATTTCCTCCAGGTCACGGACAGGTGGTTTGGGGTCAGTGGCCACCCCTGACGGGTGAGCGATGCAGGTGGTCCCAGCGGCGCCGTGGGCCTCGTGCTGGTGTGAGCAGTGCTGCCCGCTGGGCGCACTGGTTCTCCCGGAGCAGCTGCTCCTGCTGATCTTGCAGCCGGATTTTGGCGTCCTTGAGGAGCTGGCAGCATTGGAGGAGGCCGAGCAGCTCCTGGCGCAGGTGCCTGTTCTCTGCTTTCACCTGTTCCACGTGCTGGATCAGAGCCTGGAGCGCCACCTCCTGTGCTCTGCAGGTGAGCTCCTGCATCCTCTGGTGGAATTCCTGCTCACCATCAGCCTTTTCCTGCAGGAACCTGCTCCTGATGGCGTGGGTTTCCTCAGCACACCGTATCCTGGTGACCCGCAATTCCTTCTCCAGCGCCTTCACCCTTTGCTCCGCCTGGACCAACAGGTCCCTGTACGGCTCCAGCTCCTCCAGCTCCGTGTCCAGGAGTGCAGCCTCGGCCTCCGTGTCCTGCAGGGAGCTCCTCACCTCCTGCTCCTTCGCAGCATACCGTGGGATCAGCTCCTCCTTCTGCGCCTGGATTTGGGCCAGATCCCGGCAATTCTGGTCGTTCAGGGTGATCACCATATCCGGGGGGTCCTGGCTGCACTTTGCTCTGCAGGACAGGTAAGCCTGGCTCTGCTCCTGAGTCCCCTGGGCTTCCTTTTCCAGGCATTTGTTTCCCTGCAGGAGCTGCTCCGCTCTTCCCAGGTACGTGTCCAGGTGTTCTGTGAGGATCCTGCATTCCTCCTGCAGGTACAGTTTCCTCTCCTGGGGGGGGTTTTCCACGTCACTTATTTCTTTGGGTGTCTCTCCATCCTTGGTCCCCATTCTTTATTTGTTTTTCCCAGCAGTCACGGGGTCTTCTTTCCCCTTGGATTTGGATGCCCTATCACAATCAAACTGTGAAAAACTGGAACAGAAGGAAAAAAGACCTTTTGGAAACATTTTTGCTGCAGTCCTGCCCTTGTGTTTCCAGTTGGTTCTTCCAGCAGCTCAGATGTTTGACCCAAAACTATTTGGGATGGAAGTGCAGGTGCCATACCTGGATTTGCATTTCCCATCCTGAATTGCCTCAGGAGAAAACCAAAAATGCACATTTTTTTAAGATTTCTGTTTTTTTGCCATATAATGTTAGGATATTCCTAAGAGTTTGGAGAGTTTGGAGGAAAAAGTGCGAATACGGCCCATTCCTCCCTCACTGATTCCAGTGTTTGAAGAGGCAGCTGCATCCCAAACCAGTATCTCCTGTCCCAAACCAGTATCTCACATCCCAATTTCAGGACATTCTCTTTTAAAAATATTTATCAGCATTAATTTAATGAGATTCAGGTTTTTAAACACTTTTTAGGCATTCATTTCAGGATTGGCTGAATTTCTGAACTCTTTATTCCAGTGTAGAATGCTGGAATTCAGGATTTAGAGCTGGAGTCTGACAAGTCCGATGGTTTTAGTGAATATTTGTAATTGAAAATTCTCATTTCCTAATACAACTCGTGTCAATTTTTATGGAAAAAAAAATGCAAAATTCCAGGAGATGGGTAAGAACCAGAATAAATCCACTAAAATCCCTGCACAGGCTGCACTGATGCTGGAATTTTGGGGGGTTGGTGCGAGGGATGTGTGAGGGTCAGAGAATTCCCAAATCCCCATGGGAAAAGGACAGAGTTAGGATTGTACAAAATTTGGGATTTTAAGGCACTGACCTTCCCTGCTCCCAGGTTTTCCAGCTGCTTCCCTGGTCCCACTGCTTCTGGTTTGCTGCTGGCCAGACCGGTCCTGGAGACCAAGTGTTTGGGAGCTGTGTCCATGGAGATGAGGAGTGAGATCACAAGGGGGAGGTCCACGGTGAGTCCCTGGGAAACTGCAGTGGGATCCCATCCCCAGTCCAGTTCCACAGTGGGATCTGATCCCTGAGGAAGCTCTGCAGCAGGATCCCATCCCCTGGGAAACTTTGTCACCAGCACCCCCCGATCCTCTTCCAGATTTCCAGCCGCTCTGTCCCAAGCCTGGAGCCTTCCATGTGGTCATTGTGACCCAAGGGCAGGACCCAGCACCTGGCCGTGCTGACCCTCACACCACTGACCTCGGCACGTCGATCCCATCCCATCGATCCAGCCTGGCCAGATCCCTCTGCAGGGGGATCCAGGATTAGTTTGGTTGAGGCATGTGGCTGATGGAAGGAGGCAGGAGGCTGTGCCAGTTCCTGAAGGTGACTCAGTTGGGTCTCCAAACCTTCAGCTTTTCCTGGGATCCCAGCACCCAGGGCAGGCTTTATCAAATTTATGTATCTGGAACAGTTAATGATTATTTTAGTGTGTCTTGAAAACCTTGGGAACGGGATGTGTGGAAAGATGGATGTTGAAATAAAAAGCTGTTTCCACTTTCATAGAGATGGTGGCAAAAATCTGCAGGAATCAAGAGGAGTTTTGTTGTAACATGAGGTGGAAAACTGGGAAATAAAGCTAAGAGAGGTAGGAAAAAAAAAAAGGATGGAAGGAGCAGCCAAAATATGGCAAAAAGCTGAAATGGATTTCTTATTCTCATTCCATATTATCATGGAATCCTGGGACGGTGATGGGTTGGAGGGACTTTACAGCTCATCTTGTTCTGCTTTGTGCCATGGGCACCTTCCACAGGACCAAGCCCAGTCCGACCTTGAACACTTCCAGGGATGGGGCAGCCGCAGCTTCTCTGGGCAGCCCAGGCCAGGGCCTCCCCACCCTCACGGGGAAGGATTCCTTCCCAAGATCCCATCTAATCCTGCCCTCTGGCAGTGGGAAGCTATTCCCCCTTGTGCTGTCCCTCCAGGCCCATGTCCAAAGTCACCAGAGCAGGGTCAGGTGGAGAAAAATGAAAAGGAAACTCATGGATTGAGTTAGAACCAGTTTAATAATGTGAAAGAAAAGTTAAAAATATTGGAAAGGAGAAAAAAAGTCAACAAGAGAAGAAAATCCCCACTGTGCCCCTCCTCCCCCAACCCACGCAGCTGCACCCTGCCACCCCAGCCATGGCTCAGGGAGGGTGTCCACAGGGCTTCACCAGTGTCCACCCTTCATGGGGGCTCTCTGCATCCCCGGCCAGTTCTGCCATCCTGGTGACGCCGGTGGCTCCATCCCTGACACCTTGTCTGCAGCAGGCGTGGTGACCTCGTGGCTCAGGGGATGCTGGTGACAGCTGCCAGTGCTGCCAGGAGGAGTCCAGTGAGGCCTGGGGGGTCTCTGGGGATGCTTCTGCCTGGGGAGGCCAGAGAAGGGGGTCAGGGGGATCTCCCTACTTTGTGCAAAGTAGAATAAAAAATAGAAATCCCTGACTTCGGGGTGTGAAATAGTGCTGCCTCCAGGAAACAAGCCCACCATCGGGACATCACCATGACATCCCATCCTATCCCATGCTCTCCTGTGCCAGGCCCTGCCCTCCCAGGAAAGCATCTGGAGCCGTGTGATACCACACACCCAAAGCCCCGCCACCCCCATCACCTGCCCCACCACCAACCCTCCTGTCCCAACAGAGCTGGTGCCCTCGTGCCCCCCACGCCCAACTGGAGGTGTCCCCACCCCAGGGACGTCACCTCGGAACCACGCGCAGTTGTATTTGCTGTGCACGCCATGGGAGCGGAGGTGGATGTAGATGTCGTCCCCTAGGTGGGTGATATTGGTAACCTTGAAGGTCTCAAAGGGTGGGATGAGGACTTCCTCCTCCTCGGGGTAGTTGGAGAAGTACCGGATGTCAGCACCGTGGCAGGTGTCTACCTCAAAGGTGGTCCTGGTACCGTAGGACTCGCTGACATTTTTCAGCAAGGAGGTGGAGGCGAACTGGCCAAAGCGGATGATCTGTCCGAGCCTGCTGGTGAATCGGATACCATCGACACCCCGGTATACGTGGAGGCAGTGGGGGTGGGTCTGGGCACCCCGCAGGTCACTCAGGGCCTCGGTCAGCAGGAAATGCAGCACCTTGAAGTGGAAGGTGTCCAGGTATTCCCGCCGGGAGTGCCCGGCCACGCGCACCGCCCTGTTGAACTCCAGGTACAGGCCCTCCTCCATTGTGTAGGCCAGGAGGGCGATGGCCTGTTCCAACTGCAGCGACGACCCCAGGTAGGGGCGGCTGCCCCATTTGGCTGCGGCCTTGTTCCAGGCCTCAGCGTAGTCACTGTGGGGCACAAACTCTGTGCGGTTGAGTGCTGGCAGCACCCTCACCATTTTGAAGTGGCAGCGCAGGTACTGGTCATCAAAGGAGTTGGGGGCCATGTCCAGTGCAATCTCCTTGATGGCACTGCTACGGTCCCACCAGTGTAGGTGGATGCTGGTGGCCAGGGTCCCAGCCAGCAGCACCAGCACCAGTGACAGGAGTTCCATGGTGGGCAGAGACTCCCCAGGGACCCCCTGGGCACTGCAGGAACTCTGGGGGGATGTGGCCGGTTCCTCTGTGAGGGGCTGAGGAGGTGGGAAGGGGGAGAGGGGATAGCCCAGGGAGAGGGGGGCACCCCGGCTGCATCTCTGGCCAGGAGCCCCCTGGCCGTGTCCCAGTACTGCCCTGACCCTGACCCTGGTCCCATGGGCTGTTGTCCCCCACACATCCAGCATCTCGGCCTGGTCCCCGCAGCTCCATGGCGTCCCTCCCACGACCCCGACCCAAAGCGTTACCTGTGCCCTGTGATGGGTGCGGGGTCTGGGTGCTGCTCTCAGTCCCTCTCTGCACTCCCGGACAGGGGATATGTGGTTACTCTGGCTTTTTACAGCTGGGATGGCTGGGCTTGGACCCAGACACTCTCCCTGTTCCTGGGCAATTTTACTGTCCCCCCACAGGACTCAGAGAAGCCACTGTCCCCTCCAGCCCCAGGGATCGGCAGGAACCCCCTGATAAATCCTCTCAGCCCCCCCCCCCCCCCAGGTGTGGTGGGCTGAAATAATTTGGCAAAACCACAAGTAAAAAGAAAAGGCAAAAAAAAAAGATTTTATTCTCTACTTCCCATGAGTAGGTGAAGTCTGGCCACTTCCCAGAAAGCAGGGCTCCAGCACTTGGAGCCGTTTCTTCAGAAGGCAAATATTGCAAATAACAAACTTCCCTCTCTTTCTCCTTCTTTTCTGAGCTTTTATATCTGAGCCAAGGTCATGTGGTCGGGGATATCCCTGTGGTCAGCTGGGTCAGCTGTCCTGGCTATGTCCCCTCCCAAGGCCCTGGCCCGACAGATGGGGGCTGGAATGTTGGGGAGATGGTGCTGATGCGGTGCCAGCCCTGCTCAGCAGCACCAAAGCACAGGGGTGCCATCGGCACCTGCCCAGGTCCCACTGCCGAGCCCAGCTGGGAGGGCTGCCAGGGGAACAGGAGCTCCAGCTCAGTCACTCCCAACACACCAGGGTGAGGGAAGGTCCCACTGTGGGGCCGGGGGGCACCAGGAGGGAGAGATGGAGGGGACAGAGCCCAGGATGGGCTGGGGTAGGACCTGGGGATCCTCCGGGTGCTCACCCAGTCCCCAGGCTCAGCTCAGACTCACTGCCTAGGTGAGTTTATGGCAGCAGAATCCCTTGAAGTTCTCAACAGTTATTGATTAACTTGAGTTTAGGCTCTGCAGAGCCTAAACAGGATCAGGACAGGCCAGACTGATGGGCCAAGGCCTACGGGATGAGGTTCATTGAGGCCGGGTTCTGGGTCCTGCCCTTGTGTCACCACAGCTCCCTGCAGTGACCTGGGCCTAGGGCAGAGCAGCTGGGAAGCTGGAAGAAGACCTGGGGGTGCTGGTGACAGTGGCTGAACAGGAGCCCAGGTGTGCCCAGGTGGGCAAGAGGCCAATGGCACCTGGCTGGTATTAGCCAGAGTGTGGCCACAGGCTCTGGCCACGTCTGTGCTGGGCACTGTTTAGTCACCTCCAATCCTGGGTCAGCTTTGGGCCCATCCCAACTAAGAAGGACATTGAGGGGCTGGAATGTGTCCAGGGAAGGGCAACAGTGCTGGGAAAGGGTCATCCAGACTTTCCAGACCCCTCTGCAGAGGTTCCTGCCCTCCTGCAGATCCATGCTCCCGCCCAGCCTGGTGTCCTCTGTGAGCTGGCTGAGGTGCCCCTTGTCCAGAGCATTGATACAGACATTAAACAGGACTGGCCCCAGTACTGAGCCTAGGGACTCCCACTGGTGTCCGGCCCCAGCTGGATGTAGCCCCATTGCCCACCACTCCCTGGGCCCAACCATGAGCCAGCAAACAGTGCACCTGTCCAGGCCAGGAGCAGCCAGGTTCTCCAGGAAAATGTTGTGGGAAACGGTGTCAGAGCTTTACTCGAGTCCAGGCAGACACATCCACAGCCTTTCCCTCAGCCACTGAGAAGGTCACACTGTCACAGAGGGAGATCAGGTTGTTCAGGCAGGACCTGCCTGTCACAACCCTGAAGTGGCTGGGCCTGATCCCCCGGTTGTTCTGCACGTGCTGCGTAATGACACTCGGGGTGATCTGTTCCATGGCCTTCCCAGGCACCAAGGTCAGGCTGGCAGGCCTGGAGTTCCCTGGACCCTCCTTCTGGCCGTGCTTGTGGACGAGCATCACATTGGTGTCTCCAGTTGTCTGGGACCTCTCTGGGCAGCCAGGACTGATGATAAACAATGGAGATGCAGCCGGGCAAGCTCTCCCTCGAGAGATACATTTTGTCAAACCTCTGAGCCTTATGCAGAACTGTAATTCTTGTCTTCATCCCTGCCATGATCTTGCACTTCTGCTGAGGCTTAGGTAGATCAATGAAACCATCCTCAAAGCATCACGGGTTTGCTCCATTGTACTGCCCCTCCACTTAGAGGAAACAGGGGACTATCCTACACTTGTACAAATGCTCAGAGCTGGCCTGAAAATTTAAATTTCATCTTTCTAATTCCTAATGGCTAATTCATTGTCTCTCTCACAGATCGTGCTGTCATGCCCATATTTCCTGGCTCCCTTGATGATTTCTGACAGGGCACGACACCAGCTGATGCGTCACTCCAGGTACTGCCCCAGAAGTAATAATTGGTATGAAGTCACAGGTTCGTGTTCCATGTGGCAGGATTGCTCTATTACAGGATTGCTGTGACAGACACAGCAGGATAGCTCTGATACAGACACTGCAGTTGAGGCAAATGAAAGCTCGATAAACCCAAACGTTTAAAAATTGAATGCCAGGACCAGGGGGAGGGGCTTCCTACTGCCAGTGGGCAGGGATGGGATATTGAGAAGAAATCCTTCCCTGTGAGGGTGGGGAGGCCCTGGCATGGATTGCCCAGAGAAGCTGTGGCTGTCCCACCCCTGGAAGTGTTCAAGGTCAGGTTGGACAGGGCTTGGAGCAACCTGGCCTCGTGGAAGGTGTCCCTGTCCATGGCAGGGGCATGGAACTGGATGGGCTTTAATGTCCCTTCCCACCCAAACCCTTCTGTGATTCGACGACTTCATAAATTCCTTCCTTCCTTCCTTCCTTCCTTCCTTCCTTGGTTCACAGCCTCTGCCTGTTGTGGACAGTGAAGCTGAAAGGACAACTTTCACCTCCTCCTGCCTGCACAAGGACCAGTCCCTTGCCAGTGTTACCAGTGCCTCGTCAGTCCCTCACCAGTGCCTCAAGCTCTGGTGTCACTCAGTTATTGGTCACTTTCTGCTCATTGCAGGATTATTTCTGACTCTGCAGTCTGAGGAATACAGTATCTTTCCTGCCCTGGGTTGGTGTCCCAGGTGTCCCAGGCTGTTCCTGGGGCACTGGGCTGTGCCCAGTGTCGCACAAGTGTGGGTGTGAAGAGTTGTCACAGTCAGAGTATGAGGAAGGAGGATCTGATCTCTGAAAGAAAAATGAGAGAGAAGTGAGATAAACAACCATGGCAGGAGCTGGTGGACAGCTGTGTGCAAGGTGAAAGGAGCTGGAACAGAGAATTGTGTCTGGAGAGGAGATGGTCTAAGGGCCATGTGACAGCGCTGGGATAAGAGAGCAGGGATAAACTTTGACGAGGAGAAACTGGACAGGAAAGATAAAGAGTGACAAAGCAGCCAGGAAACTGTGAAAGCAGTAGGGGATAGAACAGGGAGGACTGCGGTGTCCTGGGACAGCTCAGAGGCAATGATTCCCTTTGCATTTTGGCTTTTATCACGAAGCAGCACCTGGGCGCTGTGTCCCAGAACAGACACGTGTGGGCTTTAATCCATCTGTTGTGCCCTGTGCAGGGAGAAGGGATGGAGGCGGCTGCTCATTGTTTCTCTTGTCGCAGAGCTGGTTTCTCCAGCTTCACACTCCAGGAGTCCTCGATTCCTGTTCCGTGCATGGGCATTGGCTGAGCTCTGTCCATGAGGACCTGTTTCATAGTCCTGGTTGCCTTCGTGCACAATCTCTGGTCCCATCGGGTTTCTGCAAGAGAAATGCTGCTCCACGACAGAACTTCACGCCGCGGCAGGGGCTTTCTGCAATGTGTTTTCCTAAATCCGATCCCCAGATCTGGCAGCTGCCAGTGATGCGTGTCCGTGTGTGTCCGCCTGTGTGTGTGTGTCTGTGTCTATCCATGAGTTACTGAGGGAACCCCCAGACCCCGCTGTGCAAACACATTCGGGCTCATTCTTCTCTCGGGATGTTTTTCCTCATGGATGTTTTCCGGGAGGCGGGGGCTGGCGGCTCCGCAGGGATGGTTCCACTGCCGGACGCGCCTTCGGTCCATCCCAGGGCTGCGGTGCCGGCCCTCGGGGCGGTGCCGGGCGGTGGCGTGCGGGGCGAGGCGGCAGCGGACTCCATTTCCCAGAGACTCCGTTTCCCAGGGACACCCGCGGAGGGCGGCGCGGCCCCGGGCGCAGGCCGGGAGCGGCACCGGGAGCAGCTCCAGGCCAGGGCGGAGGGAGCGGAGCGGGGGCGCTGCCGCAGCGGGAGCGCGGCCGCCGCTCGGCGCAGCCCGGCCCGGCCCCCGCACATCCGGGCGCTCCCGCAGGCCCGGCCCGTCCTGTCCCGGCCCGGCCCGGGCGATCCCGGCCGGCTCGGCCCGGCCCGGTCCGGCCCGGCGCGATGCTGCGCTGCATGCCGCCGCTCTGGCGCTGTAACCGGCACGTGGAGGCGCTGGACCGGCGGCACTGCTCGTTGCAGGCCGTGCCCGAGGAGATCTACCGCTACAGCCGCTCGCTCGAAGAGCTGCTCCTGGACGCCAACCAGCTCCGCGAGCTGCCCAAGGTGAGCCCCCGACCGGCACCGCCGCCCCACGGCTCCCGGAGCGCGGCTCGGCCCGGCCGGGGCCGCTCCGGCCCGCCCGAGCGCTGCCCCGGCCTGCGCGGTCTCGCTCGCGGAGCGGCCTCCGCTGAGCCCGGCGCCCTCCCCGTGCTCGGGGGGCCGGGGCCGAGCGCTTCTGCCGCGGAGCGGGGGCCGCGGGGAGTCCGTGCGCCCCGCGGGGAGCGGCGGGCGCGGTACGACCACCACGGGCCGAGACCCCCGGCGGGTGGGGGCAGCCCCCGGCTGAGGAGGAGCCCCTCCGCTGTGAGGGGCATCTCGGCTGCTCGGTTAGCGGGATAAAGGGGTCCGCTGCCCGCGGGGGAGATCGCTTTATCCGAGTCATCAGTCCTGTGACAGTCACAGTCACTGCCAAGCAAAGCACAGCGTGAATTTAAAAACTGTGGTTTAATCAGTAAACTGCAAAAAGTGTCGAGTAAGTTAATTAAAAGCGATAGAGCTGCTTTATAGTTATGATCATAGGGCTACAGAGATGCTCCAAGGGCTGGAGCATCTCTGCCGTGAAGACAGGCTGGGAGAGCTGGGGGTGGGTGTTTGGCCTCGAGAAGAGAAGCTCTGGGGAGACCTTAGAGCCCTTTCCATTGCCTAAAGGGGCTTCAGGAGAGATGGAGAGGGACTTTGGACAAGGGCCTGGAGGGACGGGGCAAGGGGGAATGGCTTCCCACTGCCAGAGAGCAGAGTTAAAAGGGTTATTGGGAAAAAATTCTTTCCTGAAGGGTGGTGAGGCCCTGGCACAGGTTGCCCAGAGAAGCTGTGGCTGCCCGGTTCCTGGAAGTGTCCAAGGTGTGGTTGGATGGGGCTTGGAGCAGCTTGAGATAGTGGAAGGTGTCCTTGCGTATGGAAGCAGGGGTGGAACTGGATGATCTTTAAGATCCTTTCCATCCCAAATAATTCCATGATCTGGGGCTCCAGCCTGCACTTGCAGCTTCTGTTGCCATTCTGTTCAGCCGCAGAGCTCTCCACACAGGGAACACCGGGAGAAGCCCTCCATGTGCTGTTCCATGCCATCATGATCTCTGCAGAAGCAGAGGACTGGAGATCTGCTCCCCTGCCAGCTTGGCCCAGCATCTCCTGACTCCCAAGGGTTTGATTTTGCAGGGCAGGGCGTTGGGATGGGATGAGCTCTCGTGTTTGGGTCCTGAAGTACCATCCAGCAGGAACCCAAGCCGTGATGCTCCCATTCTGCCTGGTGATCTGGTACACAGGATGCTGCAGATGGGAATTTGAACCTGCCTCTTGGGAAGGAAAAGGCCTTAAAACAGTACTGGGCTGTGGGATATTCCAGAGGAAGTTTTATTGTGTATCCCCTGTGGAAACTGTACGATTTTTTAAAAGTTATTTAAGTTCTGCGTGTGCCAGAGAGAGAAGGTGTTTGACTGCAGTGTGTTTGGAGAGATGGTCTTCAGGGAATATAGGCTGAGTTGCCTGTTTATTAAAAAAATTGAGAAGTAGGTCTTTAGCTTTCAAGTTTTTTATTGGATTACTGACATGTTATGGAATTTATCATCAAATGTAGAAAAAAAAACCCCTTACAAACCAGAAACTTGGTTTTGGTTCAGACCAAAGTAGTTTGGTTCAGTTTTGTTAAAACATACAGTTGGCGCACATCCCACCTGAGCAGATTCTCTTGTCTGGAAGCAGCAGTTCTTGCTCTGGTATTTTTGGGTTCTGTTTGTCTTTCCTGCTTGTCTCTTCCTGAATCCTGGTGATCTGGGCTGCCTGTGGGATTCAGTTGTGAGGTTGTTTAGATCTGGAGACACCAGTGTGATACTCTTCGCTCTTCTGTCAGGTGGCTCAGCATCTTGTTGTACTTTAGGCGGGGAGGTTTCCCAGACTACCAGGAAATGTGTGTTATGGGCAGGCTGGGACGTGGGAATGGGTGTCAGTCCTGTCTGCAGAGGAGAGTGATTGCGACACCCGTGGAGAACCTGCTGGTCCCTGTGCTCTCAGCTTCGTGTATCCTGCTGAACAGTCACAGCCTGGCCTCGTGCTACACGGAACCCCTTGGAACTGGGACAAAGCGGGGTTTGTGAGCTTGGAAGAGCATCTTTTGGATTATAAATGCAAATTTTATACTGACATTTTGCTTAGCCTGTGATGGTGTGGATACAATCCTTCCTGTGATCGCATGTGCTCTGTGTGTGCCTTTGTACCTTCCAAAGAGCTTCTGTTTCACTTAGCTGTGGTGTCTGTTCGGCTTGGAGCATCAGAGTTCTTGCCATGACCTGTCCTGGGTTCACAGGCTCCTCTCTGGCGTGTGAGTTCCCCTTTTGGAGTCTTCTGGCAAAGAATTATTCGAAGAACAAATTGAACAGAACAGTGAGATCCTGATCCCCTGGTCTCAGGAGATGAAGTAAATCAGGAGAGGGACAGAGAATAGGGAGCAGCAAACGGTGTGACCAGACCCAATATCTTGACAGCTTTAGCACAAG
Source organism: Lycocorax pyrrhopterus obiensis (assembly GCA_014706295.1). Taxonomy (NCBI): domain Eukaryota; kingdom Metazoa; phylum Chordata; class Aves; order Passeriformes; family Paradisaeidae; genus Lycocorax; species Lycocorax pyrrhopterus. Next base: position 178,033 of record JACSVZ010000044.1, on the reverse strand, counting down.
GGAAGTGAACGCTCTCAGGATATCTCCATCTGTCTGGGAAAGGCAGTAAAAGGTAGAGCCATTCCCCATCTGATGTCAGAGGCCTAGAGTGTAAACGATGGCCCAGAGAGAGTGGACAGGGAGCAACTGACCGCTGCCGCTGCTTGCAGGAGAGCATTGAGTGAAACCAAAAAGGGCTCAGGTTAGAACAAATTAAATAATTTTTCATGCAAAATGTAGTTTAACTGAGCTGCAGAACCACTTGGCACATGACATAACAGTGCTTTGAGTTAACATGAGCTCAGGAGAGAAGTGGAGCAGTTCACGAAGGAGAAAACCACCAAAAATGAGGATCTGCAGAGACACCATTGTGTGTTTGCACTGCATGTCCTGGGAGAGACTTGGAGGGAGTTTGGCTTTGGACTTGCTGTACTCACACTCTTCCTTCTCAACCCCTGTCTGGAGCTGCCGAGAGCTTTGTCTGGCCATGCCAGGTGTCAGCCCATCCCCAGCCAAACCTAAATGCCCTCACAAGGCAGGTGAACATCAAGTACCTGCAGCTGTGGACAAGAAGGGAGACAAGCAGAGCAGCCCTGAGTGCTGCTGCTCCTGAGAACAGCCAGGGAGTTTGGGGATGCCGCAGGTGCTGAGCCTTGCAGACACGTTGGGCAGAGAAAGCAGACTCGCACCCCACTGTATTTCCCCTTTCCAGCCCCTCCAGGTTCCCTGTGGCTGGTGCCACGGCTGGTCCAGAGGTGCGTGAGGAGGAGGAGGTCTGCAGTTGGTGGAACAAGGAAGCAGGTTTGATCCACCTTAGGTTTGACCCAATGCGTGTCTTGAAGGTTTGTGTTCACAGTGCTTCCCGGAGCAGTGCCAAGGTGCGTTTGGTCCCGGGCACACAGGTCACTGCAGGAAGGATATTGCTGTTGGTAGGGACAGATACGTGAGGCAGGAGTAGGAATCTGTGCAGTACGAGGTGGATATGGTGACGAAAATTGAAAATAAACTGGCCTTCCACCAGGAAGAGGGAAGGTGGGAACACTGGGTTTAGGCACACACTGCCCCTGAGGGATGGTGGTGGGCAAGGTCTTTGATTGGGTCAGGGGGATGTTTTCCAGGTGAGGAGCCCTTAATGGAAACAAGGCTTTTGTGGGAAAGAGACCCTGGGAGGAGAGTTTGTGCTTTCCATGAGGAAAGGTGGAGAAAGGGCAGTGTGCTTGTTTCACAGAACAGGGCTGCACATGCCCATTCCATGGGAGAAGGTCTAAAGGACACAGAGATGTGCCTGTGAAGATCTGTCAGAAAAGTGGGAATGAGAGAGCGTTTACAGCCTTGGGCAGCAAGTTTGTTTGAGGTCTCAAGCAGGGTTTTTAGGGAAGACTTCCCTGTGGAGGTGATTTTTGGGGTGAAACGATTGGAGGGATGGCTTTTGGAAAGATCAAACAACTCTCCTGAAAATACCTGAGTTTATATGGTTCCTCTTCTGAGGGGTTTCTTACCCAGCACCAGCTGGGTTTTTTGGATGGGCTTTTATGTGTCCTTATTCCACTTGTTCCAGAAACATGGGATCTCTTGCTCTTTCTGTGGCACCATTTTCCTCTGCAGAATTTCCAGAGTGCCCTTTGTGCTGCTGCTCTGCTCCAGATCCAGTGGGATGCTCTGCCCATCTCCTGGGATTGCCGAGCGACACTACTGTGCTTTCCTCGCTTCTCCCTTCTCAGCTGCAGAAGTGAACCTATGTTTCTCTCCATCCTGCAGTGCCGGGTACTCTTCTATCTGCTCTTGCTTCTTTGTCACCTGTCCCTTGTGGAAACTTGCCTGTTTTGAGCCTAAATTTCCCCTTAGGGTGGCTCTACTTGGGCTGTTTGAAGGGATTGATTAAATCTGTGTGGGAGCATCTGCTGCCCCATTGCAGGGATTTGTTGCCAGGGTGATGCCACGTGATTTAATGAAAAATGATAAATTTCCTTTGATAAGTTGCCTGTGCTTTCCACGAAGGTGTCTGAATTCCAGAGGTGGAAATGACTTGCTCCATGCTGACTTCTGCTATAACTGTCTTGCACAGAGTGGTAGCTGCAGGGTATCTGCAGGAGCAAGGTGGAGAGCAGATCCTGCATTGGGGGTATAGGTTTTGGAAATACAGCTGGCTAAATCACTGTGTCAGAGCTGCATAACACCTAAGTCATCCAGGCCACTCCGTGAGCACTTGAGAAGCACAGGTCTCACCAGGAAGGAATGAACACAGTATGGAATTTGGAGCACTTGGAGGTGGCAGCCAACAGAGCCGATCACAGCCCAGAAGGATCCAGAGACTCTTGGTGTGATTTTGGAGGAGTGCTTCGGTTTGGAGTATGGGGAGGCAAAAGGGAGCTTGGAGGAGACCTGGGTGGAGCAGAGCTGGTAGGACCTGGTGTAGGAGGACAAGAGGGTGGAGCCGAGTAGGAACTGAAATCCTGAACAAGTCTGTGCAGAGGGAGGAGACCTCAGAGCTCTCGTGTGTCAGCATGGGTGTGCACAGGGACAGGCCACTGGACACCTACTGGGGGAATACTGGGACTGGAGGTGTCTGAGGCTGTGGGCAGGCTGCGGGCAGCACAGAGAGGAAACCCAAGGGCTGGCTGTGGTCCCAAGAGTTTTAGCAGTGGTACCGAAGAGGGAAGCCCCAGGCATTTCTGCAGTTCCTCTGCTTTGCTTTTTCCTTGCTACAGCTCTCATGACAAGCTGAGCCCTGTACAGAAAACACTCTTCCCGCTGCCCAGTGAGCTGATAGCCACTTGCACTGGAGATTGTGGGAGACGGGCACTGAGAAGAGGAGCCCATTTCTGTCCGGGGCAGGTCCTTCCCTGTTTGGGCTTGTTGCTGTTTGCATCATGGCAAGGCCCTTTGAAACTGGCTGGGTTTCAGCAGTTCCTCCTGTTTGGCTACTGTGGCCTGGGGCGAGAGCGTCCGTGTCCCATGTCCGGAGCCAGGATCCCACTGCACCAGGGTGAAGCTCAAGGCCATGGTTGCCACTTTCCCAAAGCAAAATGGGGCCTCACAAAGCTAATTAAGAGCAGCTTTTAATTTCCTGGCATCTGAGGGCTGTAAGGAGGATCTTGGGTTTTATTTACTTCCATGGAAGAGTAAAGCTTCTCCTTCTAATCTCTCTGTATTAATAGCCCTTCCCTGAGAAAGTCAGGGAGCTGAGAATCCTCCGTGGCTCACTGTATGGAGCCAGCCTTGGAGCCTGCCAAGGCTTGATGTGCAGTGGGCACCTCCTCTTGCTCTGGATGTGCTTCTTTCCATCCCAGGCTGTGTCAAAGCTACAGCTGCATTTGTTTAACAAAACCAGCCAACAAACTGGTTTCGCTTGCTGGTTGTGAGACTGGTGTGCAGAGCTGGCATGGCTCTCCATGCTTTGCAGGAGCTCAGGAGCCCTGTGGGTTAATGGGACAGCTGGGTGTGTTTGTCTCTCCAAAAGCCACGTATTCTGGATTGCTGCTGCCCAGAAGTTAGAATAAGTGTAGGCTGTCTCCCCTGCATCCTCCCATGGTGACAGCGGAGGTGTGGGATCTGTGCTGGGGTGGCAGCAGCCAAATAAAGGCTCAGTCATGGAGAAAAGAGCTGATAAAACTCCTGGACATACAATTCTTGGATACACAAACAGGGAACAGGAAAGAGGCGCACAGATGGATTTTACGCTTGAGGTCTGTGAATGGGAAGTGGCTGTTAATATTCAGTTCCCTGAGCTCTGAGGTGTGTTCAGCTCTGTGTAGGACAGGTATGGGTGTGCTGCCCAGCCTGGGTCTCCCCAGCAGCTTGGGTCCTGGAGGAGGTTCAGGTGCATGGAATAGTGAGGTACAGAGGCAGCTGGGCAGCAGAGAGCTTTAGTGGAGTAAAAAGTTCATGAAAATTCAGGTGGCCATGGTTGGAATGGCTCTGCCTCTCACCAGACCTTCCTTGGCGCTGGTGTGGTACCTCTGGGGAGGTCAGCGGTGGAAGCACCTGCTCAGTCTTTCCCGGCTTGTTATAAACCTCTCTGTACCTCTCTGTTGGGTGATTTAACACCTGCCCTGTCTGTGAGTGCATCACTGCCAGCTTGGTTTGCCCCTTTGGGGTTCCTGCTGTTGCTTGGTGATGGTTCCCTGTGTCAGTTCCCTAAGCCTTGCTGGTGCTCCCGATGCTGTCTCTAAAGCCTGAATGTGACATTGCAGAGGCCCTGCCTGCACCTCCCAGGTGTCTCCGGTTCCCTTTGGCTGCTGCTGAGTACCTGCCAGGAAGGATTAGTTCATTGATGGTTGGAGGTAGAGGCAGGGCTGGGTTAACCTCTTCAGGTCTCCTCTGACCTGTTCTGTCTGTTTCCTGCATTTTGGAACCCTGTTTTGCCATCTCCCTGGCAGGAATTTGGCTGAGGCAGTGGTGGGAATGTGGTGGATGGAAAGGATGCTGTGTGCTGAGCAGGGGGATGTGGCATCACAGCGTCTCTGTGGGCTCTTGACTCCTTGTTCCATTCCTGGTTCAGGGCATTTACTCGTCTGTGTCTGAGCTGTTCCCCTGGGAGCTGCTCCAGCACCTCCTTCCTTGTCCTCTTCCTGCTCAGAGATGTTTGGGTCTGTGTCCTTCCACTCAGGGACACTTAACTCTTCTTCAAGACTTCTCCAGTCCCCCTGATGTGCTTTCCTGCACCCCAAGGGTACAGTCTGCCATTGAGTCCCCCACTTTGCACCAGTTACCGGGCTTGGTCTCATTGCCTTGACTCGGATTCCTGGTTTCAGGGTTAGACCTGGTTTGTTGGGTTTTTTTGGTTGTTTTATGGTGCCTCCCTGTGCTGGAGATGTATCTGTTGGATAAACTTACTTATGATTTCTGCCTCAGGAAAACACAATCTGATTGGAAACAATTGCAACAGGTTATTGTATAATACAAGTTTTGGCATTTTTCCCTTTGCTAATAGCTGTGGCATTACAGATCAGTCAATTACTTTTTATAATTGCAAGTTGACCCTTTGCTGAGAAGATGGTTTAGAAGTAGATGGTGTCCCTTGGCTGAACGAGAGAAGGTGATTCCTGAGGTGCTGGTATGCCAGGGAGGGGCCTGGGTGGGAAGACCTAAACTGTAGGGCAAATCAGAAAGGGGCAGAGGTCCTTGGGTAGTACGTGTGGTGTGCTGGATTTGGCTGCTTCACCCGTACCCAGGATGCTCTCCCATGAAATATCTCCACAGGTCTCTCCAGATTAATGCTTTTGCAGTAGAATCACAGAATCATTGAGGTTGGAAAAGACCTTCAAGATCGAGTCCTACCTTTGACTGAACAGCATTTTGTCAACTAAACCATAGCACTAAATGCCATGATTATTTCATATATTCCAGTATTTCAATGGAAAATGCCCCTGAATGCCCTGTGCCTGCTGCAGGGAGTTCTGGTCCTTCCAACTTGCCCCATCCTACCGCACGGACCAAGGTGGAGGCTGTAATTGTGGTCGGGGCCCCTCTCTTCACACAGCCATAGTCTGCTGCTGCCTCGTGTTGAAGATCAGTCTGAGAGCATCGATGGGATGCTAATTGTGGTGTCTTGATTTAATTCTGGCTCAGGATTGCCTTTCTGGGGGCCTGGGTTGGTTTGTGGTTTCACCTGGACCAGAGATTCCTCCCTGCTCCTGGTTGTGTCCTGGCTGTGTGCCGGGGGCAGTTGCTGCCCTGGCCCCTCTGAAGGGGACAGCATTCCTCAGTCCTGCTTCAGTGCCTGAGAAGCAGCAGCTGCTGAGCCTTTGGCTTGGAGACAGCTTGCTTTGTCTGTGCTGGAATGTACTCCCAACACTTAAGTACTTTTATATATTTGCAATGCATTCCTCAGGGCCTGATACGGGGTTAAATAGTCGGAAATCCTCCGGTCTGTGTGGGGAGGGCTGTGTCCGGCTGGCCGGAGCAGTCTGCTGGCCACTGGTCTCCTCGTGGCTCCAGTGTGTGCAGGAGCGTGTGGGGCCAGTGCTGTTCGGTGCCCTCAGTGCCCCTGTCCCGCCTCGTCAGGCCTCTCCTCGTGTGGGCAGGCAAGGAGTGTCCCGTCTCCCAGTGCCCTCTGCTCTGGGTCTCACTGCAGACCTGAGTGTGGCTGGCATGTCAGCAGTGTCTCTTGTCTGATTTGCCACCTTTCAGGGGTTGGTGACCACGTGCTTGTGGCCAGAGAAGTTCACTAGCCTGGAGCTAGTTCAGGACCTGGCAAATACTGTGAGGAGTGGAGAAGGAAACACTTCTGGAGTGGGAAACAGCTGGGAGGATCCGGTGCTGGGGGGGCAGGTGGTCTGTATCCACTGCCTGAGGTGTTGTCCCACACCTGCTGAGGTGGGTCAGACCAAGTCCCCGGGTAACTGGCACCTGGATGGTGGTTGTGGTGCCCTCCCTGTGGCACCAGGCTTGCCCCTGGGGCTCGGTAGCAGCCGCTGTGCTGGAGCTCCAAACTGATACTCCCACCTCTCAGCAGTGTGATTGCTTGTTTGACCTCTGCTCATGTTAACTCAGTTATCCTCATCAGATTTTGGTGATTATTCTTGAATTAAGCTATTCTGAGAATAACCGTTGCCTTCCTGGTTTCTCTCTGTCGGGAAAGGTGTCTCGTGGGTTTGCTGCCCTGGTGCTGCCTAGAGGCATTGGGCTCTGCTGGAACTGGACCGAGTCCTGCTCTGCTGAGGGAGCTGTGCAGCCTCTGGAGCTGGCGTCCTGCCCGTGGTGCCCAGCCGTGGGATACAGGTCTTTCTGGTTTTGTGGCCTCACCTGTGCCATGCTGGCTTTGAGCACGTTGACTTGGAAGTGCTGGGTTTAACCTTAGAGCTGATCAGCTCCTGGGTATTTTGCTTTGCAGTTGCTGCTTCCAGCTCCTCCTGACTCTATCCCGGGCTGGCTTTCCCCAGAGACAATGCCACTGGCACAGGTGTCACAGATCTCTCAGCGCACACGTGAGAGGAGGGGCCCCAGGTCCCTTCACACTTCACCTGCCTGTAGGTCTGAGACAGGCAAGGCAGATACGTCTGCTCGTGTGTCCCAGTGCCCGGCTGTAGAGCATGCAGCAGTCTCTGCTTCCTCCAGGGACGGGTCTTAAGATGTCAAGCCCCCATTTAACCAGGAAAATGGGAATGAAACACAAGGCTCAAATACATGAGCTGCTTTTGCTGTCAGCATTTGAGGAGCTGCTGTGTTGGACTGCCGACAGATGGACAGATGGATGGACAGACACCTCCGGCCTGCAGTGCATGGTCCCATGCATTCATCCTGCCTGGAGACAAGCACAGAACTCAACTAGGAGACCAGCCCATGGTGGCATGGGAACCAGGCCCTCTTGCTCGTGAATCACGAGGGGAATTGTAATTATTTTCCTGCTGCACAGTCTGATCCTGCCTTTAATTAAACATGTGCTGTCCTGCTGGAGGCAGGAACTGTTCCAGCAGGGCTGGACAGTTGGACTTGAAATTCTCTGAAGAGAAATGAGAGGTGAGGAGGCTGAGGAGGACTTTAGCATGGGCACTTCCATGGTTGGCAAAGGGTTGGCAAAACCTCTGCCCTGGAGCCCCTTAGCTTGTGTTGGAGGAGTTGTCACACAGCAGGCACTGCTGGGGTGCTTGGTCCATAGAGAAAATCACTCGCTACCAACACTGCTGGCTCAGGGCTCGTGTCTCGGGGCAGCCTGGGTTGTCACACATTGTTTTTGAGGAAGAGGAGGTGTCCGAGCCCTGCTGTTTGGGCAACAAAGCTGGGAACGCCGTGGTGGTTTTGGCTGCAGAAGCAGGAAGTCTCTGTCCTATTCCAGAGTCAAGATCGTGTTTGCGATGTAGACCCCGTTCCTAATCTCCAGCTGTAGAAATTGTCGCTGCCTGGTTTCAGAGCCATTGGCCTGAGTGTGAGGTGGTTGTGACTCTGTGGTTAAGCTGGTGCCTGACTCCTCTTCCCCTGACACGTGTCCTGCTCCCCTCCAGTAGCACTGCTGTTTCTCACCCGGAGAGATTCTGAGGTGTTACACTGAAACCTGCCTAAAGCCTGCTTGGCTGAGGGGAAGAATGTCCCCAGAGTCTGTGGTGGCATTGGGCAGCCACCCCCTTCCTGCCTGCTGTCGGCAGGAGGGGTCCTGGGGCCAAGGCAGCTCTGCGAGCTCTCTGTGCTGAGGACAGCATGGCTCCCTCTCCACGGAAACTGGTAGAGGGGCCCAGGTGTCTGTCTGTCCTCCTCTCTCCCTCTTGACACATGGAGATGGCTCTCCATGGTGGGAACATGGGGGCTGGCCCTCCAGGGAGAGCACAAGGTGATGCTGGGGAACAGAGACCCCCATGTCCTTGTTCCCTTCCCCTGGCATTATGAGATTAGGCACCAGGTGAAGGGGAGAGCTGGAAGCTTGGGTAGGCCAGAAACCCTTTTTTTATAGCCTCAGGAAAACAAAGATTTGGAAAAGAGTCATGATGCTGACCTGGGAGGGGGGATCCATCTGCATCCAGACACTGTGGGTGTTTTCCAGGTCCCAGGCTCAGCACGCAAACGCTTTCTCTCTTTCCTTGGCAGTTAAGATGCATCTCCTGCAGGTGGGATGGGAGCTGTAGCACACAGGGGCTTGTGTTGCCATCGTGTGCACACTGGATGGGCACAGGGCTCCATGGTTGCTGCAGGTCACTGACAGCAGTCTGTGTGGGAAGCTCGGTGGGTCTGGTGGATCTGTGTCCCTGACCCTGCCACGCACCGTCAGTCTGCCCGGGATGTTCCAAGACTGCAGCCCATTCCCCCCTCCTGCCTGAGCAGCAGGACCAGCTCCAGCCCGCTGTACCAGCCTGGGGGTGGCTGCGCTGACCCTGAGCCAGGCTGCCTCTCTGTCCCTAATCCTGGCTGGGGAATGGTTGGCTTTCTGGGCCTGCCCTTGGGATTTTGCCATTTCTGAGAAACAGCATAACTGAGTGGTGGCTCAGAGGGTTTGTCCTGAGCCTTTTATCCATTGTCCTTTCTCCCTTTTTTCATTCTCCACCTCTTGGTACAACTGAATAAGTGAGCAGGGGCGGACCAAGGCTCTGCCAAACATCACGCTGCAGCAGGAGGGAGACATGGGGGTGGCGTCTGAATTCCTAGCATCTCTGGACACTGGAGTTCTCTTAGATCACCTAAGACCTCCAGCAACCCTTTGGAGGCTCTGCTGCAGCCTCAGCACTGTTGCTGAGAGCTTCATGAACATGAACACAGACGTGTCACATCAGCTGGAGAAACACAACTTGAAGGCTTCGTCATGGCAGAGAGGGCATGGAACCTGCTCCAGGTGGTTCCTTAAAGACAGAGGATGGGCTTAGAAGGCCCTTTGAGATTCTGCTGTGTATGTATGTGTCGCATGTGACTCTGCTGTGTATATGCATATGTGTGACTGCTGTGTATGAACGTCACATGACATTGCTGTGTATGCACATACTGCTGTGTATGCACATATAGTGACGTGCTATAGCCGACCGTTCTCTGAGCAGAGCTTGAACTACCTGGTCTTAACAGGTCCCTTCCAACCTCAACCCTCCGTGGGTCTGCTGGACCCACCTCTGTGGTACAGATTGCCTTTTGGAGTGAGCTGCTGTACTTGGCAGTCTGTGTCCTTCATCCTCCTGCGCCTTTGAAGCTGTCGGCTCTCCGGAACATCCCATGCTTTCTGGGCATGCCTGGCAGCTCTGTGCTGGTGCCTGCAGGGCCTGGGATGCCTGCGTGGTGCTGCTGCAGGCTGTGTGAGGACAGGTGTGGTTCTCTCGGGCAGGGCAGGAGGTGGCTGGTGCAGCCAGGTTTGGAGCACGGTAGTTGTTTCCCCATGCAGTGAGTGAGGAAGGGGTGCAGGAGTCCTGTCGTCCCTGCTCAGAAGTGAGTCATCTCTTTCTCCTAATGTTGGCCAATGCCTCCTCCAGTGCCACCCATTCATGCTGCTGGTGACCCATCAGGACACGATGGGGTAATGGAGGCAGAAGCTCATTCCTGAGTCAGGTGGGCATCTCCTTCCTTCTGGGAGCGCTCTGCTTTCCTGTGGACCTGAAGCTGTGCCCTGACCTGGCTGAAGTACAGGCACACCTCGTGATTCCTGAGCTCCCCAGGGTCAGGGACTTTCATGCTTGTGCCTCTTGCTGGCTGAAAAGCTCTGCTAGTGGGTGTTGAGCATCCTTGTGTTATCGGGGAGAATTATGTCCAGGATCAGCAGTCAGTGCCTGAGGCTCTGGGCTGCCCCACTGCCCAGGTGTTCCAGCTCCTCAGCAGGAGCCAAAGGTGAATCTGCCAGTGGAGCCTGTGTTTGCTGCTACCGGTGTGTCTTGTTTCCATAAACCGGCTGAGCCTGTTGCTGTGTCTCTGGGTAACCTCAAATCCAGCCACAGTGTTCTGTGTGGGAACGTTCTCAGGCAGGACTGACCTCACCGCTGTGGGTGAGCACGGTATGGCCGGGGTGGTTCTGCTTGGCTGCTCCAGGGTTTCGCTTGGAAGGGGACATTTTGGGGACAGTTTTGGCTGTCACAGTGTGATCCTGCTGTGACCGCTGGGTATTTTTCTTTCATAAACTGACACCAAGTGCAGCCTCTGAATCAAGAGGCTCACTAATAATTGCATGGGACTTTCATCCTTTCTCACTCCTGGATAGATCAGTCAGATGGAGCGAGTCCAGAGGAGGCCACAGAGATGATTAGAGGGCTGGAGCACCTCTCCAGTGGTGAAAGGCTGAGTGACTTGAGATTGTTCAGGTGGGAGAAGAGAAGGCTGTGGGGAGACCTCACTGCAGGCTTTCAGTACCTACAGGGGCTCCAGGAAAGCTGAAGAGGGACTTTGGACAAAGGCCTGGAGTGACAGCACAAGGGGGAATGGCTTCCCACTGCCAGAGGGCAGGGTTAGATGGGATATTGGGAAGGAATTCTTCCCTGTGAGGGTGAGGAGGCCCTGGCGCCGGTCGCCCAGAGAAGCTGTCAATGCCTCATCCCTGGAAGTGTTCCAGGCCAGGCTGGACAGGGCTTGGAGCAGCCAGGTCTAGTGGAAAGGTGTCCCTACCCATGGCAGGGAGTGGGACTGGGTGGTCTTGAAGGTCCCTTTCTACCCAAACCTTTCTATGGTTTGGCATCCCAAAACTGCCATCACATAACTTCCAGTCAAAACAGAGTTCAGCACTGAAAACCCAGTATCAGATGTCTCCATTCTCCAGTTAAAGGAAAAAAAAAGCCACTCTATGGCAAGGACAGTATGCAGAAAGGAAGAGACAGGTTTGTAGAGGGAAGCAGTGTGACTCGTGGACCTGTAGTGATTGTGGGGTGTCACTGGGCAGGGTTTGGCTCATGAAGGGCTCCCCAGATTCTGCTGGTTCCCTCCCATGGGTGATATTGGCCACACTCAGTATTTGACTGGCAGCGGCAACAGGGGATGTTTGAGGGGTTTTATTTGTTTCTGCAGAGGCCTGTGAACCACTGGAGCCATGTGGCTCCCCTGTGAGGATAGTTATTTGGTGGACCCAGGGGCCCAGAGGAGTTTTGGGCCATCTCCCATGGTTGAAGGTTTGACCAGACAAAGGCCTGAGCAACCTGCTGTGGCCTCATCCTGATCCTGTCTTGAGCAGGAGGTTGGACTGGCAATCTCCTAAGTACCTTCCAACATGAATTATTTCAGGGATCTGTGATGAAGGTGATATACAAAGGATTGGAAGGATATTAGATTATATTTCAGTCCCTTTTAACTGAGAAATCCACGGGTCTAGGTTGCCTTTTTTCATATTTTTTAAAGATTGAAGTAACTGAATTTTGTTTCGGAACTTAGCAAAAACACTTCAGTGTGTTTGCCTGCATTTGGTTCTCAACGGGCTGCTGAGGGAGGATGTTACATCTGAAAACCTGCTGCAGAGCCCGATTTCACAGTTTTCTGCCTTTTTTTGCAATGCTGTCATTTTGTGGAGCATTTCTTATCTTTTGGCATATGGTTTTTTACAAACTCTTTATACCTGTCCCTAATTAATGAGTATTTAATGTATTTCCAGTTGGTTGCACTGTGGTTGCTCTGCTCTGGGTATTGTTAGAGTTTATGTCCCTGAATTTTAATTGTAGGACAGTTTTGTAGCTGTTTTCTGCCTTATCTACCCTGTGAATACTCCCGTGCTTCAACAGTGAATATCTTTGTAACACACCCTGATTTGCAAAGGCTTTTACCCCGAGTTACACTCAGCTGCTATTACATCAGTACCCCCCAATCTTGAGCTTTTTTTTGTTCATGATAACTTCCATCACACTCAGAGCTGCTAGATTCCCATGTGCTGGAATCTTCCTGTGCTGATTCTGGATTCCTGTGTGCTGGAATATTTCTGTGCTGGTCCATGTAGGCTTTGGGCTTCTGGGCTGCCAGGAAACAGGGAGAGATTGAGCTTGCCTTTTTTTCTTCTTCAAACTTCTATTTTTAATCTACTCTGAGTCCAGTTTGGACACTGAAGGATCTAGGTCAGGCAGATTTGGTGGCATTTTATTTTATAAATCAGAAAACATTGAAGTTGGGGGAGTTTCTCTTTCCTGGAGATGTTCAGTGTGGTGCTTAATCCAGGGGTTTGCTTTGTCAGCTCTGGGAATTGGGGTGAACTTTGATTAGCAAGAGGGATAATTGCCAGTCTCCAGAGATGTCTACTCAAGGTTTCCCTCTTAGTTCTAGTAACAGTTTTAAAATTGATTTGTTCTCATTTTCAAGCATCACAAGTGAATCTCCTGTGCAGCCTTTGCTTTGGGCTGTTGGGCTGAGCTGAAGTCCTCGGCTCGCAGAATACTGAGCTGGAAATGACATGGAAATTCGTGTCAGAGACAGCGTTTGCAGCTCTTGATCACATCCTCTTGCCGTCTTTTTTTGACGAATGTAAAACCCGAATTCGAGCGTGAAAACACTGTAATTCTCACATTTGTTTTTTCTGGCTACCACTGATGGCTATTGGCTGGTTTTATTTTTTGTCACATGTAAATATTTTATTCAGGTCCAGTGTAACTGATTCTGCCAAGTGGGACGTAGCACTTGTGTCCTCCCACAGTTCTGCATGTGGGCTGTGCCCAGCTCTGGCAGTGCTAGGGGGTTTAGAAACCTTTTTATTTTCTTTTTAAGAAAAAAGAAGAAGCTGGGGGCTGCTGCACCACATACAGCATGGGTTTATTCCCATTTACTCCAAATGTTATTTAAAAGTGTGGACATGTATTCTGAGGCTGCCTGAACCCTTAGGCAGAAGTGCTGCAGCCTGGACTGTGGATGTTCAGTCCCTGTGGTTATTTTCCAATGTGCAGACTCTGGCAGGTCAGCACGATGTCTTGCCTGGAATTTCCTTGCATTCTAAAATTAGGAGAAGGCTCTAGGAAACAATAGCAAATCAAGTCTCTAAACTCCTGCTCCCCTGAACCTTTGTTGTTATTTAGACTTTCACCCACTTCCTTTTCACCGAGCTGGTCTGCATTAGATAAACGGAGTTAAACAGAGCCAGTGATGGTCAGTGGTGAGAGGAGTTACTTTTTAAATTTATTTACTCATTATACAATTGTTATGGTCCTTTAGGGCATCACAAGTGTGAATTTCCTATCAGTGCTGTTCATCCCTGCTCACTTCCCCTGTGCAGAGTGCTGTGGGAGCCAGACAGCCCCAGGGCAGCAGGGGCTGTGCTGTGGTGTGGTGCCCCTCAGACACACACTTGTGCCCAGCAGTGTGTCCTGACTGGGACTTGGAAACTGCAGAGGTTTGGATCTGTGCAGAAACTCCTCCAGTTACACCACCAGACCTCACGGTTGTCACTGCGGGAGCAGGGAGCATCTCACGTATCCTCTGTGCATCTTCTCAGGGTTATGTTTGCTCCACCTTTTCATCCACTCCCCTCCCTTGCCTGCTCTGTGCTCTCGTTTTTGGCAGCATTGTCGGGGTCCTGAAGGTGCCCCACACCTGAAGGTGCCCTGCAGGTGTTCCTGGGGAGGTCTGCCCCAGCAGCTCTTGTGCAGGTGGACACCTGGAAAGGCACCTGAGGAGGGAGGTTCAGAGCTCGCTCTGGTTTGATCCCTCTCAGTGTGTGCTGCATGAGTATCCCCGACTTTGGGCGTGTTTTGCGACCTATGAATGATCCCAGGATTGCCTCTCCTGTGCTGCTGTGACCCCCCCTCCCTGCCTCTGCCTCGGACAAACACAGGGTGATGCAATTTAGAAATGGCCTCTGCATGACACTGCACAGACCTGAGTTTGTTCTTGGTCACTTCTGAACATTTTCTGCAGTGGCCCTGCATTGTTGTTTGTTATTCCCGGTACTCCGAAACAATCCAGGAAATGCAGCAAAAACCCCAGCCCTGGTTCCCATCCTGTCCAGGATCTGACCTCTGGCAGTGGTTAGAATCAGCTGCAGTATTTGGTCAGTTGATAATTACAGTATGTTGTGTTTAGTAAGCTTGCTGCGGCTGGTGGTGTCTTGGAGGAGTGATTGATGGATCCTGGAATTTGCCATTTGCAGCTGATGGACTTCTGGGAGCCCCAAGGGGTGTGTGAAAAAGCTGAGTGTTGTGAGGGCCCTTCCAGTCACCATTCCTATGGCTGTGGTGTTCCTAGAAAAGAATTTTTTTGCCTTCTCTAGTTCTGTGTTACTTGGGGCTGTGCTGACAGCTCACCTGCGCCTTTTCCTCCCAGCACAAGGGGCACAAACGTTGTCCCTGATGGTGTGGGGACCTGCCACTGATGTCCTGGCCAAGCATCCTGTACAGCAGATGTGTGCAAAGCAGGGGCAGCACTTTGGACTGGGAGTCTCCTTGTGTTTCCCCTTTGTTGTCTCTTCTGGAGCTGACTCACAAACTCAAGTGTCTGCTGCAAGCTGCTTTAGAGTAACTTCCCCATGGTGCTGGAGCTCAGAGACTGAGGTGAACTGTTGCTGTAGGAAACAAGGAGTGTTTAGTTTGTATCCTACACAGGAGAGAGGATAGCAGTGGGGTAACATGCTAAATGAATGATCAAGCTAAACTCATTTATGCCTTTTTTCTTTCACCCTCGTCCCTTCATGGGAATTCTGATTTCTACAGTGACTGCCCCGTGAGAGCCTGGCTGGGGTGGGGGTGGTGGGAGCAGGCAGGTGTCTCAGGGGTGGACGCTCACGCTTCTCCTGAGATGAGGAGATGGGTTTCCCCCAGAACTGCTGCTGACCCAGTTGTGTCGCTTCTGTCACAGCCTTTCTTCAGGCTTCTGAACCTGCGCAAGCTGGGCCTGAGTGACAATGAGATCCAGAGGCTTCCCCCCGAGGTGGCCAACTTCATGCAGCTGGTGGAGCTGGACATCTCCCGTAATGGTAAGGCCAGAGCTGGGCAGGAGCAGGTGCCCAGGCCCTGCAGTACTGCCTGTGCCCTCGTGCTCGGGAGAAGCAGTGCCTTTTCTCACCCTGTGGAGCGATCCCTCGGGGGTCCTGAGCTGTGGCAGTGGGGTTGTCTTACCGTGTGTCAAGCTGTCACCACTACCTGCTGTCCCATTTTCTCAAGCCTCTTTTGTTCTTTCACCTATTTTTTTCCAGACATTCCAGAAATCCCTGAAAGCATCAAATTCTGCAAATCTCTGGAAATCGCAGACTTCAGTGGGAATCCTCTCTCCAGGTAGGAAGGCATATGCAACCCATTAGTCCAGCTGAGAAGGAGAACTGAAGTTGTACATTCTCCCTGGCTTTCTCTGACCTTCATCTTGTAATTGTCTCCCTGTGAAGCCAAGGCCTGGGATCGCCCTGCCTCTTCCAAAGCTGCAGTTGTCTGCTCTCCTGGCAGGTGGAACGCTCCTCCTGAGGAGGAGCTGGTGTGTGCTCCATCCTCAGAGCCTGTGGCTGGGAATGATGAGCATTTAGTTGTACTGGTGTCAACAGTGAGGACTTCTGTCCTCTTGCAATGAGTTTGTTGCTCCCTTTGCACTGGTCACAAACTAGAATGGATGTGGGCTTGTGCTGCAGAGAAGAAAAAGCCTGCATGCCATCCTCTGCCCCCCAGAGCCCCTTTTGGGCCCCACTCTCAGCCCTTTTTGCCCCCTCTCAGCCCCTTTTCCACCTCTCTCTTATTCAGAACTGAGGACAACCATCCTTTGAACTCTGTGTTTGGTTGTTTCCCCCTTACCTCAGTGCCCCGAGCTGTGCCTAAGTAGGAATCTCTGACTTGTCTTTCAGTACTCTGTCTCTGGAGCTTTTAATAATAATGTTGGAGTTCAGTGTGGCTCCCCTGCCTTGCTGAGCCATGTTTTCAGGCACTGTTGTCTTGCTGCCAGGGTCCCTGCAGGTGCCAGTCCGGCCCCAGGTGTCCACTTCCCTATGTGCTCAGGGCAGGTGCTGTCCAGGTTTTAGGCACATTTAGTTCTGCTCCCTCTCCTGGTCCTGGGCACTGCTGGAGTGGGACAAGCTTCTCTGTGGGTGACACTCCCTGTACCACAGGAGTGACCAGCACTTCTGCACTGGGTGTTATTTGTCAGAGTCTTTTTCTGGCTCAGGGTTCAGATGAGTTGGTGGGGGGTGGTAAGGGGGCTCTGTGAGCTGCCTGTGGAAGCAAAGGAATTTCCTCTTTCAGGGTTTTTCCCTGTTCTGTCACACCTTGGGTCTGTTGTGATGGTGCTTGGTCCTGGGGAATGCTGCAGTGTAATCTGCAGAGGTATCCTTTGTTGGGCATCTGGAATGCTTGGGAGCCCTCCCTTCTTCCAAGTGTAAGTGATCCCATGGCGTGGTTTAGTCTGGGATCTGTGCTCAGGTACTGCAGAGCTGAGTTTGCAAACCTGGACAGGTAATGTGTGGTGCAAGGGGGTTTTGTGGTCTTGGAAACGGAACTTGTCCTGGATCAGCAGCCAGGGTTGGTGATGGTTCCTATTCTCCTTTCCCTGTGGTGATGCCAATTGGGATGAGACTGGTTTTGGCAGGATGTAAGTGTTGGGGGATTCTGTGCTTTGTCCGCAGGATTAACGGAATTTTGTTCATGTTCTCACAGGCTTCCTGAGGGCTTCACCCAGCTCCGAAGCCTGGGCCACTTGGCCTTGAATGATGTGTCCCTGCAGAGCCTCCCCACTGACATTGGGAAGTGAGTATGGCCCTGTTCTGGCAGCAGGGAGGGGGCTGGGATGGGGACACCTTGCTGGTGGGATGGGGACAGTGGCAGGACCTGGAGGGACAAGCCAGGTGCAGCTTTGCCCTGGTGCTGACAGTGCTGTGTGAGCACCTCTTGGTTTGTTAAAAGACTTTCCTACAAAGGTTCCTGTCCTGGTCCCAGCTGCTTCTCCTGCTGTGGTTCGTGGCGCAGCAAGGCTTGATCCAGTCTTCTCAAATCCTGTCTTTCCCTATGTTCTGAGTGCCCATTTGCCCCTTTCCAAGCAGGTGTGGGCTGCCTGATGACGTTGGAATGATTTATGCTGCTGGCAAATGGCCCCATGGGGTGCAGTGCCTCTCCCGTGGGATTTGGCTTTCCACATGTGAGGGATTTTACCTTTTAGGGCAGACAGTCCTGTTGTGACAGCGTGTTCCTTGTCCTGAGTGTGGGCATGGTGTTGTTCCTTGTGACTGCAGCAAGCACTCACCTCCACCAAAGCCATTTACAGCCGTGTTGTTTTTGTTCCCCCATCTCCATCCACGTGTGCGCATTCATGCGTTGCACAGGACATGAGGGGTGGTTCCAAGGGAAGGGAGATGAGCAGCTCCTTGTATCCCTGAAGCCCTGTCCAGTGAACCTGGCTTTCTTGCTCCCTTTTCTCTTGCAGTTTGGCAAACCTGGTGACTTTGGAGCTACGTGAGAACCTGCTAAAGACTCTCCCCACGTGAGTGTCTGTCTGGGGTCTGTAGGAGTCTCCTGCCTGATCATTCTTGCTGCTTCCTCAGGGACTAGTGCAGGCACCATCACCTGGCTTGGGAGGGCTCAGGCTGGGCATAAATAGGCTGCATCTTGCTGGATTTCCATAAATTGGGGCGAGGAGGGAGAGCATGGTGCAGGGCTGGAGAGCAGCAAAGGATGTTCAGAGCCTGCACTCAGCCTCTGTGAAAGGATTGATTTGGAATAGGCAGGATTCCCCAAAAAAGCTGCTGGAAATAGTGAGAACCATTTTTCCTGAAGAGGTGGAGCAGACAATGGATTCTTCTGGAAAGAAAGAGAAACCTGTGTGGATGGGAGTGTAGGAGGAGCTCTGTACACAGTGAGGTTCAGGACTTGAAAAGCAACAGGATACAGCTGAAGGGTACATTTTGCTTCTGACATCTGTTTTGTTGGGTATCCCTCCTGGTTGTTCTGGATGGGATAACTGCCTTCCCTGCAGCAGACAGAACATAAGCCAGCAAGGGAGAAGAGGTAAGTCTTGTGACACGTTTTGGAGTTAGGGACAGGGATGAGTTCCTGGCAGGGAATGTGATTGGTGGAGGTAACGCTCTCAGGTGGATAGACGTGGAGAACTGTTCAGTCGGTACTTTGGTCTTTGCTTTGGCCCATCAGGGTTTGTTGAATTTTCTACCCTACATCAGCTCTGTCAGCTTGTTTCCTGCCCGCTTATACATCCCACTGATGATTCCCCCAGCTTTCCTTGGACCTCACTGGAAGGGATTCTGCCCGACTCCTTTTTGAACAGCAGTTGTTTTGGCTCCACATGAACTCCTCAGTGAAGGTGTGACACATGAAGCTGTTGTCACCTGTCCTCAGAACTCTCTTACTATTCCTGGCAGGGACTCAGCTTGTCTGCTGGCACTTTCCCCCCATGGTTACACCCTGTAGCACAGATCAGAATCACACGATCTGGCAGTCAGCAGATCTTTTCTGCACAGCAGTGACCCTGGCACAGAAAGGTGATAGGAGGAGGCCAGCTGAGATGGTTCCATGTGGAATATCACCGCAGAGCACAATATGAGAGTTAAAGCTCCTCATCATAGAACCCCAGGATGGTCTGGGTTGGGAGGAACCTTAAAGCCCATCATGTTCCAGCCCATTGCCATGGGCAGGGACACTTTCCACTAGACCAGGTTGCTCCAAGCGTCGTCCAACCTGGCCTTGAACACTTATTCCAGGCTGAGAACTGGCAAGCAGGAGGAGTTTGGGTCCTGGCGTTGGGCTGCTCTTCTGTCTGTTCCTGTGAGTGGGTGTTCATACAGGCAGGGACCACTGCTGGGTTACACCATGTCAGCAAAGAGGTGCAGTAGCTACATCCAAGACTGGGCTTTCAAACTGCAGTGAAGATACTCCCGATTTTCACCATCTCAGAACTGGCAAGTCTCTGGAGTCCTGAGAATTCAGTCTGTGACCACACCCCTTTGGTTTTCATGGAGCTCTCTCATGCCCAGTGCTCCCATTTGCCCTTTGGTAGATCTGGATGCCATCCAGCAGGATGCTTGTAGTGTGCTGTGAGGTTTTGGTGTTTTTCACTGGAAGGTTAATCCAGGCTTGCCACTCATTCTGTAATGCAAATTCAGCTTCTTTTCATCTTTCCTCAATTCCCCAAATTATATTTTGGGATGATTTTCAAAAGTAGAAGATGGATCTTGAAGGCCAAGGCAGTTCTGATCAGATCTGTCAGTCAAATACAAGATGGCAGTCGATGGCCAGGACCATTTCAGTGATGCTGTCGGGTTCTCTGCCTAAGGCTCTGGTGCTTACTCTGGCTGCACTTTGTGCATAAGAACAGCTCTAAATGAGACCAGGTGACCTTGCCAAAGAGGAGAATGACTTAAGCAAGAAATGTCTAGTGCTTTGTTTCCAAGGTTCCTGAGCCCAGTGGGTAGGTGGGCTTCAACGCTGAGAATTTGGGACAGCGTAATGCATTGGTGTACTTTTGGTATCTTTTTGTTGTTGAGCTTCTTGAAAGGTCAGCTTGCAGTGACCTTTGTTTGCCAAAATTCCATTTAATTGGTCAGTCTTCAGACACGGACTGAGTTCTGAAACGGTTCAGCTTGCTCAGCTGGTGATCACCCCTCATCTCTCCCATGCAGATGAGACACAGCCAGAGACTTGGGAAGGGCAGCTCTCGTGTATTCTTGTGGAATAGTGGAGGGTGATCTATACTGAGACCTTTTGCCAGACATCATCAGTGTGGATTCCACAGCTCACTTGTTCCTACTTTGGGATTTCAAGCTGTGAAGGTGCAAAGCGACAGTCAAGGCTACATCACCTTTAGAGGAGTCAGAGTTGATGTACCTTCCTGGTGAAGGCGTGCTGTGCAACAGGATCCTTTGGATGAAACTGTTGATAAACCTTTGCTGGAGTTCATCTCAAAATCCACCGCTGCATGCAGTAGGAAATTAATTTTCCTGTGTAACCCAAATGTTTTTACAGCCTGGCCCAGACAAGACAGCTCCCTTTTATTGCACCCCCAACGGCCTTGGTTTGGGTGACATTGAGAGGTGGACCTGTTTCCAGAGAAATACGGGGATTTCTGTACTGGGACAGTTCCTTAAGAAGAGAATAAAGCTATTCCCTGCCAGGGGAGTGGGCAGGGCTGGCAGCTCCACCCTGGCACACAGTGAGGGGCAGCAGTCCTCTGGGGGGAGGTGGAGCTGGAGCTGATGGGTCAGACTCAGGTGTGAGGACAAATGAGCACCTGGACCATGTCATGAGAACTCACCCCTGGGTTTGTGGGACTACAGGCCTTGTCCATCCCCAGGCGTGGTGTATGGGGTGCTTGGGGGACATCCGTGGGCCACGGGTGGGACAGGCTGTGGGTCCTGTGCAGTGTCTTCATAGTGAGCTTCTGTCTGTATGCTGTCACCTCACCTGAGACATCAGGCCCCTGTTGTCTTCCCTTCCTCTGCAGTAGCATGAGCATCCCCTATGGGGAAACTGAGGCTGTTGAATTTGTCATTTCTCCCTGTCCCTGCAGCTGTGCTCCCCTTGCCCCCCAAACATGTCTTGTCCTCTGCCGAGTACCTCCTGTTGCCTGTCAGTCCTTGCCCAGATCCCTGTCCTTGCTGTGAAACAGGCAGTGATGCGAAGGTGTGGCTGGTCATCTGTTTTGGTTTTGATCAGAGTACGTTATGGTGAGAGGGGGAGAAGGCAAACTGGTACCAGTGGAACTGGCTGCACTGGGACTGCTGGTGCCTCTGAACCCAATTCCCTGGGGTGAACGGTCTGGCTTGGGGAAGGGACCAGCTCTATAAACTGTTGGGCTCAGAGGGACCGTGAGAAAGGTCAGGATTGCCCCACCTGCTTTAGGAGTTGCTAGAGATTATGGGATTTGTGCAATGTGTGTCCCAGATGCTAACCTTCTGCTCTCTATTTCTTGTTTTGTCTCTCTGTCCCCTGTGCCTTGCAGTTCACTCTCCTTCCTTGTCAAGTTAGAGCAGTTGGATCTCGGTGGCAATGACCTGGAAGTACTGGTAGGTGAGGGCTGGTGGGGAGGGAGTTTGGGTGGTTCGTAGGGGCAGATTCTGCACCTCAGTGCAAGCAAGTGGATTTTTCACCTAAAATGCAAAGAAATAGACCCTCAGGTTACTTGGGGAGATTCTGATCTGCCCTGTATGGCTCAGTCATCATTCCCAGATGAATTTTCTCTTCATGTGTCAGCCCTTGTGTCTTGTTTCCTGCTGGCCTCTCACACCGCCTGCTCTGTCCTTTCCAGGCTCTGGGATGGTAATTCTTCCTGTCTGGCTGCCAAGGATCTTTCCTTTTCAGCAAGACTCTGGTGCTTCCCTTCTCTGTCCTGCACTGCCCCCAGCTGTTTTTCTTCTCATCCAGCTTCCCGCCTTTCTGCTTTCTGATATGATTTCTGCCCCCCAGAGTGCTGGGCCATTCCGTGTTGTCCATGGCAGTGAGGGTAGCCCAGTGTGGGGACTCTCTCCATGGAGGGCTTGGCATGTGGAGAGCAAGGGCACAGTCTCAGAATTCAGGTTGTCTGGGCATTTGGAGACATCCAGTGATATTCTGTAACTTTGCAGCTGTGGATTAAGCTGTTACTGGATCTTACTCATTGTGTTCTGGAATGGGTTTTGGCAGAAAACCATCAAAATTGGGAGGCGAAAGGGTTTGTGCAGCTTAGCTGTGCACAGGCTGAACTCACCTGTGAGAACAGGCGTGTGACACTTGAGCCGTGCTCCAGTGGAGCAAACTCCAAATGCTGATTGCGTGGGGGGGTTGTGGGATGTGAACGTGTGTCTGTCACGGCTGATGGTGCCGCTGGGTCATGTCGAGTTGGCCAGTGGTACCCAAATGTTTATTTTCATGTCTCAGAGGAGGAAGATGCATTTCTTCTGTAAGGCCAGAATTTCCAACCCCCTAGAATCATGGAATCATTTAGGTTGGAAAAACCAACTGAGACCATTGAGTCCAACCACTCCCCCAGCATTGCCAAGGCCACCACTAACCCATGTTCCCCAGTGCCACATCCACACGGCTGTTAAGTCACCCCAGGGGTGGGGACTCCACTCCTGCCCAGGGCAGCTGTGCCAGGGCTGGACAGTCCTTTCTGGGAATTTTCTCAATATCCAACCTAAACCTCCCCTGGCGCAACTTGAGGCCATTTGCCTTTGTCCTGTCCCTTATTCCCTGAGAGCAGAGCCTGACCCCCACCTGGCTCCATCTTCCTGTCAGGGAGTTGCAGAAAGCCAGAAGGTCCCCCCTGAGCCCCGTTTTGCCCCAGCTGCCTCAGCTGCTCTCCATCAGAATTGTGCTGCAGGTTTAGTTCTTGCCTTGCCTGCTGACGCAGTCCTGCTGTTGCCTTCTGTGTATCCCATTGGACCTCCTGCAGCCAGTGGCCATCCCAGGCATTCCCAGACACGTGTGCTGCTATCTTGTAATGATCCATAGATGGTCCTGGGAGGTGTGGGAGGCAGAACAGTGCCTGGCTTTGCAGAGTGGTGCATCTGCAGCAGCCTCAAGCAGCTTCTCCCTGTGGAAGGGACTGATGCCATCACTGTCCTGTCTCCTACAGCCGGACACTCTGGGTGCGCTCCCAAACCTGCGGGAGCTCTGGCTGGACCGGAACCAGCTCTCGGCCTTGCCACCGGTGAGTGTCTGTTGGGCACACGTTCACCCCTTTGCCCCTGCCCCAGCTGTTCCCTCGAGCCATGGGGTCTCCTCTCTGATGCAGGAGCTGGGCAACCTCCGCCGCCTGGTCTGTCTGGATGTGTCTGAGAACAAGCTGGAGCAGTTGCCCAACGAGGTCAGTGGGCTGGTGGCACTGACGGACTTGCTGCTGTCACAGAACCTGCTGGAATGCATTCCAGATGGGATCGGTGAGTTGTGGGATGGGGAGTGCTGCAGGACTTCACTTCCTTGGCAGTGCTCCTGGAGGAGCTTCAGGAAAGAGTGTCTGTGGCAGGGAACTGGGGATTCATGGACAAAGGCACTGTATGGAGAGCAGAAGCAGTGGGTGATACAGGTGAGCAGAACTCTGCAGGAGAGTTCAGGTGCTTCATCTGCATCAGGCGTGTGTGAGGCCTGTGAACAGGCCTGGTGGGAGGAACGGCAGAGCCTACGTGGTTGAGTTATGGGATCCTTGATGGGATCACAGCCAGGTGAGTGTAGAACAGCGTCCTTCTCTCCGGCACGGCTCACACCTAACTTGTCACCCTGGCCAGGTCAGCTGAAGCAGCTCTCCATCCTCAAGGTGGACCAGAACCGGCTGACAGACGTGACAGAATCAATTGGGGACTGTGAAAATCTGTCTGAGCTCATCCTGACTGAGAACATGCTGACAGTGAGTACTCAGCAGCCACCTGCCTCTCCCATGCTCAGCCAGCTGCCAGGGATCCCTTCCCATCTTCTGCCCTCTGAGCTGAATTCCTCACAGTGCTCCAGCTGCTTCCAGAGTTTCACCAAGTTCACAGACGTTTGGAAGCTGCTTTCTCTCACTAATTTTTTTCCCTAAAACATTCTCTGGGGTAGCAGGGATGCTGGGATTGCCCATCCCAAAGACTATCCCGGCTGACAGGTGCAAGATCACATCCCAGGCTGTGTTGGTGAGGGGTTAGGGATAGTGTGATTGGAGATGGCCCTGCTCCAGACTGCCTGTGATTTGATTGGTAAAACATAAGGATTGGGAATGGGCAGATAAACAGAAGGAAAGTCTTGACCGGTGGTGGTTGGAGTGTGCTGTGCTGTGTTGAGGGGAAGAGTTGGCATGGCTCAGTCTGTGAGCCCGAGGGAAAACCTGTCCCAAAGATGTCCCGAAGAATGTTATCCCCAATGCGCCTGTGGGGACAGAAGGCAGCTTGTTCCCCAGACTGAGGGCTTTGTGCCTTTTACCTGTGCTGCTCTTTCCTCTTGCAACCACTGACTTGGCTCCTTCCCAGGCCTTGCCCAAGTCCCTGGGCAAGCTGGCCAAGCTGACGAACCTGAACGTGGACCGGAACCGGCTGACGGCGCTTCCAGCAGAGATTGGAGGCTGTGCCAACCTCAATGTCCTGTCCTTGCGGGACAACCGCCTGGCCCTGCTGCCCCCCGAGCTGGCCAACACCACTGAGCTCCATGTCCTGGATGTGGCTGGGAACAGGTGAGCAGCAGGAAGGCGCGCAGGCTGGGAGGCTACTGTGAGGAGGATGCTGGATCTGTGTGGATCCCAGGATCCACGGTGTGGAAGAGCCTGGGCTGGTTGCTGAGGGCTTGAGCTTTGCCCGTGAACCCCTTCTCTGTGTCACCTAAACACAGGGTAGAGGTAAGGCAGAAGTGTGAGGGCATTTTGTCATGTGTGAAATGGAGATCGGGGGAAATCCCTGGTCACTGGCTTCCTTTCCTTCATGCAGATTTTGTGGGTTTGTGTCATTAGTCCTCAGGTGATCGGTGCCAAAGCCTCGTTCGTGGTGTGAACGTGCCTGGGGGCTGTTCTGAAAGGTCCTGTAGTTCTGTTCACTGGGGTTGGTATTTTTGGAATTTGGTCAGCAGTTGGAAGCTGACCAGAGATTCTGTGGGGAACATTCTATACACTGGTCTGTGAGAGCATAGTTTTTCTGTTTCTAAACCCCTCCACAGTGTTGGAGGGAGTTGTCCTCTGCTAAAGGCTGGTGAGGATGGGTTACTGGAGCCCAGTCCCCAGCCATGGACAAATCATCTGTTCCAGTGGTGCAGGACTGAGGGATCCACAGCAGCTTGGCTCTGTCCCTCTCTGTTCAGGTGGAGCGGTCTGGAGCTGAGGTGAAGCTCCTTCCTGACCAGATAAGTTTAACAAGCAGTTTGTTCTTCTCTTTTGCAGGCTGCAGAATTTGCCCTTTGCTTTGACAAATCTTAATCTGAAAGCCCTGTGGCTGGCAGAAAACCAGTCCCAGCCCATGCTGAAATTCCAGACCGAGGATGATGAAAAGACAGGAGAAAAGGTTCTCACCTGCTACCTGCTCCCCCAGCAGCCTTCTCCCAGCCTGGGTAAGAGCCTGCATCACAAGCACTGGCTGCAGAGCCTTGTGCTCAGGAGGGGGCTGAGGCCTTGAACCTTCTCTGCTGGGTTAGGCTGTCCCTTACTGTGATTCCTGTAGCAAATCCTGGCTCTTGTATGGCTCGGACAGCTTTCCCAGGCAGTGATTGCTAAAACTGAGAAATTGCTTTCTGCCAGGTGATAAGGAAGCTGCAGCCTTATCTTTAAGTGTTCCGCTTGGATCTACTGACCAAGCAGTTAATTTTCATTGTCCTGTCAGCATGGTATTCCTGCCTTAATTCTACCTTTTTCTGTAATTCTTGGGTAAGGAGTGCTAGAGCTGCAGCATCAGACATTTCTGTAGAGGCTGCTGTAGGTCTGGTGGGAGATGTACAGAAGGTGACAGGATGTTGAGGCCACAGCCTTTGTCCTCAAGGCCTCTGATGCCATGGGCAGGTACAATGGAAGTGCCCTAATGGGATGAGAACTGGCTTCCATCTACGTCTACAACCCTGCTCTTCCCAAAATGAGCTCCCACTGTGTTCTCTTCCTTCCCAGAGAACCTCCTGCAGAACAGTGTGGATGAGAGCTGGACAGACACCAACTTAAACAGAGTCAGCGTGATCCAGTTCCTGGATGAACCTAAAGGAGATGATGACGAGGAGTCTGGAGCTGAGAGACGAGTAAGAAATTCCTGGAGGCTTGTTGGCTCCCTGTGGAAGCACAGGGACGAGCTAAGGTTTCTGAAGATGGGGAGCCACTGTGGTGTCCATGTTTCACCCTGTGACACTGCTGTAGGCGTGTGCAGGATTTCCACGGTCTGAAGGCTGTTTGGTGCCCTGAGGAGCCAAGCAGGAGTGAAAGGAATGAATTCCCTGGGAGCCATGGTGCAGAGTCATATCTTGAGGTTCTTCTGTGGGAGTGGAGCACTAATGTGCCGAGGGAGCACTTGAAATGTCCAGAGATCCCAACAGAGACTGTCAGGATAGGGTTTTAGCTCACCCCCATCATGGGGAAGGGCTGCCCAGCCAAACCCAGGCCATCCCCATCCCTTTAAGCATGGAACCAGTGCAGCCCATTCTGTGGAGTGTCCTGTTGGTAAAGTAAGTACTAAACACTGTAGGCAGCCTCAAAACCTGCAGGAGATCGTTGTGCTTTCAGTGCAGATGCAAAGGCCAGGATAGAAGATTTCAGCAAGTGGTCTGAGGGTTTCAGTCTCTTGCAGGATTTTTTTTCCTTTTTATTTTATGGAAAGCCATCCTTGAGATCTGAGTCCTTCTAATGAATGATGTTTGCAGCTGTCCTGGCGGTATGTGTGTGCTGCTGGCATTGGGAGGTTTGGGGGTTTTTTTGAATTGTTTTTAACATCATTATTAGTTTTAGAATGCTGGTTTTCTTGACTCTTTACCTGGGATTGAATTCACTAAGCAGCACCAATTCTGGTGCATTTGGGCTTGGCAGACCTGTTAAGTAACTCCAGAGGAATTAGGAAGGTATCCCAGGATTTCTCACCTGTGTTCTGGAAGAGTTTCTGTGTTGACAGTTCTTCGTTTACTAAGCCTGAAACACCATTTTAAACTTCCTGTCAATCTTCCCAAACCTTCTGTCAGCTGGAGAGCAGGATGATGTCCAGAGAGAGCGCTCAGTGTTCCCTGCCTCTGTTCTTTCCCCCTCCCAGCTTCAGGCTGTGTAAGACCTGGAGCAGATCCTGCAGCAGGATGTGTTGGTCACATCCCCTTGGGGCTCTTGCTCTCTGATAAAGGTGTTAGTTACCTGCAGAGGTTCATTCCCAAGGCCTGGCACGTGCTGCCAGGGCTGGAATCTCCTTCCTGAGTGACACTTTCCGTGCCTTAATTATACCTCCCCCGATGGGGGAGATTTTTTAGAGTCTTTGCCAGAAGTCCAAGAGACGAACGGGACCTTCAGCGTTCTCTGCTTTCAGATAGTTGTTTATTAAATCTTATCAGAGAAATAGAGTCACTGACATGACCCAGACACAGCACAAAGCAGAGAATGCAAGAGAAAAGCCAAATTATCAAGATTACACAGTCTTCCTAAAGGTAAATCACCCAATGAAAACTTAAAACGAAAGATATTTTCACTTTTCCACCAATGTTCAATAAATTGCTTTGTCACGTAGACAGGAACTGCGGAATTCTTTATCCAGTCACCCCAAACTACTTCTACTGCAGAATATGGAGTAATAGTAGAAGAAGAAGAAGGTCTGGAGAACAACAACAATCCTCCGTTTTGAAGTTTTTTGCTTTTTATCTATTTACTATATTAACAAACCCAAAACTCTAAATTTTTCACCCCGTGACAATCTTACATAATATTCTATCACCTAGTTCATACTAGTGTAGAGTCTACTTCTTCCCAGAGTGTAGGCAATTTTCTCCATGGACGAAGGTCAAAGACAGTGTTGTCCCAGTGGGCAGAACCCTTCAAAACAGGCAGAGAAATATTCTCTGCACTCTGGATTCCCACACTGAGGGTTTCACTTTGTCAGGGCCTGCAGCGCCGAGCCACCCCTCACCCTAGCGAGCTGAAGGTGATGAAGAAGGTGATTGAAGTTCGGCGCAATGAGGTGAACGCCGCAAAGGCCGATGTCAACCCAAACTCTCCCAACTCGGAAGTGAGTGCTGGGCACTGGGGAATGGATAACCATAGAGAACATGGAGTCGTGGAATGGTTTGGGTTGGAAGGAATCTTACAGACCATTGAGTTCCACCTCCCTGCCAGGGGCACAGACATTTTCCACTAGGAGCATGCAGCATATGTGGGAAATGGGGAGGTAGAAAGGACTGACTTTTGGGAAAGATTGGGAGGGACTGAGAATGGATTGCCTGGGAAGGTTGGGAATCTGCCTTGAGGTGTCATGGGGGGGCCTGTGAAATAGAGCAGGAGATGGAACCAGGAGACAGGGAGCAGCGTAAGGGGAATTGTGTGTGTCAGTCCCAGTTTTGTCATAGCACAGGGAGAGGAAGAGAAGGCTCTGGTATTCCCAGTAAAGAATGATGGGAATAGAGCACTTGGAGGAGGCACCTTGCTGCCCTGGTGGGAGGCTGAGAATAAATGCCTGCACAGGAGGTGGAACAGGGAGGACCCAGGTCACATGGAGGAAGCTCAGGAGGGGAAGCTGGTTCTGTTGGTGCTGGGCCATTCACACCTCACGCCAGTCACACTGCGTGGCTCCATCTGCTGCTCTGGGTTCCATCCTGACCATCACAACCATTTTCTCAGGAGAAGAGGCTGAGTGCCACATCGAATCGCAGTGAGGACTCCCACCTGTCCACCAGCACTGCCTCTGCAGACTGCAGGGCAGAGGAGAGGGATCGGGGCTGGCCCAACGGGCAGGTGCCGGACGTGCGGGAGCTGGAGAAGGAGGTGAAGCCCAGAGCGGAAGAGGAGCACAAGGAAGCTGCTGACCAGGAGGAGGAAGATGTGGAAGTGGAATACAATGAGGTAGGAGCCTGGGAACTGCAGCAGGGTCATGAGAAAAAGTGGAAGGACTTGGAAGTTTCGGAGGAAGTGGGAAATAGATGTACAGGTAAATGGATGTGGGATTTGGGCATCACTGGAGGCAGATCCAGGCCACGGAAGGCAGTGCAAGCAGAGGCTGAGGCAGTTTGTGGGAGCTGCACATGTGGGAGACTGGGGTGGACAGGGTGGGAGCCAGGCAGGCTGTGGGAAAATTGGGGTGACAGTGACAGGTTTGAATGCCCTCCATCCCTGGAGCTGACAGAAGCATGTCTAGGGGAAGGCGTGATTATGGAAAAAGGCAAGGATGGGGAAATGGTAATACATTCCTGCATTTTCCTGAGCACACAAGCAGTGACACTGGCTCTGCCTGTGCTGGGAGAGGGGTCACAGGGACAGCAGGTTCCTCTGTTCCGTGAGGCTCACGGCATGTCTGCGGCTTTGCTATCACAGCCAACTGTACACTTCGCTGAGGACACGCTGATACGGAGTGAGGATGAGGATGAGGATGAAGAGCGACCATTCCCAGTGGAGAAGCAGAGGCTTATTCGCAAGGACACACCCCATTATAAGAAACACTTCAAGATCACTAAACTGCCCAAGCCAGAGGCAGTGGTGGCACTTCTGCAGGGGCTGAACAGCGATGGGGTCCCCAAAGAGGAAGAGGAGTTAGGAGGCTGCAGTAATAACACAGAGCCCGAGGATCAGGAGGAAGCATGGGATGAGGATGACAGAAAGAACGGAGCTTTGTCTGCTCAGCCATCCGTGAAGGTAAGGTCTTGTGGGGCAGGGGAAGGTCAGAGGGATGCAGACCTGCCCTCTGCTCCTGTGACTGAGCAGCCAGGTTCACGTGGTACTGGTGAAACCACTGGCAAGAGGCTCCTGCGCTTTGGGATGTGCTGAGGGTGGGAGAGCTGAAGGTCTTTGGGGGCTCATAGGGTTGTCAAAGAGCTGTGCTGTGTTGCTGTGTCTGACACCTTCACTGTATCCAGGTGCTTGCACCATCCCCATTCCGTGTGCTGTTCCCTGTGCTGCAGGAACAGTTCTCTGTCTCATCACTGCTGGGTTCTGCTGTTCCTTCCAGCCTCCTCCTCACTTGCTGGTTGTTGCTGCTGGTTCACAGGAGGATGAGCTTTATCCCTGGGTGGATTCAATCTTTGGCATTTGGGCCACTGACACTTGTTGGCACAGTGCTTCCTGGAGCATATAAGTGCAGCCAGGAGTGTGCCCCTCCCTGTGCTTCCACCCAGACACAACCTGATGGAGGGTGCATTGAGATTTCGGGGAGCTTGTGCTCTGAAGTTTTGGCCTTACTGGTTATACTGGGGCTTAAGAGGTAGGGGATCTTTGGCTCTCTTCAGCTGAGCCGCCACGTTTGGTTAGGGACACATAGAGGTTCCTGCTTGAGGAAGTTCCTCGCAATGGCATAGGAATACATGGATGAGGGACACTTCATGAGATCAGCTCAATTCTCAGCCAAGCTGGTTTGAGGATTTTTAATTGTATTTGGTGGGCAGAGGTCAGGATGTGGCTGAGTCTCCATCCACTCTGACATCAACAAATCTCACGGGTGAGATGTGGGTCTCCAGATGTGGAAGGTGCTGGAGTAAAACCTGCTTCTGCTGTACCTGCACATGCTCCAGGGTGCTGGGATCATTCCCATCCCTGCTGGAGCTCAGGTTGCCCAGGGAAAGGTCCTTTCCCTCACTTGGCTGTGGAGCCTTTCCCTCAGTGGATGCTTGCCTTGCTCTGCTTGAGCCAATGCAGCTCATCCTGTGCTCTGCGGCTCATCCTGTGCTCCCCAGGGATGAGGCATGCAGTTTTCCCACTGTTGGGGAAGTTCCTCAGAAGGAATGTTTGAAGCTGTCCCAAGTCCCCTTCATCCAAGACCTACCATACTTGGGAATGCCCTCACCCGAAAAGGTTATTTTAGCTGGGGACTCAGAGCTGAGGAGGCACTGACCCCCTGGCAGAGCCTGTGATGTCTGCTCGGGGGGGGGGTACCTGTCAGAAATTACCCTGGTTGTCAGCTAAACCTTCTGCCTGGGACTCAGTTCTCCTTTCTGTAGGGCTGGGTTGGATGCCTGCTTCATGAAGACATTTATCAGCTGCCTCCTGAGCTGCATTCCAGGAGTGGGGATGTAGGGAGCAGTGTCCCTGTGCAGGGAGGCTTGTGCAAGAGGTGCATTGAAGGAGGAGGCAGAACAGGCTGTGCAGGAGGCTGAGTCCTAAAACCAGAGGGTTTTGTTGCAAGGACAGTTGGTTCTCAGAAGAAATCCTGAGGTTTCCTGCGCTTGGGAGCAGGATCCCAGGTGCCGTCAGGCTGTACTTTTTCACCGGAGAAGGGGATTAGTGCAGTTGTGTTTGGGACTGCTCATTCCTGTGCAGCAACTTGTGGCACCACAGGCTCCTCGGTGCCTTCTGCTTTGTTTAACCCTTCCTTCTTCCCGGAGTGACCTGGTATGGAGGGGGTGAGGTCAGCTCGTGGTGGTCAGCTCAGGAGTCACGGCCTCAGGGTGCCAGCGTGAACAAAACCTGGCCTTAGGGGTGCCCCTTGGCAGGAGTGTGCTGGCACTGGGTACTCTGGGAGCCCATGAGCAGCCCTGGCAGTGGTGAGGTGGTGAACAGGAGTGGGGGCTGCTCTGGTGCTGAGGGGTCAGCTCTGGAGCTGTGGTGTGAGTGAGCTCAGTTCCGGAGCTGTAGTGGTCAGGAGTGGCTCTGTGAGTGGGCTCATCTCCGGAGCTGTAGTGGTCAGGAGTGGCTCCGTGAGTGGGTTCAGCTCTGGAGCTGTGGTGGTCAGGAGTGACTCTGGGAGTGGGCTCAGCTCCGGAGCTGTGGTGGTCAGGAGTGACTCCGTGAGCGGGTTCAGCTCTGGAGCTGTGGTGGTCAGGAGTGACTCCGGGAGCTGGATCAGCTCCGGCGTGGCGTGCGTGTGTTGGGTGGTGGTGGTGGTCGTGGTGGCGGGTTTGGTTGATGCTCCACTAATCCGCATGCCTCTTTGCTGGTTCCTGTCCTAACAGGGGGTGTCGTTTGATCAAGCCAATAATCTGCTGATTGAACCTGCTCGCATTGAGGAGGAAGAGGTCTGTACCACTCCTACTGTTCTCTCTCTGCCAAAAATCATCCAGCCTGCTTGATTTGCTTCCCAGCCTCACCCATTGTTGTAGGGGGAGCTCTGATCTCTCTGGGTCAAGTGGCTTCTGGACCTGGCTGATCACAAACACGATGATTGTTTCCTCCTTGCTTTACCCTTTTCCTCCTTTCCCATCCTTGAGGTGAGAGTGGCTGCTGCAGAGCAGGAGTGAGATGGAAAGGATGTAAAAACCAAAGGGGCTGAGGTGGGAAGTTTGGTTCCTATTTGCTGTGTGTTGATGGAGAAGTGGAAATTAAATACATGGATATTTCTGGACATGTGGGTAACCCTGGAGGAGCAGAGACCTCAAGAATCAGCTGAGTGCTGTGTACTGACCCTTTGGTAAAAGGAGGAGGATCTCACTCAGGACACTGTGCCACTGCCTGAGGAAAGTGGGCTGGAGCCAATGATTTGTGCCTCTCCTGAAGCCTCCCTCAGTTCCCTTCAAAGCTTAACATGCAGCACCTTGAGGTGTCAGAAGGGGGCAGGTGGCATCAGAGGGACCACAAAGCCCCTGGCATGGGGACGGTGTCTGTGCTAAGGGTTAAAGTCCTGTGGCTGGCTGACTGGCTCATCCTCTCTCTGTGATCAGCTTCCTGCGTTTGTCTCTGGGTTTTCAGTGCCTGGTCAGTGCCTGATCTATGGGGTCAGTACCTTTCTGCAGGCAGGTTTCCAGGGAGCTGCTGGGAGCAGAGTGCTCCTGCCACTGGCAAGAGGCAGAAACTGCATCCATCGGAGATTTCTCCTGTAGGACAGACAGTACAGGGCCACCAGACCCATGTTCCACCTGGCAGTGTTGGCCTGGGCGTCTCTGAGAACTTGGCTCTGCTATTCCCTCTGGTGTAAAACGGAGACTTTTCTTGGTTTTGGAGTAAGGCTTTCCAGGAGGGAGGCGACAAATCCTTTCCACCAGGCAGAACATGAGCTGGCTCAGGTGTGGTCCCCTGTTAATGGGTCCTGAAGATTTCTCCATCTTTCTCCATCTCTAGGTCCTGGAAAGCCACATTAGTATTTCTTGAATTTCTCTTTTATGTAATCTTCTGTCACTAAGGGTAAAACAGCTTAGCCTGGTGCTTCGTGGTTACTCTTCCCTTTCCTTTGGGAAGTCACTGTTCCCAGACCTTCTCTCCAGCTGTTGGGCATCCTGTTCCATTTGCAGAGTTTTCCTTGGGGTGCTGTGCCCCAGAAACCTCAGTCTTGTACTGGGATACAGTCCGCCCACCTCTTCCTTTACTCCTGCCCTTGCTGCACCTACATGTGATGGAAGGACCTAGAATTCCTTCCCTGGAAGTGTTCACCATTCCTGGAGGTGTTCAAGAAATGCCTGAACGTGGCACTCATTACATTGGTCTGCTTAACAGAGTTGGTTGGGGATTTGTCACAGGTGGGACTTGATGATCTTGGAGGTCTTTTCCAACCTAAATGATTCTGTGATTCCTGGATGTGGCTGGTTGGAGACCCCACATTGGCTCAGGTGTCCCCTCAACATAGCCGCCTTTGTGCGGATCTGTTCCGTACTGTGAGGAAGAACATGGTTGTGCAGCTCCCAAGGACCAGCATGCTAGAGATCCCCCAGACTGGTGGTGGTAGCTGAAGTCACCCAAGAGCAGACCAGCTTTGGAAAGTTGGTTTGAAGTACTTGATTGTCCTACAGCTCTGGGGAGTGCTCAGCAAGGAACCTTCGACTTGGTTGCTCCAAGCCCTGACCAGCCTGTCTTTGAAGGCTTCCAAATGGCATCTGCCTTCTGTTTCCAGGGATGATTCCTTGAGAAGAATCAGTGGGCTGATGGAACTGAGCCAAGAGCGTTGCAGAGCAGAGAGCCTGGTGCCCTTAAGCAGCACAGTTTTAAGTTCACGATACTGCTATCACATTCCTTATATGATTTAATACAGTCTTGAGAGAAAAGAGACTACTGATTCCTGATTGTGTGTTCCTTAATCCTAAACCATAATCGTGAGCTGGAGACTGAGCTTGTTGGAGCAGAACTGGAGAGCCATGCCCAACTTCTGCCAGCACCCAACACTGGTACACCCAGAGCTCCTGTTGCTGTTGGTGCCAATGGGGCTCTGCTGCAGTGAAAGAGTAACTTTGTTACAAAGTGTGTGATATCTGATGGTGGATATCTGGATTCCAGGGCTGGCTCTGTTCCCAGTGTTTTTTCTCCATCCCCATCTGCCTTGCAGAAGTGGTTGTACTGGGATGTAGAGAGGCTTTGAGAGGAGAAAAGCAGCTTGTTGAGCACCTGTTTGATGGCATGAGGTTAGACCTGAACTCTGTTTTCAGATAGTTCTGATGGAATAGCCTGGAAAGCTTCTGGGCAGGTTGCAGGAGCAGTGGAAGGAGGGTCCCAAATTGTGTTTCAGTGCCCGATGCTGCTTTGCTGTAGCAATGGCTGGTGCCATCCACATCCTTGGATGTGCCCAGCCTTAACCTGTGTCCTGCAGAGCCCCTGCAGGTCCAGGAGCTACAGAGAGTTCTGCACTGCCAAAGCTTGTGCTGCCAGGGGACATGGACAGGGTTTTGTCTCTTGCTCTGCCCAGGGCTGCCTGGACAGAAGGCGCTGCCATTCTGCTCCCTGGGGAGGAGCGAAGGTGTCCAAAGATCCTGGATGGTAACTTCCTTGCTGCTGCTGCTCAGGTGTCACATCCCATTGCTCTGCAGTCAGGAGTGAGTGAAGTCTTCTCCTTGAAGAAGTCTCATCCTGTGGAAACTGCTCAGGAATGTCACCATTTGTGTTGGGATGCCAGCCTCAAGCCTGGCACCAGTTAGTATTTGCCAGCATCAGATGTGACAGCACAGCCTGGTCCTGGAGCATCCTGTGCTCAAAGGGTTCAGTTTTGGAAAGGCTGACGTACATCATGTGGAACGTCGGGATGTGCTGGGAGCCATCCTGTGCCTCCTGGAGTATCCCCTGCTCAGGGATTCAGCTGTGGAAAGGCCAGCACCTGTAGTGGGGAGCACTGGGATGTGCTGGGAGCCATCCTGGCCCTCTGCGTGGGGCTGCTCATTGCTGCTGCACATGTGGAGCTCTTCCCCTTGCTCTGTTTTTTTATTTATGGAGTGTGTGCTTCATCAGGGCATTGTCAGGCTTGGAATTCTTACGTAGCAAATTTGGTTTTCCCACAATGTGACTCATAAATTTTAAACCCGGAAAAGTTTAATAAACCTCTTGTGTAGTGCTGGAGAGGTCACATCACTTCTGTTTGCTCACCTGGCTTAACTGGAATATGACAGAGTGGAGCCCTTTTGATGTTAAAAAAAGATACAACACTTCTCTCATTTAATTTTTAAGATGATCTAAGTTCCTATTGAGCAAAGAAAAATGTGCAATATTTTCCGTTTTAATTTGTCTGGCTTTTAATTTGTTGCCATCAAAGTGTTTTTATGACCTTTTCCTACTGGGTTGAAGGGCCCTCAGTGTTCTTTATAGAATCATAGCATGGTTTGGGTTAGAAGGGACCTTGTAAGTGTCACCCAGTGCCACCCCCCTGCCACTGGCAGGGGCACCTTCCACTGTCCCAGGTTGCTCCCTGCCCTGTCCAACCTGGCCTTAAACACTTCCAGGGATGGGACAGCCACAGCTTTTCTGGGCAACTGGAATCAGTGTTCTGCCACCTTTCCTAGGCCATGACCCTCCAGTTTGGAGGTGGGATTGTGATCTCGAGGTGGGATTGTGATCGCTTACTGTAAATGTACAGCTTCACATTCGCACCTGTTAAGGCACGATTTGGACACAAGTCACGCACAAAGTGTCGCAGATTGAAGACTGTTTGTGTGATTGCTGCTTGTTCATCATCATTGATCCCTGTCTCAGTTGCAAGTTTTATCTGATTCAGAGTTCTCTAAGGACTAAGGAGCAAAGCGTGGAATGGTTTCTCACACAAATGCAGGACTATCTGCAGTTTCCTTTCCCTGCTCCAAGAGTGGGGCAGGATCATTTTGGTTCCGCTCTGTCATGCAATCATCTCGTTGGCTTTCACAAAGAGAGCAGAAAGCAGCAGAGAAGCAATTGATGGAAAGAAAATTACATGTTTAAACACAGTGCTACAGCGAATCCAGTTCTCGCTTCTGCATTGGGCAGATGCCCTGTGTGTAACAGACATGGGGCTTTGCTGCTTGGTACCAGGGTTATGTACAAAATTCAGGCATTACAATAACCCCCATAGAAATTACGGAGGCTGAAGCATTTACCTGCTTTAAAACTGGTCCCTGTTTGCCACAGCGTGTTCTGACTGTGTCAGTGGAGGAGAACAGGAACTCCCAGAAAGTTCCAAGACTTTATAGTGGGAAACAATCCCCAGCTTGGATGTGGGCACTGGAATGAGGCCAGACTGAGATAGATTGGCATTTCTGGAAGATACAATTTAGCTGAAAAATGTCTGTGCTCAACTCAGGAGCAACAAAGCTGAATTTGCCAGGAAGATAATGGATGGTTTGGAAGAAGTGCTGAGGTCAAGTCTCCTACCACGATGGGCAGCCCAACACTATGCTCTGGTTAATAAGTCAGTCAAACTTTTTATTAAATACAGATTGTTTCATCCTGTTACACAGTGTACGCAGACACAGAGATTCCTCCTCCAGGGAGAACCCCAAAACTTCTCCAGGTTTCTGCTTCTGGAGTGATTAGAAAACTTACTTTTAATCTGTCATTTGTTAGTTTGTGTTTTTCATTGTATTTTATCTTGTCCAATCTCTTCCCTGCTGGCTGACCCGTTGCCTGCTTGTCTTTGGTGTAATTCTATGAAGACCAAAGTCTGTCTGACTTCTTCCAGCCTTCCTTTTGCTGGATTAAAGAAACCCAATTTCTGTGGTGTTCTCTGGTAAGAAGGATTTCCATTTATTCCCTGCCTTTCTCGTAGCCTTTTCTTTCACCTGATTTACCTCAACTCAGGTTTGATGCCTGTAGACAACATGAGAGAGTTTATTCAGACTTTAGTTCACTAAATTCCATACTTGTTTTTCCATTTCAAATATGGCAGTTCCTGTTCCTGGATGGGAATTCTCTTTAGGCACCTTTGTTCATACTTTTATTATACCTTTAACTTTTCTTCCTGCATCGTTCAGGACTTGGGGAGGGTTGGCCTCCAAACAAGGTGCACTTAGAGAGGTCTCTGCTTGTATCTTTTAAAGCAGGTGATGCCAGGTTTAGTGAGTTTTCCGTGTATTCTGTTGCTCCTTGGATAAATGCTCTCCTCCTGCAAGGCCTGCCCTTGGCAGCACAGCGTTGAAGTAGATTTTAGGAGAGTTGTAAACTCCCCAGTCTTTGCAGTCTTGTAATTGTATATTAAGTGATGGGCAAAACGGACCTTCAGGATAGTCTGAAATTGCTGGGCTGAGAAGAGTCTCCAGTGGAATTTTATTGTGGAATGCTGCAAAAAGAATGACTGCTCCAAGGATTTCACCACACAAGAAGGGTCAGTAAGAACAGGAATAAAAATTCTCTGCTGCTGAAGAGATGAAAGAGAATGTGTTCTAGTGTTATCCGTTCCAGCTGAACCCAGGTGTAGGTTTTTGTCCTGTTTCCTGTTCTGAAATGGTTTGAGGATCGGTGGCTTTGGACAATGCTTGTTTTGCTTCTCTTTAAGCACTTGAGTGTTTTCATTTCCAGAGAGACCCTGTCCTGCTGCATTCCATGGTTTGTTCAGCCCGGATCCTTGCAGGATTCCCTTTTTCTCTTTCTGTGCCCGCGGCAAAGCTGGCTCCCGGTGGTGATAAGGAGGAAGTACCAGCTTCCTAAGTCCCGGTTTCTGGAGTTCATGAATTAAATAACTAATCCTGGAATCATAAACCAGCCCAGGCTGAAGGGGCCTCGAAAGGCCCGAGGTTTTATGGGGAAGGAGCCTTGGTAACGTTATCAGCACCTCAGCCCGTTGCATCCAGGGATGTGACTCAGCACCTTCCTGTGGAGTTTGTCCCAGTGAAGGATTGTTTTCACTGCAAACATTTTTTTCATGTACCAAGATGAAATCATATCTTTATATAGACACACAGCAATATGCTTTATCTTGATATGATTCTCTAGAGCCATGAATCTCTATAGACTGCACAGCTATCAGATGGGAGTCTCATATGATATATGAATATTCATGTATCTGTAGGAACCTTGGGTTTTATTTGTGCTTCAAAAGTGACCATATTTCATATTTAAAAGGCATCCTTGCTTCCTTCTCCCTTTGGGAAATGTGGTCGCTGTCCTTGAGTCTCCTGGGGGAGGGATGTGCAGGAGCAGAGCAGCACCCGGAGCATGGCTGGTCCCCTGTCCCATCTGTTCCCAGTGCTGCTGCCAAAGGTCTCATTCAGGGCTCTCTACTTTGTATTGGTTTTGTGGAGGTGTTCAGTGAGAAGTCAGTGAAGTGCTCAAACTCCTCCGCACTGTGCCCACGGTCTCTGCCCTCCAAGTACCCTTTCCTTTGAGAGCTAAACCCGTTGGAACAGAGGAAGGAATAACATCAGAGCCAGGAAACCTCCAGCCCATGTGCAGCTGCTGCTCTCCTGCCAGGGCCGCTTTTCCTTCGTCTTCCTTTTCCACTCTCTGGGGTTAATTTAGCTCTCAGCAGTCACACAGCAATCTCCCATCTCCCCTTTGCTCACTGATATTTTCAGCCTGTCTCCTTGTCCCCATGAGCTGTCACTGACCAAAGCCAGACAGATTTAGCTCTTCTCATCTTTCCTGGTGAATCAGTGCGTCCAGCTCCTGCTCTTCCATGTCCCGGCTGTGTGCACCCAAGGTGAACAGAATCCCAGAATTATTTAGGTTAGAAAAGACCTCCAAGACCATCAGGTTCAACCTCTGACTGATCCATACCTTGTCACTGGACCAGAGCACTGAGTGCCATGTCCCGTCATTCCTTGAACACCTCCAGGGATGGTGACTCTACCACCTCCCTGAGCAGCCCCTGCCAGTGCCTGATAACCCTTTCTGGGAAGAAATTGTTCCTGATGTCCAACCTAAACCTTGAAACTATAATTGTGACAGGTATGAACTGACGTGTTATATTATATTACACTGACTGAACGTGGTGTCAGAGCGAAGTGACAGGAGGTGAGGGGCCCAGACCTCAGCAGGACAAAGAGGTCCTTTCACTGGTGGGTGCTCAGCTCCTGGCAGTCTGTGGATCAAGATTTCTGGGCTGTTCATGCCAATGTAGAAGGCACCATGGAGCTGCCATCCACGATTTTGTCTGATCCTCTCCCATTCCTTTTATACATTTCAGTTCCACAGAATCTAGTGGCAATAAATTATGTAATTTACTTGAGCTTTATATTAAAAAGCATTTTTTTAGCCTGCCACTGATATTTCATTTGGTATCCTATTGAGTTCCATTGAATATCCCTAATTCCTTTGTGATTACAAACATGGAATAATCATCTCCTGTAAAGTTATTAATGGCATGAAAAGATAAAAAGGGTCTATCTCTCCCTCCTGAACTGGAAGGCTCCCAGCCTTCCCTCATATGGAATTATTTCAGTTCTCTCTGCTTTAGAGTAGATACATCTTGACAGAATCCAAATTCTTGTTTCTCTCCCATTGACTCTTACCTGGTTCTTGGCTTGTACAGCACACACCTGTACCAGCACTGGATGATATCAGTGCCAGGTCTTGGATCACAGGTTCCATGTTTTGCACAAGTCTGCTTAGTGAATCTTCACTTCATCAGCCAAGTCTGGAGTCTTCTCAGAATGAAATAGTTTGGGTTTTGAGAGACCTGGTTTTCATAAAATTCAGCTGTTTCTCATGAGAGCCATGTGTGTGCCTGGTAAGAGCCACATGTCTCCCTCAGTTACTCCTCTGGACTGGTGTCTGGATGAGGAGCTGATGGTTACAGGCATCATCCTGTGTAGTCTCTCAGTCCATCAGCACAATATAAGGGGTCTCAGGGTATCAAAAGCCCAGAATTTTGGAAATGCTCTATAAGTATCTCAGGGATCTCAGGCAAATGTTGGGACTTTTGAACACAGGTAGTCCAGTCCTTTTGATTTTTGAAAAGGTTATTGATGATATTTAATGGATTCTTCAGCTGCTGTTGAAGTGGGATCCCTCACCTTCATGTGACACCTGTCCATCGTCACGTGTCTGTCCCAACATAAATCCAAATTATTTATTGCAGTGTGCATTTCCTGTGTCAGTATGACAGTCTCAAATAAATGTTTCGGGACATGTAAATGTGAGGATTGGACACTGAGAGTCAGGGAATCAGTAAGGTTGGAAAAGACCTTGAAGATCATCAAGTCCAACCATCAACCCAGCACCAACTAAACCACTAAACCGTGTCCTCAGGTGCCATATCCATGTGTTTTTTGAGCACTTCCAGATACGAGGACTCCATCCTTGTCCTGAGCAATCTATGCCAGGGCTGGACAGCTGTTTGCAGAAAGGAATTTTCCCAATATCCCACCTAAACCTCTCCTGGCACAACTTGAGACTGTTTGCCCTTGTCTGGTCCCTTGTTACCTGAGAGCAAAGCCTGACCCCCCACCTTGTTCTACCTTCCTGTCAGAGAGTTGTTGAGACTGAGATGGTCCCCCCTGAGCCTCCTTTTCTCCAGGTTGAGCCCCCTCAAGCTGCCTCAGCTGCTCCTGGTGCTCTGGACCTTGCCCCAGCTCTGCTCCTATATCTGGACTTGCTGATGCCCCTCAATGTCTTTCTTGTTGTGAGAGGCCCCAAACTGACCTCAGCTGTGAGCATCCATGTGTACCACCATTTATAAATTGATGCCCATGCTGGCAGAAACTTTCTGTCTTCTGGATGTGAAGCCCTTGAACCCCATGCCCGTGGGTGTGTTTGGAGGAAGAACTTGGTCTTTCAGCAGCTCTCAAGTACAACATCCCTGAGCTTTTGTCCCTTGAGTCCTGTGGATGCGGTGGTTGGTCACTGCCTCAGTATCTGCCATGCCCCTGACAGGCTACAGGGATCCTCAATGATCAGTTGCACGGCACAGCAGCAAATTCAGACTGCCCCAAATCTGGTGGGCAACACCCAGATGTCCCTGGCTGCTTCTTGAAAGTGAATCTGTCCAGGTGTGCAGCACTTCTGGGGTGTATGGTTACTCCTTGAAAGCTGGGAATTCTCACAGGAGCAAGTGAATCTGTTAACAGAAAGGTGGGTGGATGAGCTTTAAGGTCCCTTCCCACCCAAACCATTCCATGATTTCATGTTAAAAGACAGTTCTACCAAAAACCATATGAATAGTGGGTTGGGGTGGCCCTGGTTCATGTTTGGTATGTCCCCAAAGAGGCACAGGCAGAGCCACAGGCAGGACTGAGGGGAAGAGGTGGAACTGCTTCCCTGGGTCGTGTTTGGTGCCGTTGATGGTGAGTGGGTTCCTAGTGGGAGCCCAGGGGGAAGGATGGCAGCTCGAAGCTGATGTGGCAGCTTTTTCAATTTCCCCACTTTTCTCCTCACACTGCAGCACTTTTCCGTGCAGGGCTTGACCCTTGTTGAGGAACTGGGAGTGTGGTGTGCTCTCCATGAAGGTTTGTTCTTTCTGCAGAGGAAGAAGCTGCGAGTTTTGGTGGGAAGCAGCAGAGGTCAGATCGTCTGAGATGGGCTGTGGGTGGATCCCTGGCTTTGGGGAGAAAATACACAAAGAATAAAATACCCAGTAAAGTCCATGGCAGGAGCAATGGCAAGGAGGGAGCTGAGCTGTCCCTGCTGGGGGCAGCTCTGTGCTGTGGTTTCAGTGCCAGTCCAACATCATGGCAGTCCAGGCAGCCCAGAAGCAGCCTTAGGAAAGAGGAGCTTTGGGGAACAAGTAACTTAAGGGTTTAGTGCAAGAAACAGCCTGAGCTGCAACATGAAGGGCCATTAGAGGCTGCTGGATCCAGGTCCTTCTTCTTAAGATTCATATTCACATCACTTACTCTTTGCATAGACTTCAAACAAACATCCACCAATTCAGTTCCTCACCACACTGGTTTTTGTGGGAGAACTGATTTGCTTTGGAGTTTGAAATCTTCTTTCCAGCCTACGTATATTTATGTCTAATTCAAGCCCCTTTGCTGCAGTTGTCTCAGTATTTTTAATTAAGTCTGTTTTTTCTGTGGTGTTTTGCTTTTCAGTGTACATTGATGGACAGAAGGTTCTTCCCCCTCAGGCCAGTTGACTTTTCTGGCAAGTTTCCCCATGGTTTTGGACAGGTTTGTTGAATGTGTGAAATCCAGGGGGTTTGTGGTAGATCTTTCTGTTAGTTTGCATCATCAGCTTCCCATGCAGCTGGAAGTGACTTTCTGTGACCAGTGACATCAGACAGTCCTCAGTCATTGTCCAAAATCATGATCCTGTCCAATGGATTCAGGTACTGAGCAGAACCATCATCTGTCTTCCTCGTAAATACTGGGATCCTGCTATTAGACTAGTCTGTAATCCTTGCCTGAAGACCTGGTTCTCTATCATCCTTACAAGTTTTTGTGTTAAATATAGAATTACACAATTTCCTCATCACCAGGATCATCAAGTCCAGCTTCTGGCCCTGCACAGAACAGCCCCAAAAATCCTACCATGTGCCTGAGAGCATTGTCCGAATGCTCCTTGAACAATACAGATGTGAGTCTTTAGAGCATTTCTAGCATCCAGTGACTCTGGATGGAAAAACCTGGGGTTTGTAATTAGTTCCTAGTAGACTTGCTCATGCAAGAAGCATTTGTCTGGAGCTGGTTTGAGTTGGGCTGTCTCGGATGTCACCGAGTTGGGCTGTCTCGGATGTCTTGTCACTACCCCATTTCAGTCTTACTTGGGTATTCTAAAACTTGGACTTTTACTCAGTTTCTGGCTATTGCACCAGAGATAGTGAACTGTTGGTAGGTCTAGAATCAGGGATTTCCCTGGGAAGATCCCAGAGCGTTCTGCTGTGCTGTTAACCGGGCGTCAAAGGAACTGGCAGAGCACCTTGGTTTGTTTCACGTTTCCTGCAGTGTTTTTTTGGTTTGGTTTTTGTTTTAAATTTACCAGAATATGGAACTCCACAAGGTGTTGGTTCTGTCATTGTAGAAGTGAAAGAGGGTTGGAAGGCAATCTCCTGCTTCCTTTGCTGCCCATGCTGTGGCCACGCAGAGCTGACACTGACGCTTGACATCTCTGCAGCAGCCTCTCTCCGTCCTGGGCTTTGTTTCCAAAGAGGTGACATGGAGGACAGCAAATTTCGTTCTCTACAGCAGTCTCTGCTCATTTCTGTCACGTACCTCACCAGCTCCTTGGTCCTTGGCCCTGAGAGAGTCCTATCTATCCTGTTCCTTTCCCTGTATCCTACCACATGCTCCCTGTCTTCC
This sequence comes from Lycocorax pyrrhopterus obiensis, assembly GCA_014706295.1. Lineage (NCBI taxonomy): Eukaryota > Metazoa > Chordata > Aves > Passeriformes > Paradisaeidae > Lycocorax > Lycocorax pyrrhopterus. Next base: position 134,933 of record JACSVZ010000044.1, on the reverse strand, counting down.
TTCTTGTGACTGTGGCATTGTGAATGGTTCATGCTGGTGTCCTGGAAAGAAACAGCTTCAGGTCAAGTTTGATCAAGTATTGTCAGTGGGCATAATTGGGTATGTAGAGGTGGGAGGTAGGAAGGAGAAGAGACTTGTGGATTGCTCAGCTGTGATCCTGAGCAGCTAGGGCAGAGGGAAGCAGAGGATCTGGACAGAGCAGATGGGGTTTTTGGAGTTGTGTGTTGATTTTCATCAATACAACAAAGCCAAGTATCCATCCAGAGTATTCTGGACAACGTGCCATCCTTGTCACTGCACACTACGCTGGGGTGACCTGGAATCCCCCAATGGCTGATGGAATTACGCTCAAGGGGAGCCCCATGGTAGAGCCGGGCTGTGGTGTGAATGCTGTCCCTGTTCCATGATCCAGCCTCAGTCCGTGGCTGCCCATTTTGCTTTGTGGTGGAATCCCCTTCTGATGTGTCCATTGTGAGCAAGCTGACTGTTGGGTCAGGACTCAGCTGTGGGGAGGGATTTGTGTGTTTCACGCATTGTGGTGGTGGTGCCTCTGAGGCATGAGTGCCACAGCTCACCCACGGGCGCCATGTCTCACCCACAGGTGCCACGGCTCACCCACAGGTGCCATGGTTCCCCCAGTGTGGCAGCAGATGACTTGGAGTTACTATTTTGTATTAAAAGAGTTGTCCCTTGTTCTTGGGTGCACTGACCCATAATCACTGTCCCTTCTGCTTCCAGCTGACACTGACCATCGTGCGGCAGACGGGGGGGGGCTGGGCATCAGCATCGCGGGGGGCAAGGGCTCCACCCCCTATAAGGGGGATGATGAGGTAAGACCTGGGCTGTGTCACTGCTGAGGCACCTGCTTTCGGGGACTGGTTCTCTGTGGCTGGAGGTTGGGTGTCCTTATGTGTGAGCTGTGTGGGCTTTCGGGGCCAGGTGGGAGCAACCCTGAATACCCTCAAAGCAAGAGATTGACGCGGTCCAGCAGATGTCTGCCCCTGAACTGGGGTGGTCTGACCTGGAGCAGCCACGGGAGCAGCAGGTTCCTTCCCAGCTGTGTCCCGGGGCACAGAGTGTGGGGTTGTTCCGCACCTGGTGGCATCAGTTGTGTCATGTTCCAGTTCCACTGGAAGAGGGTTAACATGTCATTCCCTGGTCTTGTGTATCACCTGGGAGCAGCCCTGCAGTGGGGTTTGTGTCCCCCTTGTCACCTCAGGGTAGCTCTGCAATGAGGTTTCTGTTCCCTTTTCCCAGCTCCTAAGCAGAATTATGTGGTTGCCGTGTCCCCTCATTCTGGGTTTGGGACTGGCCAGGGACTGACCCCTCTCCTTGGATCTGAGGGGGCTGAGGGGTCTGCACTCCAAAGGGGTAAGGAATGGGCTCTACATATAACAGATGGTTTTGTTTCCAGGGCATCTTTATTTCTCGTGTGTCTGAAGAGGGTCCGGCAGCTCGCGCAGGGGTCCGTGTTGGTGACAAGCTTCTAGAGGTAAGGACTCGACTCCTGTGACAAAGCAAATGTTTCTGGTAACTTGGAGTGGAGGGATGAGATGATTGGGAATGGATTTGCATCACGTGTTTTAGACCAAATTAAGCACTAGGAGATGTGTAAGAGCTAAACAAAATTCCTTTGGCTCAGAGATAGTTATTTAATTAATGTTACCATGAATCTTTTATTGCTTTATAAGCTCCTGCATTTACTCTGGCCCAGCTCTGAAGTGTTGTGTGACACAGGTGGGAAGAAACACATCTCCAGCAGGCTGAGCTCTGCATACCTGGGCAGGGCAAAAGTGAACCCTGTAAAATAAGTTCTGACCCAGGGAGCCAGCCATGGGAATTGTTTGGGTGGGAAGGGACATTAAACTCACCTCGTTTCACCCCCTGCCATGGGCAAGGACACCTTTCACTAGACCAGGTTGCTCCAAGCCCCATCCAGCCTGGCCTTGAATACTTTCAGGGATGGGGCAGCCACAGCTTCTGTGGGCAACCGGTGCCAGGGCCTCCTCACCCTCACAGGGAAGGATTTCTTCCCAATATCCCATCTAGCCCTGCCCTCTGTCAGTGGAAAGCCATTCCCCCTTATGCTGTCACTCCAGGCCCTTGTCCAAAGTCCCTTTCTGGCTCTTTAGGAGCTCGTTTTAAGCACTGGAAGGGGCTCTAAGGTCCTCCCGAGCCTCTTTTTCTCCAGGTTAACCCCCACCCCAGTTCCCTCAGCCACTCCTGGTGCTCCAGACCCTTTCTCAGCTCCATTCCCTTCTCTAGACATGCTCCAGCCCCTCAGTGTCCTGCTCCTGGGGACCCCAAACATCCCCCCAGGATTGGAAGTGCCTCAGCCGTGCCCAGCACAGGAGGTCACTTTCCAGGGCCTGTGGCCACACCATGGCTGGTACAAGCCAGGTCCTATTGTCCTCTTGCCCACCTGGGCACATTTTGGCTTATGAGCAGCCGGTTTCTCAGGAGAATGTTGTAGGAGATGGTGTCAGAGGCTTTGCTGAAGTACAGGCAGATACATCCACAGCCTTTCCCTCAGCCACTGAGTGGGTTATCCTGTCACTGAGGGAGATCAGGTTCCTCAAGCAGGACCTGCCTGTCACAACCCCAGGCTGCCTGGGCCTGATCCCCTGGTTCTCCCTTACATGCCACGCTCAAGATGATCTGCTCTGGGACATTCCCCGCACTGAGGGACTGTCACACTGACAGCTCTGGGTGTTCCAGGGTGTGAGGAGGTGGATGTCCCTTCTGGAAGATGAACAAGGACTTGTGTAGGCCTTAGCTGTGTTGAATTTTGCTGAATTTTGTTGGTGGAGATGGTTCTGGGTGGGGGGTTATTTGTCTGGGATGTTGCCTGTAGGGATGATACAGGTGTAGGGAATTTAGAACTCCCTGTGGGGAAAGAATTCCTCTGGTTACCCTGGCCTGGGATAGGTAGCAGGTGCTGTGGGAATGCGAGAAAACTTCCCAGAGGTCTGGACACGCCTGTGGGAACAAGGCCCAGGTGTGGCAGGGCTGAGCCACTTCCCTTGGGCAGCGGTGGTTGAGGTGAGGGTTGTGTCTGCTCTGTCTGTGCTGAGGTGAGGGCTGCGTGTGAAGGGCTGTCTCTGCTCTGTGCTGAGGTGAGGGCTGTATGTGAGGGGCTGTGTCTGCTCTGTCTGTGCTGAGGTGAGGGCTGCGTGTGAAGGGCTGTCTCTGCTCTGTGCTGAGGTGAGGGCTGTATGTGAGGGGCTGTCTCTGCTCTGTGCTGAGGTGAGGGCTGTGTGTGAGGGGCTGTCTCTGCTCTGTGCTGAGGTGAGGGCTGTGTGTGAGGGGCTGTCTCTGCTCTGTGCTGAGGGCTGTGTGTGAGGGGCTGTCTCTGCTCTGTGCTGAGGTGAGGGCTGTGTGTGAGGGGCTGTCTCTGCTCTGTGCTGAGGGCTGTGTGTGAGGGGCTGTCTCTGCTCTGTGCTGAGGTGAGGGCTGTGTGTGAGGGGCTGTCTCTGCTCTGTGCTGAGGTGAGGGCTGTATGTGGGGGCTGTCTCTGCTCTGTGTTGAGGTGAGGGCTGTGTGTGAGGGGCTGTCTCTGCTCTGTGTTGAGGTGAGGGCTGTATGTGGGGGGCTGTCTCTGCTCTGTGCTGAGGTGAGGGCTGTGTGTGAGGGGCTGTCTCTGCTCTGTGTTGAGGTGAGGGCTGTGTGTGAGGGGCTGTCTCTGCTCTGTGTTGAGGTGAGGGCTGTATGTGGGGGGCTGTCTCTGCTCTGTGTGTGAGGTGAGGGCTGTGTGTGAGGGGCTGTCTCTGCTCTGTGCCGAGGGGAGGGCTGTATGTGAGGGGCTGTCTCTGCTCTGTGTTGAGGTGAGGGCTGTGTGTGAGGGAGGGCTGTCTCTGCTCTGTGCCTAGGTGAACGGCGTGTCCCTGCACTGTGCCGAGCACCACGTGGCCGTGGAAGCTCTGCGGGGGTCGGGAAGCTCTGTCTCCATGACGGTGCTGCGGGAGCGGATGGTGGAGCCAGAGAATGCCATCACCGTCACTCCACTGCGCCCCGAGGACGACTACAGCCCCCGGGAGCGGCGTGGGGGGCTGCGCTTCCCCGAGCATCCCGAGGGAGCACCTGCCACCGAAAGATTCTCCACCTGCCTCATGCGCAATGAGAAGGGCCTTGGCTTCAGCATTGCTGGTGGCAAGGGCTCCACTCCTTACCGGGCTGGGGACACGGTCAGTCCTGATCCCCTGGCATCCCCAAATCTTCATCATCCCTGGGCGTGCAGCAGTGCAGCCTGGCCCTGGGCTGGTGGACTGGGTGGTCTCTGAGAGCCAAGTGCTCTTAAGTCAAGGAATCCTGGAATTCCAGTATGGTTTGGGTTTGAAGGGACCTTAAACCTCACCTATTCTATCCTCTTGTCATGACCAGGGACACCTTCCACTACCCCAGATTGCTCCAAGCCCCATCCAACCTGGCTCTGAACACTTTCAGGGATGGGGCAGCCACAGCTTCTCTGGGCACCCTGTGTCAGGGCCACACCACCCTCACAGGGAAGAATTCCTTCCCAATATCCCATCTATCCCTGCCCTCTGTCAGTAAGAAGCCATTCCCCCTTGTGCTGTCACTCCAGGCCCATGTCCAAAATCCCTCTCCCTCTTTTTTTATAGAAGGAAGGGGGCTGGGGCTCCCAAATCCCTGCCAGCGACATCTAATCCTACTACTGCCCTCTTGGCACGGATTCCAGGCTCTGGGCCACGGGAAGGCTTTGCTGCCAGGGGCTCTGTGAGCAGAGGGTTTGTGTGGAGTGGGGAACAAAAGGGAAGCATCAGGGCAGGGGAAGGGTCTGTGGAGGGGAGAGGACTGAGACGTGCCTGGTGTCTGGAAACGGGTCTGGAGAGCCAGGCTCAGGTGAGGGAAAGCCCGGGCTGCTCTGACCTTCCTGACTGTGCTCCAGGGAATCTTCATCTCCCGGATTGCAGAGGGTGGTGCAGCCCACCGGGATGGGATCCTGCACGTCGGAGACCGGGTCATCTCGGTGAGTGTGTGTGCAAGGAAGGGGCTGACTCGGCTCCATGCTCTTCCTCGTGCAGGGGCTGCTTCTCTGTTACTGGAGCTGCATTTTGGGGGTCCTTTTCTCAGCTCCTGAACCTTCTGGGAGAGCATTTAATTTGGGTGGTTGTACACTGCCTGGTGGTGGGTACAATTACAGCTCCCCTTTCCCCAAATGCTTTATGCGAGTGCTTTCCCCAGTAATGGCATGGAGGGAGGGGACATGGCAGCACTGCCGCAGCCCGGTGTCCCTCTGGAGCCTGGCTGGCAGCCCGGGGGCTCTGCCACGGGGAGACGGGGAGCCCTTTGGGGCACAGTGGGGTAGCAGGGTCAATGTGGGCTGGAGCAGAAGGAGCTGCCCAAGGGTGCTGTGGAGCAGGTCAGGGGTACCTCAGTGCTTCACTTGGAACTCTGGCCCCAGTCTCCCGTCCTGTCCATGCGGCTCTCACTGCTCTAACCTTGTGTCTCTGCGTACTGGTCCTCGCTCCCCTCCTGCGGGGAGCCTGTCCTGAGCCTCCCGACCCTCTTCCCGTGCTCGCATGCTGCCTCTGAGGGAAACCTCCAACATCCTGGTGCTGGTGGTGGGTTTCTGGCCCAGCAGCTGTGGTAAGAGCACGTGTTACCACAGCGCTGGCGTGAGTAAACACTGATACAGCCTCGTCAGTGCTGGCTTCTGTCTGCTCTATCCCTGGGCTGGGGCTGTGTTGTATTTGCGCAGGCACAACATTTTAGTGGAGCTCGGGCCCAGGTCTGACACTGGTGTCTTGGCAGGAAGCTTGAACTGGTATAGCATTTCTCCCTCTCTTCTAGTGCTTCCCACTCCCCAAAATCGAGCCCTGACCCTGATTAATGCCAGATAGACTGAATTATTTTGGATTTGCTCATGTTTTGATGCTCCGTGGTACAGAGGCAAAACTGAGGCCCGTCGTTTGGGGTTGGTTTGCTTGACCTGTGGCAAAAAGGACACAAAATCTCAGAACAGATTCAGAAGTCAAACCTGTCTCCACCCCGCTTCAGCAGCTCTATTTATATCCATGGGCAGCTTCATAGGAAAAGCAGATCTAATTCCCTAGTAATAGCTTGCAATGGATTCCTTATGGGATATGTGAGCTCAGGGCTTACAGAGTTCAGGCCTCTGCCGGATTTTGACGTGGCTGAGGCGTTGCTGTCAATTGTCCTGACATCCCTTAGTTACCTGTGCTGAGGTGTGTGTGGCCCTACAGGTTTGGTGCTGAGCACCAGCTGAAGCTCAGATCCTGTGCTCACCTCTGATGAATGCAGGAACATGTTACCTTTCAGGAGAACACTCACCAGGGCTATTCCCATAACTTCCAAGCCTGCTTACCACACTCTTTTGAAGTAGCAATTGCCCAGTTTTATTGGAAGGCTTCCAAGATGCCATGATTTCTGGGATGTGGGTGCAGGTTGCCTGTACCTGCATGGGGAAGAGGAGGACCCTCTCTGGGTACAGGGCTCATGGATCCCTCAGGCAGGGCCCATTTCCAAAGCCATGGTCTCCTGGTCCTGCTCAGCTCTCACTTTGCCAAAGAATTCCTGTTTTCTTAAGAAAATAAATACAGCACAGCTTCCTGCTCTTCCCCTGTGCTCTAAATCCTCCTGGGCTTCTCCTCAGGAGAAGAACTGGGATTGCTCCTTTGACTTTCTTAAGGGAGCTTTGAGCACATGGATTAAAGAGCCCAGCCTAGGTGTCCCCTCTGAGTTAACACCCCTCAACACTCCCCAGTGACTGTCACTCACTCCCCAGCTTCCCTGTATTCCTGTGTTTGTTGGGAGTCATTTTGGTGGGGGAAGACACTGGACAGGGACCTGCTGGGGGGAGTGCTGGAGAGTTGGAGTTGTGGGATGGGAATCTAGCAAGGAGGGTGCAGGATTGGGAGCAGTTGCTAAGGGCAGCCGATTTTTTTGGGATGGGACTGGGAAGAAAACTGATTCTGGGGAGATTTAGGATAGTGGTAGGTGACACGTGAACTCCTAATGAGGCAGTGTGACCCCTTAGAGATTTGCCAGGATAATATCATTGCCTGGCACACAGAGAAGCATGTGGAGCAGGGAAAGGACAGACAGTGTCCCTTCCCCATGGAGAGCCATGCTGCATGGCTGGCTTTGCTCTCTAGCTAGATAAAGGCCATGGAAAATTAGCTGCCCTGAAGCTGGGGAGCAACCAGGATTGCCAGGTAGTGGAGAATTACTGGGTAAAATGCACCAAGGGCTGTTACATGTGATACACCTCTGACTCCAGGAGTCCTGTGCCCTGGTCCCTGCTCCAGGGAGGCACCGCTGTGCCCTTCTGGTCTGACCCTGTCTGGCCACTCTCATCCTGTCAGGGACAGGAAAATAGAGGGGATGTGAGAAATGAGAGTGGGTTGTGTTGTGGTAGGTCTGTCTGTGTGGTGTTATCGTAGCGTCGTAGAGTCAGAGCAAGGCTTAGGTTGGAAGGGACCTTAAAGATCATCTTGTTCCCATTCTATGAGTATGTTTGCCTTTGATCTGGTGATAGAACCAAAGAGCCAAGTCTCTCCTGCGTGTTGCCTTTGTTAACCATCAGAGAACCCAAGGAATCCTCCCCTCCCACTCCCCTGGACATGTGGCTGCTGCTTTCCCTGTTCCCCGGTGCAGCCATCAGCAGGGGTAAGGGCAGACTCCAAACGTGGAACACATTGCAGACACAGCTGGTCCCAGATCACAGGGGCAGGAAGGGGGCAGTACCTTTACAGGTGCACACCTGAGCACAAGTATCTTCACAGGGCAGGAGCAACAGCCAGCTTCTCCCTGGTCTTGCCCTCCGGCTCATTGGGGTTCAGTTTGCTGGTGGAACGTGCACACCACTCCCTCACTCACTCAAGTAAATGCTCGTGTCTGCAGGTCTCCAGCCGCTGCCCTGAGCATTGAGGTCTTTGAGGCTTTTTGGTCAGACCCCAAGCCTTTCATCCAGCTTCTGGGCCACCTCTTGAGTCTTCCCACATTTTGGATTCCTACTTGCTGGCTAGTCCAACTTGAATTTTACCAGTAGCTCTCGCACATGTACTCAGAACAGAGTGAATTGGCACAGAACATATAGAATGTGGGGAGATGGCTGAGCAGATATGGACTCAGGCCCAGGGTTTGGCCAGACCAGCACTGACCAGCAGCCTCCTGTTCTCCACCCTCTGTATTTCCCCGTGCTTGTTCCTCACCTCCAGTCCTCTTTCTGTTCTGTTAAACATCCCATAATAAGTCCTGCATATTCCCACAACACCTCCTTCAAGCTTCCTGCAGCCACTTTGCCCTTTCCTACAAGAGATGTGCTGCGACAACCCCTTATAATCTCCATTTCTTCTGCAAATCGGTTGCCAAGCTTGGTCGCACTTCTCTACAGCGAGTGATTCCTTTGGGTGATTGCTTCTGGTGATTGCGTTAAGGATCCATCCTGGAGTGTCTGAGCTGTGTGTCTGTTACCTGCACTCCGTTAAGGGCTGTGCACCTGTGTGGTTAATTTATTACCTTTCCTGCTTGATGCCCAGCGTCCTGTGCTCAGCAGCCATTTCCCAGGTCCCTTTCATCCTTCCTCTTCCCGCGGGCACGTGCCAGCTGCTGCCTTGACATCCTTCTGGGTCATGCCAGAGGTGTCCCTTTGGGGACAGTCCTCTTAGCAGAGGTGACACTGTGGAGTTCCCAGGACAGTACAGGGCCACTTGTGCTTCTCCTTCCCTGTCCTAAGGAGAGGAGTACCCACAGCCATAGGTGGGACGGGACAGGTCAGGTGAGTGCTGGGAGTGTCACAGGGAGTCTGGACACAGTCCTGTCAGACGACGCATGTCAGCTTAGTCCAGAAACTGCTCTCTGTGAAGGAGCTGGGGAGTAACGATAATATTTCTGGGAATCAGACAGCGGGGAGTTGGGCTACAAAGCCCAGTTGATGTGACCGTTACAGTCACGTTGTTATTTCATGAGCTGATCAAACCCCATCTTGGCAGCTGCTGTTTTCATGTCCTCATTGTTCATTTTGGAAAGCTTTTCTGGAACCTAATGACTAGAAACCTTTTAATTTTCAGCTTCAACTTTTTCCTGTCAAGTTTTGTTGTTTTGGCTGTGTTCTCTCAGCTTGGTTCTCCTCAGGTTTCTGCCCCCTTGTACATCCATGGAGAACAATCGTGTCCTTTCCGGTCCTTTGAGTTTCTAGGGAGACTGTTTTAAATCTTAATTTTGTAGGAAAGGCTCTCTGTTCTTTCAAGTCTCTCTGTACCTGGTGTCACTTTTAATGCCTTAGAGCTGGCATCTTCCCCAGGCTACCATGACCTTGCCCAGCATGGGCAGACACTGGCCCAGTGACCAGTGACAGGTCCTGTCACCCAGCAAATTGTGCCTTCATTGTCTGTGTCTGGGCTCTGGGCGACTAATAAGGGCAGGTGGCTCAGTGACAAGGCAGCAGGTGCTTCGGCACATGCTTGTGTTGTGGCACTGCTCTGGCAATCATTGTTTTTGCTTCTCCCATGTTGAGACATTTGGCTGCGGGAGGTGGAACATCACACCTGGCCTGCGTGGTCCCCTTGTCAGTGGTGCTGCTGCAGGGCACCAGGTGTGCAGGGAATGTGGGAAAGGGGCAGGAAAGCTGTCTAGGAAGGGGATTGGGATCAGGCGGGAGTGAGCAGGTGCCTGTGTCCTTTTGCCAGGTCAGAGGGAGCTGGGAGAGTTCCAGGGTGCTTTGGGGCACAGGCCTTTGAGCGGGGGCCACGTGCCAGCAGGACAGGGTTCCTCAGGGGCCTGGCTGAGCGCTGGAATGCCGGGAAGTGCCAGGGTGATGGTCTGACGCTGAGTTTGCGGGTTGTTCTAGATCAATGGGGTAGACATGACAGAAGCCAGGCATGATCAGGCCGTAGCGCTGCTTACCGCGGCCTCCCCCACCATCGTGCTGCTGGTAGAGAGAGAGGGCACGGAGCAGCCCGGCGAGGGAGACTCGCCCGGCGCGCCCCGCGTGCGCATGCACTCCCCCCCACCGCCCCCCGGCCCCGGGGACAGCCCACCCGAGGAGACGCCGGCGCCGCAGAGGAACCACCTCTCCAAAGGGCTGGAGGATCAGTACCCTATCGAGGTGAGCTTGGCTTTGGGATGGGGGACAGTGGGCTGGGTTTCATTTGAAAGATTGGTGTTGTGATGGGGACTGGCCTGCTGGGTTTTTGGGGCCTGGAGAAGTCATCGTAGAAAGGCTTGGGTTGGAAGGGACCTGAAAGCCCATCCAGACCCACAACCTGCCATGTGTGGGGACGCTATCCCAGCTTGCTCCAAGCCCCGTCCAACCTGGCCTTGAAAAAGGGATGAAGTAGCCACAGCTTCTCTGGGCAACCTGTGCCAGGGCCTCCCCACCCTCACGGGGAAGGATTTCTTCCCAATATCCCATCTAACCCTGCCCTCTCAGGGGGAACCCCTTCCCCCTTGTGTTGTCACTCCAGGCCCTTGTCCAAAATCCCTCTCCAGCTCTCTTGGAGCCCCATTCTAGCTCTTCTCCAAGTTGCAGAGTCCCACATGGGGAGCTCCCTTGTCCCGTGAGTGTTCACCTTGTGCTTTCCCATGCAAAACACCCCTGACTCTATGTTTGTCAGTGTTTGTGGTCTGTATGTGAAATCCTTCATTCCCTTTGACACCGCTTCTTGTTCCCTTAAGGAAATTCACCTGGTGAAGGCAGGTGGTCCCCTGGGCCTCAGCATCGTCGGAGGCAGTGACCATTCCAGTCATCCCTTTGGGATTCATGAGCCGGGGGTCTTCATCTCCAAGGTAGAGTCCCAGGAGAGCTGCCCTGAGTGTTCCTGAGCTGTTGGATTATTGGGATTAAGGTGAAGGATTTTGATGAGTCCAGACATACAGGGTGGATTTGTGAAATAAGAGGAAGGGGGAGAGATGTGTGAAGGGTTGTACTGGATGTGCTGCTGCTGCTGGAGCCATCTGAGGGCATGTAAAAAACCCTGTATAATCCATGCTGAACCCTTTGGAGGGATCCCAGTTAGCTTTTGAAATTGCTGAGTTCATGTTGGCTTTAATTAGTCCTGGGGAGATGCTGGCATTGCAGAAAGCCAGTCATTACTGGGAAAGGGCTGGTGGGATGAGTGTGTGACTACTGGGACACCCAGAGCTGCTCTGCTGCACTCAGACCAGTGTCCTTTGATCCCACGTTCCCATTCCAGTGGTGACATCATTTGCTGTTTAGGGACAGCACACAGGCTGGCCACTGGCTGCAGCCCGTTCCCTCACAGTCCTGCACATCCACGCTCGTTGGAATAGGGATGCTGGAGAGGACATCCCTGCTGAGCCCTTTCTACTTCCTGACTTCTGTTGTCACTTGAAGATGCCAAATCTGACTCCTCTGACACCTGTGGCTGGGTTTAGACCTTGTTAAGTGCTGTTGGGAATTCTAGGAGTGATGCCTGCAAGATCTCTTCCTTCATGTGCCCATGGTTTCTCTTGGAGTGCATCAGCAGGTCAATGAGGCAGGATTTGCTCTTCTCAAAGCCTAACTAACTCTTTCCCACCATCCCTGCTTGCCCATGTTCTCACAGGTTTCACCCTTTCCTTGCTGACTCCTTTGCTTCACCAGGAACACAGGTTTGGTTATAGGTTTAGTCCCTCTGTAGCTCTCAGGAGCCCCTGCAGAGCACTGGGTAAGGACTGGAGTAGTACTGGTGCTGTCAGTCCTGGTTACAGTCATGGACAAAATAATGGCAAAACTGGCACAGGATTGGTTCAGAGTAAATTGGGAATATGAGAATAACATACGGAAATGCACCTCAAAGCACATCGTACTTAATTCTTCACCAGTGTTCCCAGATATGTCACCTCTTAGGGAACTTTGTCTGCAGAGAGAGGAGTCAGAGCAGGCCTGCAGGGTGTTGGAAGATGCCTGGGGACACAATCACATCTCCAAGGAGAGATGGGCTTCCCTTCTCTAGCTGTGTTAATGGTTCTCTGCAGGTCATTCCCCGGGGGCTGGCGTCGCGCAGCGGGCTCCGCGTCGGGGACAGGATTCTGGAGGTGAACAGCATTGACCTGCGCCATGCCACCCACCAGGAAGCCGTGAACGCGCTGCTCTCCAACGCTCAGGAGCTCACCATGGTGGTCCGGAGAGACCCACCTCCACCTGGGATGCAGGTGGGTTCCAAGTGAGAGGGCTGGGGGGAAATCACACAGGGTTGTTTCTGGAGGCAGTTTCTTACCAGGCTGGAGGTCTGGGACTAGGAAACAACCAGGCTCCTGGTTGGAATTTCCTTCTCCTTTGGCAGAATCCAGTCTCTTGTAAGTGCATCTCCAGCTGAGGAGTGGTGAGGATCTCATGACGTGGCCATGGTGACTCTGTCATCAGAGAATGACGAGATATCAGATGTGAGCAGGGAACAGAAAAGGGCAGGTCCTCACCAACAGGAATAAACTGCCAGATGAGGGATGGGGCTAATTGAGACCCTTTTCAGGGCATTTAGAATTGTGGTCGCTCGGAGGAGAGTTCCCTCAGCTAAACTTGGTCCAGAAACAAGGAGACTTTTCTGTGTTTCCAGGAAATATGCATTGAAAAGGCTCCAGGAGAGAAGCTGGGCATCAGCATCCGGGGTGGAGCAAAGGGCCATGCTGGCAATCCGTTTGATCCCACTGATGAAGGCATCTTCATCTCCAAGGTACCAGAGCAGTAACTCTGCAGGTCAGTGCTGTGCAAGCACTGCCAGGGAGAAGGGTGATCCCTGGGGGAGCTGTTGGAATTTGCTCTCAGCTTTCACTGGTGCAATCAGTTCTGGAGACTGTCCCTCCAGCAAAGGAGACAAATCCTTATCCTTTCATATTTCCTCCTCTACAACAGCTACACAATTTCTTCTTTTATTTCCTATTTGCCTTTTATTTTGCTTTGTGTTTCTTCTCTTGTGTTTTTTTCTATAATGCAAACTCACACATCTTTCCTTTTACCCACATTCTTATTGGTCCCTGTGTGCCTGTGGCTTCCTGCCCACTTAGACATGCAAGCTCTTTCCTCCTTCCATGGAAAGCGTCAGGAATTTGTAACCTTTTCTCCTGTGTCATGCACTCCATGTGTAACTTTGTTCCTTTTTTAAGTGACTGCTTGTGTCACACATACTTTTCACATCACTTTCCCCCCACAAATAACACGTTTTCTTGTTCATCTTATGCTTATCAGTTTATGCTCCTCCCAACCCTTCCCAAAAGGTTTTTATTGCTTCTTCTTTGCTGGCAGTGGAGCACAGCAATAAGTGGTGTCATTTTGGTCTTGCTGCTGACAAAGAGGACTCTGGGTGTTCTCCTTAGTGTCACTGGTTCCCTCTTTAGCTGTTTTTTTGGGGTAGAAACTGGTGTGAGTTATCCTCACGGCTGAAGACACTCCATAATTGCCAGTCAGCCCTGATAGTTGATCACTGGTTGCTTGTAAGGCAAGGGAACACTCAGCATTTGTCATTATGTGGCTGTAACTGTTTTATCTGAGTTCTAAAGTTAAAAGAATAAATTCCCTCTTTCAGAGTGGCAGTTGCATGTTCACCTGGGACATTTGTAACAGCAGAAAAAGAAAACCTGGGATTATTCTAACTGACAGTTATTTCTAGTAATTGGGTCTGGTTTTCTCTCCTGCAGCCTTACAGCATTTGGGGGTTAGAAGGTTCACAGTTTAGCCATGGTGCAGAGTTAGTTTACCCCATCTCCCTTCCCTGTTTTTCCAAATACTGGTTGTTTTAGCCTGCAGAGAACCAAAACTCTGAACTTCCCTGCTCTCCCTTGAGCTGTGTTACTCCCCTCAACCTCTCTTACCTGTCCTATCCGGAGGGGTTTTCCTGCCTCTGATTTTCACTGTGTATTTCTGGTAACCAAGCGACAAAGTGGTGCTTTTCCGCTTCTTCCTCTTTGCATGTCTGTTCCCTGCCTCCTTCCTCCTTAGTTTGTCTTCATTTGCATTTCCATTGTGTTTCTCTCCCACCACAAAATGATTTCTCTTTCCGTGAGATGCATCATAATGTGAGAGCTTTTCCTTCTCACCTGCTTCTTTCCTTGGGACAACACATTTCAAATTCACATTCTTTTATCTCACATAAAAGATTCTTCCACACCTGTTCCCTCCACCAGCCTGTACAGGTTCCTCCTTTTCTGCCCTGTCCATAGTACTTCCAGATGCCTCCCCTGACTTGCAGCTGCAGGCTGTTGTCCCCGTTACCTGTGTGTGCTGTCCGCCCCTTCCCCTCCATGGCCCCGTGCTCTCCCATCGCCTCTGACCTGCTCCAGTGACTCCCCGGTATGTTCCAGGTGAGCTCCTCTGGGGCTGCAGCCCGGGACGGACGCCTGAAGGTGGGGATGCGGATCCTGGAGGTGAATCACCAGAGCCTGCTGGGAATGACGCACACGGAAGCCGTGCAGATCCTCCGCGGTGTGGGTGACGCGCTCCTCGTGTTGGTGTGCGACGGCTTTGACCCCAAGGCTGCGGCTGCCATCGAGGTGAGGACTGGAGTGCAGGTGCCCTTGGAGTGACCAGAATCCCACCACATGGATCCCACCTCTTTCTTCACAGAATGCTGGATTTTCCTAACCATTTGCTGTAGATTTTTTTGGTTTTTTGAGGTCCCAGATTACAAAGTCTGACCTATGATATGAACTGGAGGGGGTCTTCAGTCCAGAAAAGCAGTGGTCCCTCAGGACTGTCTTTCTCCTGCTGGTTCCAGAACTGTCCCACAATAGCACTGCACTGAAAAAAATAAGTTTTCAAGCTCATTTTTACTAGGTTATTTATGCCCATTTTTCTTGGCCAGTGTTACATTTACAATAAATGGTCTGGCTCTTTCGTCTTTCCCCACAGGGTAAAACTTCCCTGGAGCAGTCCTGTGCCCTCTCTGATTTCTGTTTCCAAGGCTTAGCTAGTCAGCTTTTGTATTCTCCAGTAGAGCACAAACCCAATCCCTGCTCGCCTTATCTGCTTCTTGCACCTGGATCAATTTAAATTCAGCTTACTTAGACCTCAGGTTCCTTGAACAATTGTCCGCTGAAATGGCAGGGATAGAGCTGGATGCTCTTAAGGTCTCTTCCAACCCAAAACAGTCTGGGACTCTATGGAATAAGGTTTGAAGTTTTTGAAAGAGTTCTGGTTCTGACTTGCTTGGGATTGTCCTGGTACTCTGTATCTGGGAGCCTGGAATAGGGAATTTTCGGAATGGCCCTCTGTGGGCTTCCACCAGGTGTGATTTGCCTCTTGCTTTGCAGATGTCCCCAGGAATCATTGCAAACCCTTTTGCTGCTGGCATTGGGCGCAAGAATAGCCTGGAGAGCATCTCCTCCATCGACCGGGATCTGAGCCCCGAGGAGCTGGAGATCCTGCAGAAGGTGTGTGCTGTGGCTGGACTGGGAGCATGTTACAGAGTGGAAGCGGTTTCTGGAAATCTCTAGTGTCTCCGTTGGTGCATGCAGCCTGCAGTAGTCATGGCATGGGATCAGCAGGACCCAGCACTTGGATCAGGATCATGCTAGGATGGGCCTGTGACACCTTCATGAGGTTCTAGATGCTGCAGCTGTGGAGAGAGCACTGGGTGAGGTGGCTCTAACTCTGCTCTCTCCTAGGAGATGGAAATGGTGAGAGAAGCCACTCAGTGGGAGAGAGAAGAAATGGAGAAAGTGGTGAGAGATTATTTGTGTAGCAGAATCTGTTCGTGGCAGTGGCTCTGCCGAGCCTGTGAGTCCCAAGGAAGGTGTCACAGGTTGTCTCTGCTCCATTGTAGTGCCATGGGGAGCTCTGCCCTGTTGTCAGTGCCATGGGGCAGAGCTCTGGGCATTCCCTCTCTGTAGTGCACTGCTCTGTTGCCCTGGCTGCTCTTTGGCTTTGCTGTACCTCCCTGTGCACCTCTCTGGTGATGCTCCTGTGATATTCACAAAGGCCACCCTTGTTACCTGCTGGTACCTCCTGGCCAAGCTGCAGCTTCAAGAAAAATGGCCAATGAGCTTGGAAGTCCCAAATTTAATCAGTTTTCTCTGTCCAGCACTCTGTGACTGACAGAGCTTTTGTGAGCAAAGGTGAGAACACACAGCTCCTAGCTGCCCTGAGTGGAGAAGTGATGCTGTTAATCAGTCACAGCTTTGTGCTCCTCAGTTCACATGGTCATTTCTCTGCTTTGCTGTGAGAGTTTTGTGTCTCTGCCCACTGGTTCAGCCTTGCACAGAAAGAGAGTTTCACAGAAGTAGAATTTCACAGAAGTAGATCAGCAGACTCAAGCCCCTTGAGGACTTACAGTTTCCAGTCATCCCTCTTAAAATGGTAATTTATCCAGTCAGAGTTGCTGGAAGAAGAGGGAAAACTGAATTCTTCAGTGTTGTCAGTGGGGAATCTGCTCTCCTGGCAGATGAGTGTGTCCATTTTTCAGGTGTTTTGTCCGGTTTCCGGTTCAGATACACCTGAAGTTTCTCTGGGTTCTCTCTGCAGTTGCAATTCCTGAGCTTGTTCAAATTTGCTGCCCCACAAGAGCAGGGTGAGGCTGGCAATTCTGGATGGAAGTTGAATGACCTTACAGAATGATCTTCAACCTGATCATTTGGAGATGTCCCTCGTTGCAGGGGTTGGACTAGATGACCCTGAAAGGTCTCTTCCCACCCAAACCATCCTGAATAATTTGGGTAGGAGGGACCTCAGCAATTCTCTTGATTCGGCCCAGAGCAGAGGCAATTCAGATCAGATTTAGGTTTTTCCTATAAAATGCTTCATTCCTTGCTTGGGAAGGAACTCAAGAGTGGTTTGATGTGGTTTCAGCAAACCTGATTTCATTGTGTTTCTGTTTGAGCAAAGGGTATTCCTGCCAGTTTTAATGTTGGCAGTTTATGGATTTGAATATGCATATATGGATTCAAAAACATTCCAGGAGACTTCAGGTACTGTGGGTCAGTATCAGCATTCCTAACACCTGTGAATATACCAAGTGTGGCCCTGAACTGTGCTGCTCGGGCTGAACAGGTGGCATTTGTCCAGGCTCAGGTAGAGAAAAACTTTGCCAAAATTTATACTGAGATTACTTAAAAATACTTGTGTCAAAAAAACCCCAGAAGAACCTTTAAGATTGGTGAAGTAGCCTTCGCCATATCTCATTTTAAAAAATGCTGATGTATTTTGGTGCCACTTCCCTTGGTGTGCCAGGAGGAGGCAGCAATGGATGCTCCAGGCTCCTTGGACCTCCCAAGATCCTGTGGCCCATGAGCAAAGACCTGTTTTTCTGCTGGGCCTTTTAAACCTTGAATCTGGGATTATGTCTCTAAAACTGGTTTTGATGATTAAATTTATCCCAGTGATGGAGCCAGCACTCCGTGGTGGCCATTGGAATACTGAAGGAAGTTTCCGTCTCGGTGCCAGATCCCTGGTAATTTCTGTTACCATTTTTGGACCGTTTTTCTTACTCTTCAATGTTTCATGTTCATTCTTGCACAAGAGCAATAGAGACCAAACGTGTCTCCAGCCCACAGCAAGCTGTGAACTGAATAACTGGGAGGAATTATACCTTTGCTCTACTCATGGTAGAAGTTTTCAAACCCATTCACTGCTGACACCTCGTGCCGTCAGTTCTCTGATAATTCAGTTTCTAGTAGAAGTGTCAGTAACTCCGAGTCTCTGTGAACTGATTCCCGGTGCTCTCTCCTGGCTCTGTTGCTGTAGTTATTTTTCTAGTCTTAACCCAACTCCTCCCCAGATACTGTCAGAGATGGATTTGGAGCGTGCCACAGCTCCATCCGGGCTGACTGGTGCTCCTGCCACTCCTCAGAATATGACCTCAGAGAAGAGTCACGCACCAGATTAGTGTCACCTGGAACCTTCACCCTACAGAGAACTCCTGGCCAAAACAAGCATAACCAGATTCAGAATAAACTTTAAGATCCCTGAATATCCTTTTGGGAGTTGTGATCCTCCAGAGCATTAGTGTCTTCTCATGCTGCATGTTCTTGCTTAGAGGTCAAGGGGTGATGTGGGACAGTGGGAATCTGTAATGCATGGAATCTGTTTAAGAACAGGGCCCAGGTGCTCAGCAGAATTTTCAGTTGACTCTCTCTGAGCTGCGTTCCACCTCCCATCCTCCCAGTGTCAGGACTTCTGGACCATCTGGTTCCTGCTTGGGAAGAGCAGCTGGGAGGGTTCCATGACAAGAGAAGGGAAGGATGCTGCTGTGCTGTCCCCAGGCCTGGCTCTGCCCAGATGTGCCAGGTGACAAGTCATAGAAATATCAGTGCACAGAAATCAGTCCTTAGGACAAGTCCCGCACTGTTCCCTTCCTCTTGCAGCCTGGGAGCAAGCCCGTGGCTGGGGCTTTTGGGATTAGTCACTGGTCACTCTCTAATGTCCCTGCAGTGCTGAGTGACTGCGGGCTGACAGCTGGTGCTGAGCTGACCTTGTGCCAAGACCATTCTGTCCCTTTGTATTTGCATCATTCTGTATGTGATTCTATAAGACAGCGAGGCCTGTGCTGTGTAGGTTTTTCCATTCCCTTCCAGCCTGTCCTGTCTGTGCTTCATTGAGGTGTCTCTTCCAGCAATGAGCAAACTCCTCCCCTCCCTTGGTGCTGGTGTAGCTTATGCTTGGGGGCACTGTAGCTCTCCTTACTTTCCCCAGGATTGTCCCTGCTGAGGATCTTCGGGACACCTGCCCTCCCCTCTCACCTGTGGCACCCAGATCATCTTGTTCTGTCCCTACCCATTCTGCTGGCGATAACAGTGCAAGTGCCAAATTCCAGCTCCTCCTTCCTCAGTCCCAGTGTTCGTGCTGGGGTTCTGCTCCCACTCTCCTCGTGCTGGCACTGCACCTCTATCCCCTCAGCAGTTCCTGCCCAGCATGTGTGACCTCTCTGCCTCTCTCTTGTCTCTCTGCTCTGGTTCTGTTCTGTCCCGTGGAAGGAGCGAATGCGTAGGGAGCGGGAGGCAGCCACGCAGCAGCTTGAGGAGGAAGCGGAGGTGAGCAGCACAGGGGAAGGGCTGGAGAGTCCCAGAAAAGGGCTACAGCTAGACTGGAAGGCTGGAGAAGTCCCCAAAAAGAATTTGTTCCCCAAAGCTTGTGTTTTCTACTCCCTCCCCTAAAAGGATATGGCTTTGGGGATAAGAGATCAGAACCGAAGAAGTGTGTAAGGGATTGAGGAAAACAGGGGCTGGGTTAGAAACCTTGACTTCTATTTAGGCTTAGAAAGACAACACATGGGAAGCAAAATTGAACAAAGTTGTACAGTGAGTGTGAGTTAATGTTGGAAAAAGAAACTGTAGAGGAATTGCAGACTTGCATTCTTAAATGTGTCCCAATCCAGCGGTTCTGGATGCTGTTGGAGCAAACGGGTAGGTATGGCACATTCTCGCCTCCATAAGGAAGTGGATATGGGGGCAGGAGGAGTGGAGGGATCTGAGCAGTAGTGGGTGATCAGACACGTTCTCTGCAGGGTTTCTCAAGCCTGGCTCCTGCCACGAGTTCACATGGTTGTGTTTCGAACAATTCCAGCTTTTTCCAGGCAGTGGGAACTCTGATGAGTTCGGAGATAAGGCCTTGGTTATTACTGGGGTGGTTCCCTTTTTCTTGCTCTTTCTCATTGATTTAGTTGACTTTGGGCCTGACCTGTTCCTGGTGTTTGTGTTTTTCTACTCGTCTCCAGAACGTCCCCAGTGAACCCCTGCGCCTGGACTACCGGACCCTGGCAGCACTGCCCAGCAGTGGCCTGCAGAGAGGCAACCGCAGCGTGAGTGGGGGCTGAGGGCTCCTGCGGGGGGAGGCCATGGGGGGCTGTGGAGGTGGGGGTCCCTGCAGGGGAGGCAGTGAGGGGCTGTGGAGGTGGGGGTCCCGACAGAGAAGGCCATGGTGGTTCCATTACCTGCCCTCCACCTGTGCCATGGTGTGGGAGGTGACAGTAAGCTCTGCAAAGCAAAACTGGGAAGCAGAACTGTGGAGGACTCAGGCATTGAAACAGGAGGTAGCTGCGAAAGAAAGATGGGAGTAAGAAAATGAGGAGAGCAAGAGCCAGGTGGCTTTGCATTTTGGGAAGGGAAGTGGCAAAGTTTGAGAAGTTGCAAAAAGCAGAGTTTGGAACAAGGCAGAAAAAACAGCCTGGTGGGAGAGAAGGGGCTGTGAGTGGGAGAATTCAGGGATTTGTTGTGGAAGGAAGAGGCTCCAGAAAGCTGCCAAGGAGGGAGAGAAAGATTCTTCCCGACATAGTGATGATAGTGTTGTGTGCACAGCTCAGTTGGAAATCCATGGTGGGATGGTGTTTAGGAAGGAGGAGGGATGAGGCTGCTGAAACTGAAAGTATTGAAAATAGGAAAAGTAAGGCCAGGTTGGACAGTGCTTCGAGCCATCTGTCTTGGAGAAGTGTCTACCACTGGTGGTCTAGTGGAAGTGTGGAGTGGGACTGGCTGATCTGCAGGGTCCCTTCCAACCCAAACTACCCTGAGATTCTATTAAAGCCAAGATTCCCCCAGGCCTGTAGAAGGTGAAGTGGCTGTGGTTGTGTGTCGTGACCGAGCCCTGTGGCTCGTGTATCATGTTGTGTATTGTGACTCCTGCCGTGGGCATTCCTGGCCTGTGTCCTGCCTGGCAGTCCCTCATATGTAGTGGCCAAGAGAAATTCCAGATTTCACAAACTTCAGAGATTACAAACTTACCTCTCTCCTGTGTTGTTCAAAATCTCACCTCTCCATCTTTTCTTCCTTTTATCTTTCCTGCATCAGGAAATCATTCTACCAGGTTTCTGCCTGCTCCTTCACACATTCTCAGTCTTTTTCCTTTCCTCCTGTTGCAGCAAGATCTCCGTTTGCTGTCATCATCCCATTCTGCATTCCCATTCCAGTGTTTCAGGGTCATCTCTTTCACCTTTCCTGTCTCCATCTCATTCCATGCAGACAGGTCTCCTCTCCTGTTCTCTTTCCTTTGTTACTTCAGGCCTTACTCCAATAACAGCTCTGCTTTGGCTCTAGCTCTGCCTCCTTTTGTTCCCACACTTCCCAGGTTTTAGTTTTTCCCTCTTGCTGTTCACAGAAAAAAGCAGGATCAGGAAAAGGTTTATTTTTAGCATCTCTGAGTGTAACTCAGGAGCTGGAAGAGGGGGAGAGTCAGCCCCAGGCAGCAGCTGCCTCCGTGCTCTCATGCTGCATGTTCTTAGCTCGAGTGTTGCCCAGAGCAGAGCAGCATGTGGGGCTTGTGCCTTGCAGCCGGTGTCAGCCTGGGAACGCCAGGCACGGGAATGTGGGGCTGAGCACGCCGGACTGCCACGGTGATGGGCGGCATCTATAAATGTCCCATCGCAAGGAAGGGTCCATGGTTGCCTGTGTTGTGCAGCTGTCACCAGCCCTGTCTTTGCTCTGGTTTGAAAAGTACATCTGCCTGGATCGTGGAGACGGGGAGGTTCTGGTGGTCCTTCAGGAGCTGCCCTGGCCTGTTAGGTGACCGCTGGAAGACTCAGCCAGGGTCAGTCTGGCCAGTGGAAGAGCAGACGGGTCAGTAACAGATTGTTTATCTCTGGACAACCTCATCCAGAGGACTGGTGCTCTTGCCCTGTTCCCATCGTGGTTTTCTCTTTCTTCCTGTCTACAGGCCAATTCTCACCATGCACGTTCTCCTCTAAACAGTGACTGGGTGTCTTTTACTGCCTCATAGTTCCCTCTGAGGGAACTGCAGGGAACTGTTCCTGTCCTCACTGTGGGACACAAGGATCAATAGGGAACTGTTCTTGCTGTGGAGCAGGAGGAGGTGCAGGTCCATCTGTCCACTGTGGAATAGGAGGTGTAGATCTCTCCACTGGCCACTGTAACTGTGGGTGGAATTAGTCATGAGGATTCTCCAAGAATGGCCCCTAGAGAAGGGAGCGGGTGGTTGTCTGTCTTGGATCGATCTGTGTTGCTACATCTGGGTCCCTTTGTGAGCAGGATTTAACAAAGGCTGATGAGAGGCCTGTTCTGTTTGTCCACTATTCTAAGCCAAACTGAAAACTCCCATTGGAAGCAGCGTGGGAATGCTGGTTTGGGTGATGCTCTTTGGCTGTGCACCCAGTGCACTGCAGCATCTGGATAGAGGCTTTGGCTGTCCTGTTCCTGGAAGTGTCCAAGGCCAGGTTGGATGGGACTTGGAGCAACCTGGTCTAGTGGAAGGTGTCTCTGTCGTGGCAAGGGGGTGGAACATGATGAGCTTTCAGGTCCCTTCCCACCCAAACCATCCTGGGATTCTGTGACTCTCTGAGATTTCACTTACAAAGTCAAAGAGCTGTTACAGTCTCTATCGTCTGCATTGAACAGGAATGAAAGCCAGACCCGTGAGGGACTGATCACAGCAAAATGATCAAAGTCCAGTTTTGCTTTCTGGACTATGAGAAATGGAGAAGACTTGACATATCTCAATACCAGGTCGCTATGGTTAGTTAATTAGCAACCTGTGCTTTCTGTTCTGAATCTATTTCTCTTCAGTTTCTTGCCATCGATTCTTTTTTTTCACTTGTTCATCGGATTTAAGATTGGATTTCTTTCAGTGCCAGGGAGGATGCAGGGTAGCACATGTCTGTCCCGTGTGCAAGCTGGGAAAGCTCGCTGCATTGCCCAAATTTTTGCTTACCCAAAATAGAAATTGTGGCTTGTCTGACAGGAATAGCCCCAGTGAGGCCGGGGAGTGAGGAATCTTGCACCAGGACACGCTGCAGCAGGAGCTGGAGCTCTCAGCAAGACACAGATCCATCCCAGTTCCAGTCAGGTCCAAGAACAAAATAGGGATTGAGGCTCCCCATTGACTGTCAGGCATTATAGCACTCTGGGGAAAAGTGGTTAGAAGTAGGGTTTTTACACTGAAAAATCACATAGCCACAACAGCGGAATTTCTCAGGGTAGCACAGGCTTCACTGATGAGGAAACACGATATGAGCCAGGGCTCTGCCAACCACGGAGGTTGGGTTGGGGGTTAAGGGAGGGCCTCCGAAATTCCTGAGCCTCCCAGCTGCCATTGTAGTCACCAGCCCACCCTTGAGAGCTATTTTGGTGACCACTGCCATGACACAGGAGCTGAAGAATGTGCTCTGAGCGGGAGAGGTCTTTCTGCTCCCTGGAGGCACTTGGATGGAAGCTTTGGTCTTTGCTCTCTGACTGTCACTGCTCCCCTAAGGAACGCTCTGGCTGGGGTAACAAACTCTCTTCTATGGCATTAAGAGGAAGGGTCAGGGCTTCATTTGGGCTGCGTGCATTGAGCCCCAACAGAGCTAGGACTGCCTCAGTCCTGCCATCAGCAAGAGCCACCCAAAGGGTCTGTGCTCTGTCCGCTGCACTGAGCTCTGGTGTTTTGGGTGTGTTGTGGTGCAGTGGGGCTGTTAGAGCATGTTCGCCTGTGCAGGTGTGGTGGAAGTGCGGGGGGTGGGTGTCGTGTGACTGTGTGGCAGCGCTGGGGTGACAGCAGAGGCTGGGCTGTAGGTGGTGGGGCTCAGTGAAGTGGGGGTTGAACTGGATGATCTCCAGAGGTGCCTTCCAACCCCAACTATTCTGTGGCTTTGTGTGCTGAGGTGAGTGGGGAGAACATGTGCTTGTACAGGTGCTGGAAGTGAGTTTGGCTGGGGAGCAGCTGCAGGAATGCGTGTGAGTTGGAGGAGTGCAGCGAGTGCTTGTGTCTGTCAGTTCCCCAGGGTATGTGTGCACGGCAAGGTCCTCTCCTGGAAGTGACATTGGGGGTCACAGACTGGTGGTAGAGCAGGAGAGAGGGTCGGGATGGTGTGTGGGCATTAGCACTGGAATTCTCTCCCCTGTCCTTCAGCAGCTGCTCTGTATTTTCTCCCTCCTCTTCTTTACTCTGTTCTCCTTATTTCTCTCTGATCCTTCTGTTTTCCTCTCAGCCTGTTCAGTGTGCTAAGCCCAGCTCCAGCATGGAGGGTGACTGCGCAGTGCTGTCCCTGCCTGCGGCATGGGACAGCCGGGAAGCGTCCCCGGACCCAGCGGCAGGCGCGACCGGGCCCCCCCGGCACCCCGCACCTCCCCACCAGCACACGAGCGGGGCAGAACAGCCCCGGGGAGACAAGCAGGAACCCGTGGGGTGTCCCTTGTCCCAGGAGCAGCTGCCAGAGACGCCAGAGTGTTTGATCGACTCGCAGCCCATCCCCTTCAGTGAGAACCCCTTTGTGGTGGCCAACCGCAGGGGCAAGGCCACAGGCACGGCTGGCCTGGGGGGGCCCCCCCTAGGCTATGGCAGGGGGGGCGTGCTGAAGACCAGCCTGTACTCCAAGGCAAGCAGCGTGTAGCGTGTGGCATGCACTCACACAGTCGGGCCACTGCACCCTACTAAACCCCGGTGCCGGGCAGCACGGCGCCCGTGGGCCGGTTTCCCCAACCTGTGTGCCCCCAGCGCTGAGTACGGGGGCCATCAGTCCCCAGCGGTCAGTGTGTCATCCTCCAGCCACTAATGCACCCTGGTGATGCACTGCCAAGCCCCGATGAGGGGACAGGATGGCATCTGTGACTTCCCTGCTGTCCCTCGGGGTCTGGCTGGGAGCAGTGGTGTCCCTGCCTGCTCAGCTGGCAGCAGGGAGCTGGCAGGACTAGTAGAAGGTCAGTGCTGGTGCCACACTTCCATTCCTGGGTTTGAACACAGCCCTTCCTAGACATCTGAAAAGCACAGTTGATCCGCAACCCAGGAGCTGCTCCTCCAAGTGACACTATTCAGTAGATTAAGACTTTGGAATTTCAAGGGAGAACTTTGCTTTCTGCTCTGGGAAATCTATTTGTATTTGACATTCCTGCTGTTGCACAGGGGACCTGTGGTGGAGCAGGGACTAGACCCAAAGATACCATCCTCCAGATGAGCACCATGTTGCTCTCCTCTTCTTCCTTTTTCAGCAGCCTTTTGGGAGGTCTGAAAAGCAAAACAACCCCACATAAACAGCCCCATACACAGAGGATAAACCAACCAATCAACAAACCCAACCCTCAGCTATAGTGATCTTGGAGGTGTTTCAGTTCCTTGGTAGGAGTTTCACAAGTGTGTAGCCAGGTGAGCTTAGAGCAAGGTATCTGGAATCTGTGCTCCAATATAAACTTCAGGTCACTTCAGGCTTGGTCTGTCAAAATACTGTTGCCCAAGACTGACTTGAATCAACTGAGCGTGTGCGTGGCTGTGGTATTAGTGACTGGGAGCTGTAGGTTTGCCTAAATAGTTCCCTAAATCCCAAATGACCAGCTTCTACCTTAAGGCATTTGAAATACTTCTGAAACGTGCTCTTCCGTTCCGCAGTCGGAGTGCAGGTGGTTCCTGGGACGCTGCTCTCTGCTCAGCTCTTGGGCCGAGCTGTCGGCCGGCTCAGCTGAGCGTCGGTGCCAGAGGTTCCTCTGGAAGCGAGGAGAGCCCTATCTCCCTCCAGCCAGGAATGGCTTTTTTTTGCTCAGTGTCTGTGCAGCAGGAGGTTTGCCTGAACCGTGACCCTGCCTGTGAGTGCTGTGAGGAGTCAGGGAAGAGGATTCCTGGGACATGCTGTGAGGCAGACCCTATAACCTGATCCAGCTGGCCTCGCAGGGCACTGGGATATGATCCTGGTTCCAATGTTTAACGTCGTTCTCTTGCTGTTTCTGGTGCTTTTTGGCATGTGCCAGCTGCTGCTGGGCCCTGCTAACCTTGCTCCCTGGGGAAGGGCCGTGGCTGGTTGTCCAGGGTGTCCCACGCCTCCTGGGCTGTACAGAAGCCCTCCTGCTGCAGAGTAACACTCGAGCTTTGTCTTGAGCTTTGTCTTCTCTCTTTCAGGCTCCTGTGGGCGAGTCTGGGACAGGAAATTCCAGGCGTGAAACCCCCTATTCTCCCAGTAATCCACAGGTGAGACTGTCCCCAGGACAGGTGATATGGGAAAGGCAGGGAGGCACTTCAGGGATAAAGAACAGAGGTAGCTGAGGGCAATTTCCATCCTTGAGTGACACCCTCAGGGTGGAGGGGATCCATCACAGCAGGCAACCAGAGAGCAAGAGAAGAACTCCCTCCTTCAAAATGTCTCAGGGAGCCAAGATGGTAATTAGCTGTTCATAAATAAGCTCTGAGGGGTACCTTAATTGCAGGGTGATGAGGAGGGGCTACAACATGTAGTTGTGAGTTTTTTGGGAATGTTCTCACCAGTGCCTTGTGCAGAGATTGTTTAATTCTGGCAACTGGTATGTAGTAAGAAATGGAGGAGTCAGGATTTGGAAAGTAATCTTGTGTCTGTAAACCAGGGCTGCCCACTGCTGCCCAGGCTTGCAGAGGATCCCTGGTTCTGTGTGTGACACTGGAGGTGACCCACGTGAACTGCTGGGCAGGAGGTGGAAGGGTCCTGCTGCAGCCAGTTCTAGGTGACCCTGCCGTCAGGGAGTGATTTGCTACAGCTCCTTGCTCAGGGGATTTTCCTCTGGAATGGGAAGTGTCTTTATTTCTTGTAACTCCTGATTATTTTTTCTTTATAAATATTACCTCTTCTCCCTGGACACTCGTATTCCTTATATGATCTCTGAACTTTCCTTTTCAATATCTGAGTCTTTGATCCCCCTGTCCATCCCATGGCAGGAGGTGTCACAGCTCAGTGAGCTGTGAGCCTTTTGAAGTTAAATGAACTTAAATAGATTTTTAAATTTTCCCTTTACAGTCATTGTCTGCTACTGGGTTTTATATTGGGAGCTGGAGTGAACTGCCACTCGTACTTTGTTCTCTGTCCTTATTCATTTTGGGTCTGTTGCGTTCATTTTGTAGTCCAGCTGTTCTCCAGCTGCTCTCCCCACCAGCTCTGGCACTTCCCTGGTCTTCAGTGAACCATTTCAGTTCTCGGAGCTGGACAGGAGCTCTTGAGGTGAACAGAATCACCTTGGGGTGAGGTGACTGCTAACACAGGCTTAGGAAAAGGGTCAGGACCATGTAGGAAGCAGTAGGAGCAGCACTTCAGTCCATCTTCTGTTGCTTCTCAGCCTGTCTCCCTCAGTTCTTGGATAATTTAGAATTGAGTGTTCATCAGGAACACAGCAACATTAGAAGATACTGTCTGTTATAGCTAAACTATTTCAATGCACTTTGTTCCAGCTGCGTTTCCCTATTTGCATTTCTGACAGCAGCTGGGTTATTTGTGAGTTTTCCTTTTACCACAAGTGCCAATTTTCTTTGAGATTGGTTTTCATAGAATCCCGGGATGGTTTGGGTGGGAAGGAACCTTTGAGACAATCTCATCCCAGCCCCCTACCATGGGCAGGGACACCTTCCGCTATCCTGATTGCTCCAAGCCCTGTCCAACCAGGCCTTGGACACTTCCAGAGATGGGGCAGCCACAGCTTCTCTGGGCAACCTGTGCCAGGGCCTCACCACCCTTGAAGGAAAAAATTTCTTCCCAAAATCTCATCTAATCCTGTCTCTGTCAGCGGGAAGCCATTCCCCCTTGTGCTGTCGTTCCAGGCCCTTGTCCAAAGTTCCTGTCCAGCTCTCTTGGGAGCCCTTTAAGGCGCCGGAAGGGGCTCTAAGGTCTCCCTGCAGCCTTCTCTTCTCCAGGCTGAACACTCCCAGATCTCTCCTTGTCTGGGGATTAGGAGTCTTGACCTTCAGGTTGTTGCTCTAGAGCAGAAGCTCCGAGGAATTTTGTCTCTTATTCTCCAGCTCCATCAATTTTTAATGTTAATTCTTTGGTTTCAACATCTTGTAGTCTAGCCAGAATTTATGGGCTTATTTCAGAGAATTCCTTGAGGGAAATGGAATCCTTTGTCCTGAGTTGGCATTGTGATGGTCATGCCTGGCCTCAAGTTCTGCAAGGGGGTGGGGGGAGGCAGGAGGTGTTTGTGGTGGATCTGTGTGTGCTAAGCAGGGCAGAGGGACTTCCCCCATGGTGGGGATCCCACCAGCTCCAGCTGCTGCAATCTCTCTGCTTCTCTCCGGCGGAAAACCCAGTCTCTCCGTTTTCTCTCCCGTTCTCTCCCCTGCCGATGCCCCTCTCCAGGTGCCCGCAGCCCCCCGGCCTCCTCACCTGGCCGGCAGGGAGACGCGCTTTGTAAGTGCTGTTGGTGTGCGGTGTGCGCTGCTTCTCCGGCTGCTCCCGCTGCCCGCGCCCCCTGCTCTGGCCCCACGTCCCCGTGGGGGCTTGGGACTCCCCTGGGGCTCCCCTGGGGCTCACTGGGGGAGCAGCACCCTGGTGGCGCCCGAGGCACGAGGGGCTGCTCCCTGTGAGTCGCTGCTGTGATGGCACCTGCGAGCGCTTTGGGCAGGAGCTGCGGTGGGATGGCTTTGCTCGGGCTCGGGGGCAAGTGCGGAGGGTGGGGATATGCCCAGGGAATGTGCCGTGGGCCAGGAGCAGGGGATATGCCCAGGGACCAGGAGCTGGGGATGTGAGCAGGAGACAGGAGCAGGGACTGTGACCACAGGCCAGGACCTGGAGATGTGCCCAGGAACCAGGAACAGGGGCTGTGCCCATGGGCCAGGATTATCCCAGAGCTGGGGTCAGAGTTTGGAGATGTGCAGAGAGCTGGAGGGCCTCCTTACATAGCAGAGGTGCTGGGAGAGGCTCTTGGAGGTGGACTCTGGCCTGTCCTCGCCCGAAGAAGCAGGTATGGGGGGGGCAGGGGTTCTGTGGGACGTGGAGCTCCCCACACAAGGTGGGCAGTGGGGCAGGGGTAAACTAAAGGCTTTCAGGGTGGACTCCAGATTTACCCCTGTATTTCTGTTTGCAGGCTTCCATTAACTTCATTACCTCGCAGGATGACAGTAAATCAGTGAGTACAGCTGCCGTGAGACCTGACTGTGGTGTCCCTGTGCATCCCCTAGCACATGGAGCTTGTCTCTTCCTCCTGTTGGCTCCTATTCTGTCTCCTCCAGTCCTCCACTATGTCTCAAGTTTGTACAAATGCATCAGGTCTTAAATATGGTCCATCTGAAAACCCAACACAACTGGTTTTATACAGCAGCTTTTACTCCTGTTTTCCCTCGCAGCTTCGCCTCCTGCAGGTTTTGCTGGCTTACCCAGTTGCTGCTGCCATTTTCTGTAGTTGAAGATGCTTTGTTCACTTTCACACAACATCCAGCAGTGGTGGTGACATCTAGAAGTTTCAGACTCTTGCCTCTGCTCCAATAACTGCGTTTCTAGTCAGAGCTCTGACTCGGTCTAGTTCACTTCCATCCACAGCTTCTGCCAATTCCCATTCCTGGCTGACGTTTCCCTACTTCCATCCCTGGTGCTCACATTTTCCGAGCTTACCATACCCTGCAAACCCCTGTAGCTGCTGCTGGTATGGCAGGTGCTTCCTTGTGTCCTGGCCATCTCTGTAATCCACTGGTCCTGTGTAAGCCTTCTTTGGCTGAGTCTTTTTGGTGTTGGCTCCAAGAGCTCTCCCTGCCAGCAGCTGGAGCAGGCAGCACAGCGGAGGAAAGAAGCGGGGGTGCATGGATTTGCATGGATTTGTTTATTCACCTGCATGGCAGACACCTCACTGCCCTAACTGCTCATTTTTCTTCTCTCTTTCTCCCTCCCCTTCTCTTCTCTGCCTTTCCCCATCCTGTCCTGGGGCATTGGCATGAGCAGACCAAGCCTGGCGTCATTCAGCCTCTCTCCCGCGTGCGACAAAGTGCTGCCTCACACTGTGCGGAGGAGGGGGACAGCCCCAACCCCTTCCAGCAGCCCGAGCCATGCTTCAGGATCCACAGCTCTGTAAGTGGCCTGGGGTTTCCTCCCTGAAAGCCGTGTGTCTGCCCTGGGTGGCTGTAGTGCCACGTGTTGTGGGGGCAGGACACCCTCCCAGAGGTGACGCTGTGCTTTGATGACCATGTGCCTGAGCTAAGGCTGGTGGTGTCCGTGCACCGATCTGGGCTCCCTGAGAAGGAACCCACATTCCTCACAGACAGAGCTAGGTCAGTGCATCCTGTTTATTTCTGTGGGCCTCCCCAGCTGCCCCATGGCTCCATGACCCTGTCCCAGGAGTTTGCGCTGCTGAAGCTTTTGTGGCCAAAATCCCCAGAGCAGATACAGGTTTAGAGCCATATCTGTGAGGTGTTGAATTCTGTGGAGACATAAATCTTGCAGAACCTTTGTTGATGTCTGGCACCTTGGAGCAAAAGCCGATACCATCCTGCCAATGGGTTTTAAGGTTTGCAAAATGATTGGTTTTGAAAGGTTCATATTCCTGGGGCTGTTTGTTGATGGGAGAGAAAAATTCAGGTATTTTGGTCTTTGTCATGACAGAAGACCTGTGTTCCTCCAATATAAAAGTGGAAGGAATAGTGGAAGGTGTCCCTGCCCATGACAGGGGGGAAGGACTGGATGGGCTTTAAGTCCCTTCCCACACAAATCATCCTGGGTGAGATTCCATGAATCCAGCCCTTCTCTCCCTATTGGAGCTTGTACAATGTGATACCAAAATGGAGACCTGGTTTGCAGGCAAACAGCTGTACAGGATCCATGGAATTGGACAAGGTTCACATTTTACAGTCTCTTCTGATCTCACTGTGCTATCCTTTAGCCCATGCAGGAGCATCATCAAACAGCATAATTTAGCCCTAGTCCAGGACTAAGAAAAACCAGAAAGGCCTGGAATTGGATTAGTGCAGCTGGAGGGTTGGAGGGGTGAACAGCTAAAGGGGATTTACTTTCCAGCAGAAGGAAGGTTGTGGTGTCATTGCCCCCCACCCCTTTCATTTCTGTGATGCTTTGAGCAGGTGTCCCCAGTGCTGCTTCCCCCTAGACCTGGCAGGAGGGGTCACAGGGAAGGTGGGTGAGGAAAGGACCAGCAAAGACAGTGACAAGCAGTAGGAAGGTCCCCTCAGGGCTTGTCAGATGTTTCTCAGTAAGTTTAATTCTGCAAAGGGAAAATTTGAGATCAAAGGCAGATCTCCTCCAGATCACAGATCCGTGGATCAGATCGTGGAACCACAGGGTGGTTTGGGTTGGGAGAGACCTTAAAGACAGGGACACCTTCCACTAGAGGGAGTCTTGTTCAGCCCTAGAGTCAGAGTCAATGTGTAGCTGTCCTGTTCCACCCAAAAAGCCGTGATTCAGGTAGGCACTTGCTGGTTGAATTGGGTGGAAATCCTCAAGGACTGGGACAGCAATGTGCCTTTGGCCAAAGGATCTGTCACAAGATTCTTACCAGGTCAGTGAAGACCTGTGCCACCAAAAGTACCATTCCTTCACCATCCAGGCAATAGAGTGGGGCTGTGACCCTCGTGCTGCTGTGTGTAGTCTGTGTGCAGTGCTCTGCTCCTTGTGTTCCTGCCCAAGGCTCAGGAGTAGCCTTCGCAGGGCTTACACATTCCTTACGTGTTCCCTAACATATTCCTTTCCATTTCCCACTCATCAGGCTCTGCGGGCCAAGAGCTGGGCTGTGTTTCCCCCGTGTGGGTTTTTTCCACCCCACCTGTGCTCACCTTTACCTCCTGTCTGTCCCTGTAGCAAAAACCATCGCCACCGTCGCCACCCTCCCCCGACGAGGTCCCCATCAATGTCAAGCAGGCCTACAAGACCTTCGCAGCCGTGCCCCTGTCCCACCCACTGCTCGGGACACAGGTAACTCGAGCTGCTGGGGGTAACAGCACAGGTGTGAGCAGCCAGAGGTGAGAAGGAGGTGATGATTTGTTCCCTCCAAAAAAAGCTGCTGTAGAGGAGAGACGTGTTGAGGTCCTGTGGAAGTTGGAGTCTGTTCATGAT
Source organism: Lycocorax pyrrhopterus obiensis (assembly GCA_014706295.1). NCBI lineage: Eukaryota > Metazoa > Chordata > Aves > Passeriformes > Paradisaeidae > Lycocorax > Lycocorax pyrrhopterus. The sequence goes on along the minus strand of JACSVZ010000044.1, from coordinate 103,326 downwards.
GCAGATGGTCATCCTGGCAGAGTCCTGTCTGTATCAGGTCCTGGAAGCTCGTGGAATCTCATGGCGTTGTTATTCTCCCCAGACATTGGGGTACTGATGTACAACCATGCTGTTCTCATGCAAAGGAACTCTGAAATTTCAGACAACAGGGCCACGCTAAACCTGTGCTGAGATATTTTTGAATAGATTTTGATCTTCAGTGTAACTCTTCCTTTTCCCTTCCGTGTAGTTGAATCATGGAACACTCTGGGCTAGGTGAGGCCTTGGAGGTCACTGCCTCAGTCCCCCATGCAAAACAGGGCAGCCTTGGGTGTTAGAATCATAGAATCCTGGAGCATCCTGAGTTGGAAGGGACCCACAAGGATCATTGAGTCCAGCTCAGGACACCCCCAGGAATCCCACCATGTGCCTGAGAGCATTGTTCAAATGCCTCCAAAGTTGTAGGAGGTTGCTCAGGCCAATCCACTCGAGTTCTGAATTCTGAATTAGTTTTTGGAGTGTGTTTGGATAAAGCCAGAGGTCATCTCCTTGCTCTCTTCTGGTGGGTCCTTTTAGTTTGTCTAATTATAAAACTTTCTTCTTTTCCATAACTCATTTGCAATTCTCAGTTTACTCCTATGGATTCCTGGTTCACAGATGGATTTTGTGGATCAGTTTCCTCCCCCTGTAGTTCTACTCATCCAGTATTCTGTTATGCATCCCAGTTAATACAGATTTCATTCTTTTTGATGGCATCTCTGCTTCTTCAAAGTAAATTTTGGGTGGTTTTGTCTTTGATGTAAGCAAAGTGTGAGTGAGCTCCCGCCACCTCCTGTGAACCCCCTCCAGCTCTAGCTCAGCCCCTGCTCCTATTTTGTGCCTGTTTCCCATGTTTTTCAGTTTCTGCCCTTTCAGAAGTTGTCACACCTTGTTCTGTTTAACCCTCAATTTAACATAAATCCTCATTCCTGACGATTGCTAAACCTTATTAAATCTGTGCCAATTCTGGGACAGTTTCGGGAGCCTGTGTCGTCTGGTCTGGCCTTGGGGACACGTTGAGGGAGGATGGTTGGGGACTGGCTGGAAACTTTCTTTTTAGAACATGCCTGTTTCTCTCTGTTCTTAGGAATTGTCTGGTCAGAGCAGCACAGAAAACACCAAAATGGCCTTGGAGGTGAGCGCTGGGGCTGGGGCTGGAAGGAAGGTGGGAGTCACGGGGGCTGTGGATGGGGACATGGGGTCACAGTGTGGGAGGGCTGGGGAGGAGGAGGAGGAGAGTGGGGGGCAGGTGGCAGAGTAAGGATTGGGGTGACATGGGGATGGTGCCATGGCTGGGTGACCCGTGGGCAGCCTGGGGTGGCTGGGTGGCCTGTGGGCAGTGGTGTGGCTGGGTAGCCTGTGGGCAGCCTGGGGTGGCTGGGTGGCCTGTGGGCAGCCTGGGGTGGCTGGGTGGCCTGTGGGCCGTGATGTGGCTGGGTGGCCCATGGGCAGTGGTGTGGCTGGGCGGCCCATGGGCAGTGGTGTGGCTGGGCAGCCTGTGGGCAGTGGTGTGGCTGGGCAGCCTGTGGGCAGCCTGGGGTTGCTGGGTGACCCGTGGGCAGTGGTGTGGCTGGGTGGCCTGTGGGCAGCAATGTGGCTCTTGCAGGTGGCCGCACACAGCCCTGGGGGACAGCACAGCCCTGAGCAAAGGTCCTTCCGTGAGAGGCAGAAGTATTTTGAGATTGAGGTGAAGCAGCAGCACCTGGACAAGCCTCCCAAGCGTGTGTCCTTGGTGGGGGAGGATGACCTGAAGAAAATGAAAGAGGAGGAAGGTACATAGGAATATGTGCACAGAAATTTGTCCTGTTAAGTGATTCCTTTCTTGTGGAAACGCAGCACTTCCAGAAGCCCATGGGTGGTTACTGTAAGGCCTGGGAATAATTTGAAGTAAGTGAATGTTGAAGAATTCTGTGGATGCTCCACTGATACTTTCTGGGTTGGAGGAAGTGCTGTAGTTTCAGGGTGTCCTGTATCATGAAATCACAGAGTGGATTGGGTTGGAGGGTCTTTAAAGCTCACTCAGTCCTGCCTCCTGCCATGGGCAAGGCCACCTTGCATTAGACCAGGTTACTCCAAGCCCCATCCAACCTGACTTTGGACACTTCCAGGGATGGGGCAGCCACAGCTTCTCTGGGCACCCTGTGCCAGGACCCTCACAGGGAAGAATTTGTTCCCAAGATCTCATCTAACCCTGCCCTCTGGCAGTGGGAAGCCATTCTCCCTTGTGCTGTCACTCCAGGCCCTTGTTCAAAGCCTCTCTCCAGGTCTCTTGGAGCCCCTGTAGGTACTGAAAGCCTGCAATAAATTCTCCCTGCAGCCTTCTCTTCTCCAGGCTGAACAATTCCAGCTCTCACAGCCTGTCTCCAGAGCAGAGGGGCTTCAGCCCTCACGTATTCCCATATCCCTCCTCTGCACTCCCTGCAGCAGCTCCACGTCTGCAGTTGGTAAACCCTTCAGTAACATTTTTAAAGCTGCTGCAGACAGTGAGTCTGTGCCAGCTGCACCCTCACACAGGACTGGCAGCAGAGCTCTCAGACTCTCAGTCCTCACTGTGCTGCTTCAGGTTTGCAGTAGGAGGTAAATTGCTGCTCTCGTTTTTGATGTAATTTCCTCCTGCTTGGGAGTTGTTTTAGGAGGTTGTGAGGAACAATGTGAAGTGGAAGAAAGAGTTTTTACTGAACTCTCCAGCCACTCCTCTCCAAATCATACCTGGACCTGGCATTGTGCTGTCCCAGCTGTGGAACCTGACATTTGCTCTGGTTAAATTTCATGCTATCCATGGTTGCCCAATGCTCTAGCCTGTCTGGATCCTCCTGCAAGGCCTCATGGCCCTTGAGAGAGTCACCAGCACCTCCCAGTTTGCCATCATCAGGAAAATGTTACTGTTGCATTCAGCTCCCCCAGCCAGATAAAAGTATTAATAAAAATCTGGCCCAGAACTGGCCCCAGGCCTGAGCCCTGAGGAACACCCCTGGGGACTGGTAACCTGCAGGACACCTGCCTCAGAGAGCCACCTGCTCTGTCTCCTTGTGTTCCTGACCCTCTTGTGACTTGCGTTCACCAGCGTAATGGTTCCCAGGGCCGCTGCCATGTGTGGGACCCATCACCCCAGGCCTTGGTTCCTCCAGAAGGCCAGTGGGGAGATGCAGACTCCCAGGGCTGTTCCCTCTGGGAAAAGGGCAGAAGAGACTGTACTCAGTTTCCAGTTTGAGAATGAGAACACTGGGCATGAGGAGCTGCTGGAAGTCTGCCCCTAGAGTGTCCAGGAATGGAAGTTTGGTGGATAAGGAAGGAGGGACTGAGGAAATGATGCAGTTTGTTTCATCTGAAGCATTAGTGGAAGTATGGAGGAACAAAGGTGTCCATGGAGAGGGAATGGACTGAACCCAGCCCAGACTTGCAGGGATGAGGAGCATAAGGACCTGCCCAGAGGTCCCATCCTTGGGGGGTTCAGTGTAAGGACCTGCCCAGAGGTCCCATCCTTGGGGGGTTCAGTGTAAGGACCTGCCCAGAGGTCCCATCCTTGGGGGGTTCAGTGTAAGGACCTGCCCAGAAGTCCCATCCTTGGGGGGTTCAGTGTAAGGACCTGCCCAGAGGTCCCATCCTTGGGGGGTTCAGTGTAAGGACCTGCCCAGAGGTCCCATCCTTGGGGAGTTCAGTGTAAGGACCTGCCCAGTGGTCCCATCCTTGGGGGGTTCAGTGTAAGGACCTGCCCAGAGGTCCCATCCTTGGGGGTTCAGCAAATGCTCTGTGGTGTCAGCTGGCTCCTGTCTCCCTTGGCAGCCCGCAAGCTGCAGCAGCAGCGAGCCCTTCTGCTGGAGGAGGAAGCCGAGGAGGATGAGGAGGTGAGGCAGGTGCCTGAGGCTGTGCAGTCCAGCATCATCATCGAGGGCGTCGAGTACAAGGTCGAGAGGCTGAACGGAAGGGGCATCCAGGTTCCAGCAGCTCGGTAAGACAGGAGCACAGGCAGCCCTGTACCACCCACATGTCAGAGGATGGAATGTCAGGAATTCTCAGGGAAGGGGGCTGGGCAAGATTTCTTCTTCAGCATAGAAGAGGCCAAGTTTTCCAGCTCGCTCTTGTCAGGGAACAGCTCCTTCAGCTGTGCTCAAGGATATGTGGAGAGGTTGATTTTTAGAGAGAGATGGTTCAAGATAAGGTGAATGATAAAGTGATACTAAAACAGGTTTGGGGTTTTTTTTAGACTTGGCCTTCAGGTTACCTTGATGTTTTTTTCCTAATTCTTGGGCATAGAACTGAGGAATGAGAAAAGGGTTCTCAAAGGCTCCAGATAAATTAAGAATGCACTGGAGCGAAGCTGAAGCTGTCCTTATCTGTCTTTGAAGTCTTTGAGACAGACATTCTCCTCTCCACAAACACTTTTCAGTCACAGTGGCAGAACACACCCTGGCCTGTGGAATCTCATTTCTCTCTGTTGTTTCTGCCCAGTCTCATTTGAGGAACTTCTCACATAATGATGCCCTGAGACTTTCCTTGCCCCTTCTGTGCTGAGGCAGCTCCAAGGAAGAAAGCATTCATATATGCAGCTCCTTGGTTCTCTGGGAAATCCCACTTTTCCCTCCTGATTTCATACTGAAACACAGGATGCTGAAGAACAGGAAGGCTGGATCCATCAGATGACTTTCAGTTGCTTATTATTTACGCTTGAATGCAGGGGAGGCAGTGGAAGAGACTGAAGTTGTGTTTCTTGAAGTATTTCTCACGCTGGAAGAGAAACTGAAATTTAATTAAAATAAACTTGAGTAGTAAAAATCAGGGCTGAGTGTCAATATAAACTGAACACCCTCAGCTCTCCCAGCCAGGTTCCAGCCCTCAGAGCAGCTCCATGGCCCATCTCGTGGAAGAACTTGTAATGATCAAATTAATCTGTTAATGAAGGTATAAAATCAGGATCATGTGACTAGTGTTTCCAAGGTGAATCTTTCTTGGGCTCCTCTGTTTGCAGTCCCTTTGTGCCACATCTAACAAACCCAAGTGTGAGGTCCAAGTTCTCGGGACTGAAGGGTAAGATCTAGAGGAAAAGAAAGCCCAACAAATATTTTTATTAGAAAAACTGAGGAAAAACTTCTGTGTGTGTGTGTGTTAGTGGCTGGCTGACCTCCTGCTGCAGGAAATGGGCTCTGATATCAGTGTGGACATCTAGGAGATCCCCATGGGAATGCTCACAGCAATGGTGGACGAGCTGCTGAGCAAAGCCATGGAGGGGTGTGACTTCACCCTGAACCTGTTGTTGCTTTCTGGGGGTGGACCTGTCCCACCCTTCGCTGGGTGTGCAGCCTGTGGTGCTGCAGCTCACAGGGTTTTTTTCTCCAGGCCCTTGGAGCACAATGAGAACAGCAGCTCACAGAGGAATTCCCTGGAAGAGGGGATCAAGTCTGAGCAGAGAACCAACTCCATGTCGGGGTGAGTGGGGCAGCTGGGGCAGGGGCTGGATAGTTCCTCCTTTTTTAGCAGCCAGGGGCTGCAAAGGAAGGATTTGGTGGAGGAAGAGAAACTGATCAGACCCAACTTCATAGAATCCCAGGATGGGTTGGGTTGGAGAGACCTTCGAGATGATCTAGTTTCAACCCCCTGCCATTCGGGGGTTGCTCCAAAGACAGTCAGTCCAAGCCCCCTCCAGCCAGAAACTCCTTACAAGAAACTTGCCTGTGTTCTGTGTCCTCCCACACCCCACGGCACCCTGTGGATGTGGCACTGAGCAGGTGATTGGAGCTGCCACTGCCAGGCAAGGGAGCTGTGGTGGCCCCGGCCAGCCTCCCTCTCACCGCTTCTCTCTCTGCCCAGGCTGAGCCCGTCACTCCTGGGCACGGCGGATCCCGGGGCTCCGGTGCGGACAGCCAAGGCCGAGCGGCGGCACCAGGAGCGGCTGCGGATGCAGAGCCCGGAGCTGCTGAGCGGGCAGGAGAAGGAGCTGTCTCCAGCAGAACGCCGGGCTCTGGAGGCAGAGAAACGGGCCATGTGGAGGGCAGCACGGTGAGCCAAAGCTTCACTGCTCCTGCGCTGGGCCAGAGCAGGGGAGCTGTGTGTGTCTGGGGCCTAAAGGGAGTAAAACCAGGGAATAAGGGACCCTTTCAAAGGCAGATGTTGAGGGAGGTTATGTAGGATCTGTTCAAGCAGTGCAAAGCACTGGTGGCTTGGCTGAGCTTGTCCACTTCTGTCAGCACACCCAGAGGAGAGAGCGCCCAGGTTCCCACAGTGCCTGCACGCCCGTGGACACGGGGAGTTCGTGATGAACACTGCCACAGCTGTGTGTTGTGGTGGGTGTGTTCCTTCCCTCAGCCTTCTTCCTAACCCATGTAAAACGGTGTTACTGAAGCTGCAAGGTCACGTATCCAAAACAGAAAATGGAATTTCGTATTTCCAGTGTTGCTGGGCTGGAAATTGTGGTGCAGCCAAGACACTGGCAGGATGAGGCCATTCTTACCCACATGAGCTGTTTCATCAGCTATGAAAGAGTGACTAAAAATTGTTCTGGAAGAAAGACTTCCTTACTCAGAACTTAAGACTTGAAGCTAGTCCAGGCATTTACTGTGTCATAGAATTCCTTCCAAAAATTAGTCAGGCTGCTCCTGTAACTAATGATAGTTTTTCTTCTCCTGATATTCCTGTAGGAGACGTTCAAAGGACAGTCTGAACTGTCTCTTTTGGGGTTTGGATGAGGCTTAGAGAGGAACAGGGTTTTAGATAAGACTGGAGGGATCACTGTGAACTGTGATTCCACTTCGCAATTCCAGTGTTTGTATTTGATATGGATGATCATGGGGCTGTTGTTCCTGGGTGATCATGGGGCTGTTGCTCCTGGGGAGGCTCCGAGAACGGAGAAATGCAAAGCGGATCCTCAGTGAGAGCTGGGCTGATGTTCTGGGGCTTTAAGCAAATTTCCTCAGAGATTAGCGTCTCACATCTCACCAGGATGGTTCGGGTGAGAAGGGACCATCACAACCATCCAGTCCCACTCCATGCCATGGGCAGGGACACCTTACACTAGACCAGGCTGCTCCAAGCCCTGTCCAACCTGGCCTGGAACACTTCCAGGGATGGGGCAGCCGCAGCTTCTCTGGGCACCCTGTGCCAGGGCCTCCCCACCCTCACAGAGAAGAATTTGTTCCCAAGATCCCATCTAACCCTGCCCTCTGGCAGTGGGAAGCCATTCCCCCTTGTGCTGTCACTCCAGGCCTTTGTCCAAAGTCTCCCTCCAGCCATCTTGGAGCCTCTTTAGGGACTGCCTTGCTCTGCCATGTCCTTCCTTATGAGGTTGGAGAGACCACCGAGTTCCTTGTGCTGCAGGTGCTCAGAGAGGGTTGTAATCACACATCTCTGTCTCAGGAAAAGCTGTCAGTGTGAAATAGAGCCAAAACCAGCCATCACTGTGACCATGTGCGAGCACCACAGTGTCAGACATCCTGCACAGACTTATTCTTGGTCTTCAGACCTCCTGCCAGGCCTCTCCTGGAAATCCACATCACTGTGCTTGGAGAGGGGTAGTGCCCAATCTGCCATCCCTTCCCAGTGAGACATGCAAGAGTTTCACTCCCCTGTGCCTCCGCTTCCCAGGTTCATTCCTCCCATGATGGGGAAGGCTTTCTGAGATCTGTCAGCTCTGATCCATGCCTAAGCATGACTGTATCCGAGGAATGCTGTAATAGAAGCTTTGTTTAAGATGGGTGTCAAAAGGAGAAACAGGATGTTGCCCATGAAGAGTTTTGGAAGCAGAGTCCGTGCAGGGACACCGCTGATGTCCCAGGTGTGCAGCTCCAGTCTCGGGACTCTGCTCTTCCAGGAACTTGGCGTTGCCAGCAGATAAACCTGAAAAATGCTGGGAGGGGAGAGGATGGCTTTAGGTGATGTGATGATATGGTTTGCTCCTGTAATGTTACTGTTTATCTGCCCATGGTCTTGGGCCAGCTAGGATATGGCTGGAGTTGCTCAGGGCACAGTAAAAGTTTCATGTGGCACTGTAGGAGGGTTATTGAGTGTGGAGCACCATGGGTTTGTCCACTGTGGGCAGAAGAGAGACCTCTCATCCCAAACCTTCAATCTCTTTTTGTCCACGGCAAATGAGGCTAGCGAAAGAAGAGCCTTCCCAAGGAGGGAATACCTGTCAAGGAGAAGCTGCTTGAGCTGTCAGATCCAGCCTTTCTGGGTATAAATTTGGTAGACCAGGGCTTCACTTCCACTTTGTTTCCAGTGCTGAGGCACAGCTTTTTGTGCAGTTCTTGGAGAAGTGCCTGACTGATGCTTTGGGCAGGAATCAGTCACCCTAATGTGCTCCTTTTTGTAAGACAAGGAGGGACTATTCCCTGCTGCCACAGATCTCCCAGGAGGATCCAGTGGTCTCAAGGTCTCTCTTCCCTAGCTCTGGAACGGGCACAATGATGTGATCAAGTCCTGTCTCCAGAGGCCCCTGTGCTGCACAGGGAATTCTGCGCTGCCCCACACACGGAGCTCAGCCCCACTAATCCATGTTCTCTCCAAGTGCTGCTGGGTTTGTTCCTCCCTTTCTAATCTCCTGTCTTCTGCTTCTTTCCAGTTCTCTGCTCTGTGCTATCACTCGTGACCCCATCAGTTTGCACCTACTTGGGCTTTCCTTGTTCTCCCTGTGTCATCAGTGCTCTGCCAGGATGTGTGATGCCCCTCCTTCCCCCCCCCCCCCCGGCACGCCTCGTGCTGTGTTGAGACACACACAGAGACCCATGTTACACACGTGTTCTGGGCACACACAGCCTGGCACAGAGTCATGGAATCATGGAATAGATGGGTTGGAAGGGACCTTAGAGCTCGTCTGATTCCACCCCCTGCCACAGGCAAGGACACCTGCCACTATCCCAGGTTGCCTTGGACACTTCCAGGGATGGGGCAGCCACAACTTCTCTGGACAGGCTGTGCCAGGGCCTCACCATCTTAACAGGGACGGATTTGATATCGATATTTCATCTAACTCTGCCCTCTGGCAGTAGGAAGCCATTCCCCCTTGTCCAGCACTCCAGGCCCTTGCACTGCAGGAAGAGGGAGGTTCAGAGGCACTGGTGCACTCCAAGGGGCAGGTGCCCGGCCAGGCCTGTGGGCATTTGGGCAGTTTTCCTCCCCCACACATGCTGGTTTAGGGACATGCTCACCCTCAGTTACATGTGTCCCAGGACAAAAACTGTGTGTTATGCTTGGCCATTTTGTTCCCCTTTTCCCATGGTCCAGCAGAGGTGCATGGCACACATGACCAGCGTACGCTGAGAGACTGTCCCACGTGTGGCACACACCCACCCGTGCCCCACACCCCTCAGGCTGACTCACACCCACACACACTTTACCTCACAGCCTTTCCCATGGGTCTGAAGTTGTTCCTGGTCCCCTCCCAGCACAGGGGGAAGGCAGCTCTGGATGTGGAGGCTCTGAGGCTGATGCTCCTGGGCACAATCCCAGATTGCCCCCAGGGGTTCCTGCTGCCTCAGCAGTGGTGAGGGTTGGGCAGGATCAGGTCTGGGACCCAGTTTAGCCAAGGCTGCCCCTGTGTCAGACCCGTATTTCCCTTCACCAGGGTATGTTCCTGTATCTGTTTCTTTCTTTTCCTGTGCTTGTCTGCTGCAATGTTCATCACCATCATCTCTTCCTCTTCCTCCTCCTCCTTCTCCTTTTCCTTCTCCTGCTCCTCCTCCTCAGATCCTCAGCTCTTGAAGACAGTATTAAACAGTACGAGCAGGATCTGGCCAGGAAGCTGTACCAGTCCCGGCAGTGGGCACCTGCTCCTGGGGCCAGGCCAGCTCAGATGTCTAGCCCAGTGCAGAGTCACGCCTCAAGAATTCCTGGGTCAGGAGGCCAATCCAGGTGTGCACAGCCCCCTCCCCACAGCTGCATGCTCCTGTCTGTGTCCCTGTGCCCCACTGGGGCCTCCTGGGGCAGGAGGACGTGGGAGTGGTCCCCCATGTCCATTGCCCAGAGAACAAGGGGGGATGCTGGGGCTGTCTGATGGGGAGAAAGGAACAGATGTCTCTGAGGGCTGGGCCCACTTTTCCACAGCTATTTCACAGAATCCCAGAGTGGGGTTGAAGGCACCTTAAAGATCATCTTTTTCCACCCCCCTGCCATGGGCAGGGACACCTTCCACTAGACCAGGTTGCTCAGGGTCCCATCCAGCCTGGCCTTTCATGATCTCCTGATGGCTGAGGAGGGTTAAGGTGCAACACACTGAGCACAGAAGAGAGTAAAGCCCCCCAGGACTGATCCTGCTCGTGTGATTCTTGCAGTTCTGTCCCCAGCTCAGGTCACTGTGCTGTTCTGTGGCACCTCTGGGACTGCCCACGGCTTCTTAGTGTGTTGATCCATAGCTTCAGGCTCTGTCTGTTTGGCACATGTGATGACGTGTGTTTTGGGATGGCAGCCAACCCAGCTGTCCTCCTGCCTGCCTCGGGGACCCTCGGGGGCTTTGTTCCACCCATCCGCGCTCAGCCCGTGGGCTCCGGCACTGCACTGCTGCACACAGATGGCACGTGTCCCCTCACCGACAGGGCAGTAACTGATGGCTTTTTCTCCCAACCCCATTCCTGAGGCAGGATGAAATCACTGGAACAGGATGCTCTTAAAGCCCAAATGGTTATTGCCAAGTCCAAGGAGGGGAAGAAACGCAGCACGCTGGAGCAGCTGGCAGAGTCACCATCGCCCGCTCCGACGCCGTCTCCAACGCCGCTGGAAGGTACTGAATGGCTGTTGCTGCCTCCAAGGGAAATGGGCAGCGCTCCTTGAGCTTAACCCGCTCGGAAGCAGAGCTGTGGGAAGCAACTCCCTCCTTCAACCTGGCTGGAAGGTCCTTGGGGGCATGTGGCATCTCTCAGCATAGGAGGTGGGCCTCACCTGTAGAACATGTGATAGCACCTGAGGTAGAGGTGAGGTTCCAGGGAGCCAGAGTGGAAACACAACCAGCATCCTGATTTTCTGAAAAAGCAGTAACGAGGTGTTTGTTGGGAAGGCAGAAGGCAAGGTCTGCCCTCAGTGTGGTGTCACCACACTGAAATGCTGCTGAGTGGAAGGAGCTGTCTTGGGGGGCTGAACGTCATGCCGCCAGCTGGTCACTAACTGTGCTCTTCTGTCACCTCTTGCAGATTGCAGCCCCAGGAACGTCACTTCCCCAGGAAGGCTGGTATGATATTCTCCTGCTTGCTTTTTTCACCTTTCCTAAATCCTGGGATTCCCTGGTTACTCGGCTGTGCCTGGGAGCTGTGGGTCCCCACTTAATCCTTGAGCCAGGCCTGGCTGCGTGGTGCAGGGAATGGTGAGAGGGTCAGTGGATGGAACTTGGCCAAACTCCTGGCTAGAGGCACCCCCCTTTATTGCAGCTCCCATGGGACATCAGCTTTCTGTTTCCCTATTTTATTATGTCGTCCTTTCCTTGGTTCTTCACCTCCTTGTTCAGAAAGTTTTTCACCATGCTCAGAGGGCCTTTCCTCGGCTTCAGAAGACCTTTGCCTGGGTTCAGAAGGCCTTTCCCTGCGTTCTGAAAGCCTTTCACTTCACTTCAGGGACTTTGGCCCTGTGTTTCCTCAACAGTACAAAACAGACCTTCAGCTGCAATCAGCATTTCCGTTTTCCTAACCCTGAGTAAATGCCGCGGGACATTGTTGCACAGAACTGTAGGAATTGGTGAGACCAGACCAGGGAAAGCAGGGAGGGAGCAGCTGCATAGAGGGAGCCACACCATGATGCAGCTCTGGATTGAAATTCTGACTGTGCTCCAGCTATCAGGAATCTCGCCATGAATTTCCCCCCAAAAACAAGTTTCCTACCTGACTTGGTGTGCATTAGCATTTCACTGGAGCACATGATGTTTCCTCTATGACTCAAAACCCCTGTCGTGACACCAGAAGAGCTCCAAAGGCAGTGTCCCAGGGATGTCCCATGTTCCAGGCTGTCCAGGCACTGCTGCCTCTCCCCGAGGATGTCCCTCTGCTTCTGCTGTGATCTCTGCTTAGATTGCTCAGCTTGCTGCTGCTTCTCCGTCCATTTCTCTCCTCTCACTTTCTCTTTTCTGTTTCTTCCCTTCTGCTGTCCTTTCTAGTCAATGTCTGAAAAGAAGTTTGACTACCGGGAATTTGCTGCTATTCCTTCCTCCAAACCTGTTTACGAAATCCAGGTATAAACTGCATGCTGAGCCACCTTTAGATAGGTCAGGACTTGGTTTGGTGGAAGAGCTGAGGCTGAGGGATTTGGGGAACCCCTTTGCAGGAGCCTTGCCTGTGTAGGGGCAGTGACACCAGTCTTGCTGAAAACTGAGGGCTTATTGGAGGCTTCAGCCAAGTGGAATTAAGAAAAAAGTTGGTCCAGATGGTTTTAAAATGAATGACAAAAGCTTTGCAGATATAAAACAACTGCATCTTCACTGGAATGGCTCCTGAAATATTTTTAAGTGAAAGATGAGAACTAAAAGGGAAGAAAAATTTACAGAAACGATGGCTAGAAAATGCCGAATTGGAGCAGATGTGAACTTCCAGCTGAGATGTGTCTGGTGTCCTGCCTGAGGGGCAGCTGGGGTGCCAGTTCTCAAGTTGTAGTTCTGCTGTCAGTGAGCTGTGGAGTAAACACCTGGTTCTGAGGGTGAATGCCATGGTGAGGTTCTTCTTCCTGAAATGGCCGATTTTAAGCTGCTTTGTCATGGAATCCCAGCTCTGGAGGTGATCCTGACCCCTGTCCCCTGCTCTGGGGCCACTGGAACCAATCTTCTAGGGCTGGGAGCTGTAACTGCCTGGGTCAGTCAGCCACTGATGGCATTCTTGACAGCTGATTTGAGCAGGTACCCTGTGTCTAAATGGTTTCAGGTGGGTTTTTTTAGTTTTATATACAGACTATGAAGCAGATACCCGTGCGTGGAGAGCCAGGAAGCACTGCCACATTGGGCTTCACCTTACTGTGGGGACACAAAGGTCCTGGCCCAAGGTGTGTCATTCCAAAGGCGGGCTGGCTGTGGCAGAGCCGCGGTTTGAGAATTCTCAGCCAGTTTTACATTATTTGATGTCTGTTCTTCACTGACACCTGTCCCTTGTGGTACTGCTCTGCCCTTGGAAGTCATTCATCATTTTCTTGAAGTGGCTTCCTTTGGGATGTCCCCCTCTCCAGGTTCTGTTCCAGGCAAGTTGGGGGACTGGCTGCTTGAGCCCTGTGGCAGCTCCAGACCACCCAAATTTCTCCAGGTGCAGCACTGGGTCTTTACATACAGCTGAGAAGATGCCTCCAAAGGAGGCTGCACCCCAAATCCTCAGGCAATGTCTGTGGGCCTCTCTCAGCAGTGCAGTAGTTCATAGAATTGGATTGTGGGTTTGGAGGGACCTTAAAGCTCATCTCATTCCACCCCCTGCCATGGGCAGGGACACCTTCCCCTGTCCCAGGTTGCTCCAAGCCCTGTCCATCCTGGCCTTGGACACTTCCAGGAATGGGGCAGCCACAGCTTCCCTGGGCACCCTGTGCCAGGGCCTCACCACTCATAGGGAAAGATTTCTCTCTCATATCCAATATAAATCTCCCCTCTTCCAGCTTAAAGCCTTTTTCTTCACTCTTTACACTTTCTGCCTTTTGTGTTACTTCCTACGCACAGGTCAGGCAGTGGATGCTTGACTCAAGCACGAGGGATTGGTGCTGGAGTCTCTGTGGCCGTGTCCCGGCTGTGGCAATGCCAGTGCCTGTGAGGGCAGCGGGTTCTCTGTGGGGTGTTGGAAGGCTGGAGGTGGGGAATTACTGGTCACAAGTGTTACAGGTGTGGATGATCACATTTGCCATTCTCTTCCAGTCGCCTGATGCAGCTGATGACCTCAGATACGCCGATGACCGAAATAACTCAGGTAAGCCCAGGCCAAAGGAGTCGTCGCTGTATCGCTCGCTCCCTGCTGTGGTTCTGGAGGGTTCCTCTTTGCTTGTGGAACCACCCTGAGGACTTCACCTTCTGTTGCTTGAAGCAATGTCATGTTTTATCTGTTCTAGAATGAAAACTCCGCGCTCACCACGTTCATTTTGGGTAGGATATTTGCATTGTGCTTCAGTGATGACTAATTTTCCCAGTGTGGTGTGTTACAAGCATGCCTGGTTTTCTCCAGTTTTGTGTCCTGGAGTAGAGTGGTAGCAGGATGTGGCAGGGAGATTTTGGCCTCTGTCACCTGCTGCAGGTGCATGATGTCCATCATTCAGGGACATCATGTCTTGTGCCCCTTTTGCTGGAACAGGGAATCATGCAGGTAAATTCATCCTGGTGCAGACTTGGAGCAGTTGGTGCTCCAGTACCCGGATGGCTCCAAGTTACACTCATGGATTTGTGGGCAAGGTCACTTCAATCAGCAGGAATTAAAGGTCTGCAGCTGGATCTCCAGGCTGTCCAGCTGGGTGTGTCTGCCTGTCCCCAGCTGTAACAGACAGGTGAGACTCTCACCCAGTTCGTTCCAGTGGCTGTAGCAGCACTGTGGAGCTCTGCAGAGCCTGCCTGCTCTGTAGGAGCACTCCTGTTACCTCCAACAGTTGGTGCTGGTTGCTTCTATCTGTTTTGCATGTTCCCCCCCTTTATTTGACAAAAACCCCAGTTCCTTTTATCTTGACAAATTCCTCTGAGTACAGGCTGCATCCCAGACAGCTGATCCATGGCTGAGCTGTTTCCAGAAGGAGGTTCTGCTGTAGCACTCAACAAAAACTTACTTTCCTGAGACCAGTATCTGTTCTTCATCCCTCAGAGTCATCCTCTAAGCTCTGGGTTATTCTCTTGCTCAGTCAGTGCAGGGAACTGAGGGGTCAGGGAAGGTCTGGGAAATACCAGCTCCTGCTTAGGGCGTTCAGACCTTGCTGTTGCCTGTCACTGCTCTGTTGGGCCCTCAAATGGGATGAAAGCCAGAAAGAAAAGAGTGTGGTGCTCATAGAGAGACCCAGCCCTTAGTCCATAAGTAATGCTTAAATCACCTGTGATGTGTGAGGCACAAACAAAAGAAGAAGGTTCTCCCACATCATCTGGAAAGGATGGCAGGTGAGGATGCAAGTAAGCTCTCTTGGTGTGGGACCAAGCTCTCCTGGCTTTTTTAGATCCCCCCCATCCCATCTCACTCTTCCAGGCAGTGCAGCATTCCAGCCAACATAATCAGAATTGTCTTGGATCATGGAATTACGGCTTTTTGACTCACAGCAATTCTTAAAACTTTGTGCTAGCAAACTATTCTGTCAGGAACTCTGAGATTATCCAACTGCAGGAAAGTGTTGGCATCTCACTCTTCCCAGCACACCCTTGTCCTCTTGTCCATGCAGAAACAGTTCCCTCCATTCTCTGGTCTGACTTCATGGTCGTCATCTCTTAAATGTATTTAGAAACCTTTATTCCAAGGTTTCCATGAGGCCATGGAGTTACTGAACTGCAGAGCAGCATTTTTAGGGTGGAACATGCGATGTCCTCGTGTTATGGCACAACTTTTCCAGATCACCTGGAGACAGTCTTTTGCTTCCCAATCCTGTAACCCTCAGGTTCCAGAAATTCCCCTGATGACTGTGTGTTACTCCTGTTACTGGAAACCTACTTATGGGATGTGAGAAGCTGCTTTTGTCCCTGTGGTCTTTGCCCATATGGGCTGTCTGGTGTCTGCAGCAGCTTCCACGGGAACGGTGCCTCCTCATCCTGGCCTGGCCTAATTGCTGTCAGATACTGACCTTTGCCTAGCACCCTGCAGCTCTTATACTCAGAAGAACCGAACAGGTTCTCTCTGCCCTCTTGTGGCTTTCATTTATCCCTGTCCAGCCTTTTCAGCCACATCACTACTCCAAAGACTTACATCCATCCTTTTCTTCTCCAGACTTGCATTTCACAGGTTCTTTCCCACCAAAATGCCAACATTTCAGAAAACTGGAATCTGGATTCATACCAGTGGCAATGCCTGTGCTTTCCTCCAGTATTTCCTGTTTTCTCTCAGGATGGGAAACATGTAAGTGAGGCCTGTCCTGGTTCAGGATACACCAGGATCCTGTTTGGCTGGAAGTTGGTTCTTAGTGTAAGACCATAAGAAACAGGGAAAATGAGCCTGCATAGATGGATATTCTCAATTTTCTGGGCTCACCTATTGTGTAGGCATGTCTTGAGCCAGGTGTTGTATCTGCATCAGCAATGGAATGAGCCTCTATAAAACTGCCCAGGTTTTTTTAATCTTCCATGGACCGTTGTGATACCAAGTTCCATAATGAGGCATTTTATTTACTTTAATTGTTTCTTGATAACTCCGTTGTGTCTTCTGGGATGCAGGGAGTGACTGTGTCTCACTTGCTCTGTCTATGCCAGTCATGTCAGCCAATACAGCAGCAGTTCCCTTCTTTCCAGGCTGACGAATCCTGGCTCCTCTTTGTGGGAATAATTGCTACACTCATCTGGACCTTTTTCATTTCATCAGTTTCTGAGGTAGAGGAGGGGACCAGGACTGTGTGCAGTGCTCAGATGTAGCTGTGTGGTACGTTTGTGCAGGAGGAGAGGATGTTCTGAATTGTGTTCTCCCATCTTTTCCAATACCTAAACCTCAAAGTGAGATGGGATTGCTGGGAAGTTGCCGGTGTCTACAGAAATCTCTGCCAGTGCCGACAGAACCATCATCTCATTTAAGGATGGTGCATTTCTTTTATGCAATCAGGATTCTGTTCCTTTTATTGAGCTTAAACATCATCCAGTAGTGTAAACATGAACGTACCAAGTCAGCACAAGTTTCTGGCTGATCTGGGGTCTGATGGGAGCCACTGGGAATGCCAGAAAAGGACATAAAAGAAGAAGTGCAGGAAGTAGTTCCTTCCAGAATTGCTCCAGGCTGCAGCCATTAGTGGGTTTGCACTTTCTAAGAAAGAGGCTTTGATTTTAGAGTTCTTTGTTTCTTGAATCTATTCACATTTGCAGTAAATTTCCCCTTCCACATCATTTTACCCCTCAGCTGTATGGATCATGGTGCACTTTGTTATAATTGAGCTTCCTTTGACTCCCTGATACAGCTTGGTGGCATCAGTAGTCTCTCCCGATACAGCCTTCATCACTTCTCCTCCTCAGCTGCAGGATACTGACCCAGGTCCAAGTCCTGGCTGCTGGGTCCTGTGGCAGCACCTTCCTGCCCTTCTCCTGTGGTTTAACTACTTATTTGCCCATCAAGCTGCCCCACTTGTTTTCAGTAGAGCTTTTCCCAGGGTACAATCCAAAGGTTTTTAAAGCTTAGTGTGCTGCGTGGGGATCACTAAACCTGCATGTTTGGGGGCTCTTTTGGCATAAGGGTCTAAAAGGACTGACTTCTCTCTAAGCCATGGGATTTCCTTCCCCACCCACCCAGGCTGGATTTTTATCTTCATGTTCCTTTTATACCTGTGTGCCTTGTCTGAGAATCAGTCCCCTGCTTCCAAACCCCAGTGTTCTTTCTGGGGTTGCACAGCCTGGGAGGGCTGGGAGTGTTCAGCCTGTAGAAGAGAAGGCTCCAGGGAGCCTAAAGGGGCTCCAAGAGAGCTGGAGAGGGACTTTTTACATGGGCCTGCAGTGACAGGACAAGGAGGAACAGCCTCCCACTGCCAGAGACCTGCATCTGGAGCAGAGGGTGGGACACAGGGCACAGCTCAGCAGACTGAGCCTTTAGTGTGACAGATCTTCATGGATTTCTCTATTTGAGGTTCTCTGCCGCATCCAAAGGCTTTAGAGAGATTGCCCAGGAGCCCATTTGCACTTGAAGCTCATGGATTGCCTGTGCCCTCCTGGGCTGTCCTTCCAACAGATACTGGGGTGGTTGAATTTCCCTCCCATGAGGACCAAGGCTTGTGAATGTGAGGCTGCTCCCATCTGTCTATGGAGATCTCATACCCTCAGTCTTCCCGGTCAGGAATGTCACCTGTCCCTGCAGTCCTGACCTGTGAGCTCTGGTCAGCTCCTCAAGCCTCACAGGTGCAGCTCCCTGCATCCAGCTGGGCACTGACATAGAGGGTGACCCTCACCCCCTTGCCCCTGCCTGTCCTTCCCTAAGGGTCTGGATCCTCCCATTCCAACACTTCAGTCACAGGAGCTGTCCCACCGTGTCTCTGTGGTGCCAGTAAGTTTAAAGCCCTCTTGACCAGCTGAGCCAGTCTGTGACCAAAGATGCTCCTCCCCCTCCCTGACAGAGGGACCCCTCAGCCCCCCACAGACCCGAGTCAGGGTGGGTCCATGGTCTGGAGAGCAGAAGCATTTCAGGACACTTGATTTTTCATACAGCTTGGCACTTCCAGTCATGTTCAGTGAATGATGGGTGTTACAGGCAGGTGTCTTCTCATGCATGGCACTTTCTTCCCAGGATCCACAGTGGTCACTACATGAGCTACAGGTCACCAGAAAGTTCTGGGCATGGGGTTACTGTGAGTCACTGAAACCAGTGCTGTCCCAAATCTAGCACCTGGGAATACCCTGGAACACTCCCTGAAAGTGTTCAAGGACAGATTGGACAGGGCTTGAAGCAACCTGATCTAGTGGAACGTGTCCCTGCCTGTGGCAGGGGGTGGACTGAGATGAGCTTTAAGGTTCTTTCCCACACAAACCATTCTGTCATCCTATGATAGCCTTAACATCTGCATTAACTGTGCCAGCTGTGTGCTGACAGAATCACAGAATGGTTTGGCTAGGAAGGGACTTTCCAGATCACTCAGTCCCACCCCCTGCCCTGAGCAGGGACACCTTCCATTAGACCAGGTTGCTGCAAGCCACAGCTTCTCTGGGCAACCTGTGCTAGGGCCTCACCACCTTCACAGGGAAGGATTTCTTCTCAAGATCTTACCTAACTTAACCCAGTGCTTTGTCTTCAGACCTAAACATCTCTTGCCGTTGCAGTTCCCCGGGAGCAGGATGGGCAGCC
This sequence comes from Lycocorax pyrrhopterus obiensis, assembly GCA_014706295.1. Classification (NCBI taxonomy): domain Eukaryota; kingdom Metazoa; phylum Chordata; class Aves; order Passeriformes; family Paradisaeidae; genus Lycocorax; species Lycocorax pyrrhopterus. Next base: position 84,454 of record JACSVZ010000044.1, on the reverse strand, counting down.
AGAGGAAGAGGACGCATTAGGAACACGGGATCCATCAGCACCAACTCCCTCAGCACTGGAGGACATGGCCCTGTACAGCAGCAAGCGGAAGCTCCGACACAGCCGGCGCAGTTTGGAGACCGCTGTCCCCACATAGGTGACCCGACACACCTGGGCAATGGACTAGCCTGGCACAGCCCTTCCAAGCTTCCTGTGCTCCAGGGACAGCACCAGGCTGCCACCCTGCCTATGGACTCTGGATGGGACCAGAGCTTCCCGTGAGCTCTGTGGCCAACTGACTCCTCTGAGGCTGTGAACCGCCCTCGTTTCTCACCCAACAGTGCACTGGGGCACATCCCAAAATTGGGACAACACTGGACTGACTGCTGGCAGATGGAGAGGAAGGGTGGCCAGGACAGTGGGCAGCTTGTTAGACTGTAAATATTGTGTGTGGGGAAGGGTAGGACAGGGAGAATGTAGGAGTGTGAGAGTGTGTTGAGCTCCAGCTGTTACTGCCTCAACTTGGGTTTTGTAGTGGTTAAAAGGAGCTTCTCCTCTGGTGGGAATCAGGAGGAAGGTCCAGCCTGCCTTTACTCCTGTTTAATTTCCAGTCTTTTGCCAAAAAGCATCTCTTCCCACCTCCTGCACTGTGTCACCTCACTTCCCTTTGGGAGCGTTTGGGAATGGGAAGCTTGGAGGCAAAAAGAAGAAAAAAAGAGAAAAAAACCCACCAGAATTCCAGCAAAGTGCCTCCCTCTGCCACTGACACTCTGTGCTCAAGGAAAACAGAGCCAGCTCTGTGCCAGCTCTGTGCCTTGGTCCTGGTGGGACACTGCTCCTGCTGGGACTTTGCACTGTCCTGGGGACAGGTCCCTGCCTGCATGGTCACGTCCCCCTTTGTCACATGTGGCGTGAGCCGCTCCACGAGCACACGAGTGTCAGAGGAGTCTGTCTCCTGTAGCACTGGGGCTGAACTGGTCAGCTGGGGCAGGAATGGGACGGAGCCGACAGCCGTAGCACGGGTCTAGGCGGTGTGTGGCAGCAATGGGGAGCAGGATAACTGGGGTAGGACATGGTGGCAGAGGTGGGAGGTGTGACAGCAGGTACCTTAGTGGTAGAATTCAGGAACTGGGGATGGGTAGAATGTGGCGTTGCTGGGGTCAGGTTGGGAGTTACAGGATCTTACACGTAGGAGATACTGGTGGGGAGTCCACAGTGTCCACAGCTGGCTGTGAGGTGGAGCGGGATGTCACGGGGTGCCTGGCGTGGGGCCGGCAGCAGGGAGCACCAGGAGCACCACAGAGCAGGATGGGGCTGGCCTGTGCCTTGCAATAACTACACAGTTCCACTTTGCCAGCTCATTAGCTTCAGGCCCCTTTCCGTGGAGGACAGGGAAAATGCACGTTTGCCCATGCAAGAGGGAAAAAGGAAAATGAAAAATGAGTGGGGGTGTGAGTCCTGGTTTCCACATGTGGAACAAGGGCTGTGAGCAGGTTCTGTATCATGTGAGCTCTGCAGATGTGGAGGTCACAGCTGCTGCTCCCAGCTCTGTCATCAGCCTCTGCTGCCACTAGTGAGGGGAAACAGCCCTTTTTTTTTTTTTCACTGCCTCTAACAGTGAGGAAGGTCCGAGCTCGGCACAATCCCCTTCCCTGTCCATTGGTGCTCTCTGACTCCCCAGTAAGACAAGGGTTGGACCTTGAGCCTCACAGCTGGGCAGTGACAGGCACATCTGCTTCTACATTTGCTGAAGGAAAGAGCTGGATGCAGTTTTTTGGGTGCAGTTTTTTAGTTGAGCCTCTCCTTTTCATGCCAAAATCCAGCGGATCATTTTAACTGACTCTGTATGTTTTGATTTTACAGACTTGTGAAGGGGGAACTCTGATAATCTCACACTGCAGCTGCAGCTGCTTCCATCATCAGCAATTTGATCTTTTCCTTTTTAAATCTAATTTTAGCATTTGCTTTTTAACAACAGCAGTTTTGGAAACAATCCTGGCTGGGTTTTGGTGACTAACTTGTGATTCTTCTCTCCTTTCCCTGTGCGGTACCTGGTGCCAGGCTCTGGATTCTCTCCCGTTCTCTCCCAAGAGACTCCGAGGGAAAATTAGCCCATCAAGACTGTAACTAGTGAAATTTGTACAACCAAAGAAATCTATTTTGTGGTTCAAGGATAATAAAGTTTACTTTACATTTTAGAGCCTTTAGTCACAGTGGTTTGCCCTGTGTGAAGTCTGCAATTTCAGTATCAATGCTTTGGTGGTGGTTGTTACCCACAGCATAATCCAGCAAAGATGCTCCTGGTTTTCCTGCTTTTGGGAGAAAGCAGAAATTAATGCTCACCCAAATTACTGCCAGCTGTGAGAATATCAATATTCAGGGATGGGGAAAAAAAAACCAATATGAAACACAGTGATACCAGCAAGATCTTCAGTCTCTTTGCTTTCCTTACTTGGCTCTGTTAAAAAAAACCAACCAAAAAACAACAAAAAAACCACCCAACACTATTTTGTTTACATTATTAAAGTTTTTAAAAATAGTTTGAGTGGTAAAAACCAACCCCATTTCCTGTAGCTCAACCAGGTTTTCCTTAGTCTGGTTCAATGGATGGGCACCACGCTGTGCCACCCCAGGGAAAGAGGAGCAGTCTTAGGAAAGAGAGGGTGGATTTCCTTTTCCTAGAGCCAGGGTAGTGCCAGACCTCAGCCTCATTCTTCCCCCTGTGTGACAGGTACAGCTGAAAAAGGGGCCTTGGCTATGCCATATGGTACCTCAGGAGTAGCTTTGTCCTTGGTCAACATGAGGGTTCAGGAGTCCGAATTGCAAGCTTCACACAGGCTCTATATATGGGTCCTTTGCTGGGTGAGTAGCTTTGTCCTTGGTCAACATGAGGGTTCAGGAGTCCGAATTGCAAGCTTCACACAGGCTCTATATATGGGTCCTTTGCTGGGTGAGTAGCTTTGTCCTTGGTCAACATGAGGGTTCAGGAGTCCGAATTGCAAGCTTCACACAGGCTCTATATATGGGTCCTTTGCTGGGTTTAAGGTATCTTTTCTCCTCACTTAGTTTCCTTAGGCCAGGTTTACCACCAGGTTTCTCTCTTAGTGTGTATAATTTACCCACCACAACTGAACCCTGATTAGGCAATGAGGCGTAGTTACCCCTTCTGTGTCCCTCCAACCCAAACCATTCTAAGGTTCTATGATTCTGTGATTCTGTGAATGATTCTGTGAATGACCCACCAGGAGCTGAATTTTCCTTCATTAACTCCAAATGTAGTGCTTCATTAACTCCAAATACGTATTACCTTTTATGCCCTCAGACACACTAATGAAGCAAAACCTGCACATGCTTTACATGTGCAACTAAAATCACTCAAACTCCACCTAAACATGAACTGACACTGACTGTAACTTCACTGCTTCCCTGTCCTCGGAGTAAGCACTACAAATACAGCTTAACTGGTGAGGGAGCTGAGATGAGACACCACCTTTGAATCCTGGGATAGAGAAACAGAGAATCATGATTCCATGATTCACTGACTGCAAATTACTCCTACAGTGGTAGGAGACACCCATCTCACCTGGTGACACCTGAACTGTCCACAAAGACAGTCCCAGGGCCGCCGTCAGAAGACATTTCTTAAATTACAAAGTGGTTCCTCAGTCTCACCCCAACCAGTGGGGATGGAAACAGATGGAACACACAGGCTCCTTTGATACTGACTGAGCCTTTCCCAGAGGATCTCCACTTTTTAAAAGAAACCTCAGTAAATTTAGAACAGACACTGGAGAAAAGTTCTAGATCTTGTAAGACTCCCAGCTGCTTCATTCCCTCAGTTTTTGCAGTATGAGTAATTCCTGCACTCCAGGAGATCAGCTGAGAAGCATTTACTCATCAGTGCAGCCAAAGTGCCACCTGGGGTCACTACGTGAGGCTATCCAAAATAAGTGTGGGCTGGCACAACTTCACAGTCTTTTTTCATATTACCCATTTTTCCACTCTCTGAGGACAGGAAGGAGCAAGCAAACAGCTCCAGCCATTTTCCATGGAAGAAACATTTACAGGAGTCAAAGTTATTTAATTTTGCTTGTTTTGGAAGACAAAAAAACCCAACGACCAAATAGAAACAAGTTTCAGAAGGTCTTTAGTGGGCAGTGACGTTCCCAGGGCACAGGCATGGCAAGGAATTCCTAAATGGATGTTTCGCTGTATTGTTGTCCTCATCTCAGCAATTCCCAAGTATTATGAATTTATCCATATCACAACCACAGGAAAGGAGCATCTTATTAATCAAATTAAAGGAACAGGCAATCATTAGCTGGCCAAAGCAGCCTGAAAACTACAGAATCTTCTTTTGGGAGCAATGGGACAGGAATGCGTGACAACATTTCCCAGCATGAGTTCACAGAATCATGGAATGGTTTGGGTTGGAGGAACCTTATAAATCACCCAGTCCCACCCCCTTCCCATAGGCAGGGACACCCTTCACTGTGCCAGGTTGCTCCAAGCCCTGTCCAACCTGGCCTTGGACACTTCTACGGGCAGGGCAGCCCCAGCTTCTACGGGCAGAGGGGAACTCCAGCCCAGCCAGCTGTTAACCACTTCCAATCCCTCATGTGACGAGGTCACCCAGCAGGGGGCTGAGGGAAGCCAGTAGATGGGTTTTTTAACTTTAACATAGCTTTGCACCCTGTCTCTCTCAGGATCCTTCTGGACAAGGTGCCCAGGGCACAGCCGGACCGTGCACCCCACACGGTGTCAGCAGCTGCCAGGCCGGGCTCGGGACCGCAGCGCGCGGGGTGATGTCAGGCCGATGGCCCTCACCGCCCCGGGGCCCATTTCAGGCCCAGCTCTTCAATGCCTTCATGGTCTGGATGCAGGAATCCATGTCCATTAAGCAAACTGGTGGATGATCCTGAATTTGGAAGAGCTGCAGCTCCGTGGAAGGCAGAGGCGCCGTTCGGAGGGACCTGGAGGGGCCGGAGGGCTGGGCGGGCACTGGCCGCCTGTGATGAACAACGACGACCTGCGTGTCTAGCAGCGGGCCAGGGCCCTAGCTGTGCAGGGACCGGCGCGCATTGGCCGGGCCGGGCCTGGAGCGGGACTCGGAGCGGCCGGAACCGACGGGGACGTGCCGGGAGCGGCCGCGGTGCGGCCCGGTCAGGTGACACCGTCACGTGGCGCTCTGCAGTGACGCTCTCCGGTGACGCGCTCCGGTGACGCGCTCGTAACGCGCCGGTGACAGGCGCGGCTGGGCCTCGGCCGGGCCCGGGAAGGGGCGAGCGGACCGCGGGAGGAGAATCCTGGAGCGGGCGGATTTAAGCGGCTCCCGGGAGCTCCGGGACCGGCTCAGGGCCCGTGCTGCGCACCACCAGTGCAAAGGTGCGGTTCTTTGCCTGCAGAAACCATTAACCTGCAGTTGTGCTGAATTCTCATTTGTTTAATAACCTCAAACCAACATTCTAAATCAGGACCCGCTGTGCAGTGAGGCTGTTTCTCTTCAGGGGGGACAGAGGAGACACACAGTGCACCTGACTGCAGAATCGCGTTTGCCTTCTCTACACGCTACAGTACTAGTTTGTGTGACTCACGGAATCACAGAGTGAGCTGAGTTGGAAGGCACCCACAAGGATCGTCGAGTCCAACTCCTGACACTGCACAGGACCATCGCCAAGACTCACACCATGTGCCAAAGAGTATTGTCCAAACACTTGCTGAACTCTGTCAGGCTTGGTGCTGTGACCACTGCTCTGGGAGCCTGTTCAGGTGCCCAACCACCCTCTGGGTGAAGAACCTTTTTCTTCTATCCAACCTAACCCTGCCCTGACACAACTTCAGGCCATTCCCTTGGATCTTGTCACTGGTGACCACAGAGAAGAGATCAGTGTCTGCACCTTGTCCCCTCATAAGGAAGTTACAGACTGCGATGAGTCTGGGCTAGAAATTAAAATGTGACTCCCGTGACTATTGATAGAGACTCTGCCAGTGGAGGGATGAGCTCTGGCTCTGGATATCCTTGTTCCTGTGGGGGAGAGTTAACTGGCCCAGCCAAGCAGGTCTGGATTTTCTCTTAATCAGGTCATAATGGATGTTCTGAATCCCCCCCTGTCTGCACTGGGGACTTTCCGGTGTGGTCAGAGGTTAAGGCCAGGTGACCTGATCCCAGGAACCTTCCTTCCTTAGGTCACTCCTGGGTTTTTCCCCAGAAGGAAAGGATGACCATCAGGGCTGAACACTGGTAAAGAAAAAAACAGCAAACCTTCACAATAACTTCATGCCCTGGTACCCAAACAGTGCTGCTGTGTAAATATAACATTGATTCTTTGCAGATTATTCCCCATCAGCCCCATTAATTGAAGGCAGTTTTCCTTAAAAAAGAAAACAACTTCTAACAGTGAAACTGTGCAAGACCACATTCCTGTTCCCACTCCCAGAGTTCCATTCAGATGTCGGTTCTGCTTGTTCGAATGATGAGAGATTTCTCCACAGTTCTTTACAATAAAAAGTCACTGTGAAGAACTAGAGGGGAATGACTTGGGCAACCACTGAAGTCACTTTTCCAATTCTGTCAGCACAGCAGGGGATGGGAATTGGATTAGGGACTTGTGAGTTGAGTGACCGAGCCTGCGGTGACTGCAGAAAAAACCAGCTCAGTGCCAGTCAGTGCCTGGGACTCCTTGATACTGAGCTGGCATAAAAACAGGCAGATCATGTTAAACAGCTTCAGAGCAGACAGATAAAGGGCGAAAGCAAAGCTGCACTTAACCCAGATAATCTGATATGTACAAATGCAGAGCCTGAACAGATCAAACCCAGAGTGGCAGCTGGGATGAGTCACCGGTGTGGAGTCAAGGGGAAGATTCAACTCCTTCTCCATTATCAAAGAGCCCATGGATCCGCACTGCTAAGGCAGCGACTCCGAGGAAGAGTTCCTGTTCTCCAGATTACCTTGTCTCTGTTCGTGGCGTCTTTGGGGCAGGTAATGTGTCTGTTCCTTGCATTCTGACAGTGATTACAGTGGGCCACTGGCTCCTTGGTGGATGGAGCCAGGGGCCAAGTGTGGTAATCACAGAATCACGGGTGGGAAAGGACCTCAAAGCCCATCCAATCCCACCCCCTGCCATGGGCAGGGGCACCTTCCACTATCCCAGGTTGCTCCAGTCCACTCTGGCCTTGGACACTCCAGGGATGGGGCAGCCACAGATTCTCTGGACAACCTGTGTCAGGACCTCACCACCCTCACAGGGGAGAACTTCCTCCCAGTATCCCATCTAAGCCAAGCTCCCATGAGGTCAGAGTTCCATTATTTCAATTTTATAGTAATGGAATCACAGAATCATTAAGGTCATAAAAGACTTGTAAGATCATCAAGACCAACCACCAGCCCAGTCCCACCACCATGTTCACCACTAAACCATGTGCTCAAGTGCCATATCCCCATGTGTTTTCAATTCTGTGGCACTTGAGGACACAAATTGGTGCAATCTCCTCCTGATCACTGCTGAGACCCCGCCTTTGCTGCTGCCAAAACTGAGGGCTAGAGCAGTACTCCAGCGTGACCTGGTCGACTCATGTGGGCTGTGTTGGTTCCTGGGGAGAATAGTGCAGCAAAGCTCTCCTTGCTGCTGCCCACCTGTTCAGGGGGTTCACTGCCATGCTCTGCTGGCTCCAAGAGTTACAGACACAGCAGAAGCAGCTGCCACAGTCTGAAATTAGGTCTCACACTCATTTCACACTCTTTGTTTTACCCCATGTCATTAATCCAGACATCATCAATCTGGGACACGAGTGTCCCTTGTTTGCGGGCCGTTGGCAGAAGGAGCCAAGTAAGACACTGGTGACAAACAGTAATTACCCAGATTACTGCACTAATCTCGTGTAACAATGCAAACACACATTGTAATTCATGAAAACCAAACAAACACCACTTACACATGTACATTGCATTTACAATGAAAGAAGATTCTCTAAAGTAACCAATATTATCTTGGAAATAATACAAGAAAATAAACACAACCAACATTCAGAACAGAAAAGCAGCAAAACTTTATTACTAATTCCCAAGTGGAAGGATGCAGACCTTTTATTCCATTAGGAATGGCTTTAAAATCAGCAATTCCAGATAATATTCACTCAGGAGTGCAACAGAAAGTGGCTCAGGAGAAGTCAAACCTACTCTAATAAAATGTTGGGGATGTATCTGTGTATACAGCAATAGTGAAACTGAAGGTAAAAGCATCCTGTTCGATAATCAGATTTGAAAGTTAATTTTGAAAAGCTGGAACAGAAAAGGTCCACAAATACCATTTAAGTAATGGGGAAAAGAGAAAATGAGAGGTTTTAAATGTTTTCTATTTAATAATGAGAAGACTGAAAGGTGAACATTGTATTTACATTACTGAGAAGCACTTTAGTCAAATACAGGTTATGAGACTTAATGAAGTGAATTAAATTGGTGTGAGATAAAGGCTGAAACAAGAGTGTAGGGGGTAGTTCTGACCACAAACTTTGTGAAGGCCAGTGTGTTTTCACTGGGATTTCCCTCAAGTAATAACATCTCGGAAAACTCACACAGGTCCTTGCTGGCTGATAGAATCTAAAAGCCAAAGCTCACACAGATTTTAAGTTCCTTTACAGTCCCTTCTGTGAGGCTGTCATTATTTAAGGAATAAAAGGTTTGTAAAGCCACACACTGAAACTTTGTAGAAAAACCAATGAAACAGTTTAGACCTGACTTCGAGGGATTTCACCAATTCTCATTTCAGTATCATACAGGGAAAAGCTCTAAACTCGTATTGAAACTGGCTTTCCTTACAGGCAGGATTGGTTCAGCTCATTCTGAATCACAGCTTCAGACCAGGAGCACTGCTTATCCAATCTAAATTTGTATCTGAGATATCAGATAGATGGTTTAGCTCTTGCATCCAGTGGGGTTCAACTACAGTTAATCTTTTTGGTCTGGAAGGTCTGAATTGCCCCCATGTACATAGTGACACCATTCCAAGATCTATGGGATGAGCATGGGATGGCTGGTGCTGATGCAGCCACCTCTGTAATAGTCACCAATGTTCAGTCTGATGAATCCTGCCTTAAATAGCCATATCATAACCATGACACTATCAGCAATGTTATCATTTTTGGGGCCTCAGAACAGATCCTTTGCAGTTTACTGATGACACAAAAGGTATTATGTCAAAGATGTAAACAGTCAAAGACAACACTACATTCCATTAGAGAGCAGAAGTGCTCGGTCCACACGAAGAGAAGCCAAGCAGCTGATGAATCGTTACCTCGATTCCAGTGCCTGAAGGGGCTCCAAGAGATCTGGACTTTAGACAAGGGCCTGGAGTGACAGGACAGCGGGGAATGGCTTCCCACTGCCAGAGGGTGAGTTTAGTTGGGATCTTGGGAAGAAATTCTTCCCTGTGAGGGTGGGGAGGCCCTGGCACAGGGTGCCCAGAGAAGCTGTGTCTGCCCCATCCCTGGCACTGTTCAAGGCCAGGTTGGATGGGGCTTGGAGCAACCTGGTCCAGTGGAAGGTGTCCACGGCAGGGAGGTGGAACTGGATGAGGTGTAAGGTCCCTTCCAGCCCAAACTGTTCCATGATTCAGTGATCACTGAATCCAGCCACTCCCCCAGCCCTCCCAAGACCACCACTAACCCACACCCTCAAGTGCCACATTCACACCACTGTTAAATCTGCCCAGGGACGGGGACTCCACCACTGCCCTGGACAGCTGCGCCAGGGTTGGACAGCCCTTTTCAGGAGGAGTCTTCCAAATATCCCACCTAAACCTCTTCTGGTGCAGCTTGAGGCCATGACCTCTCCTCCTGTCATTTATTACCTGGGAGCAGAACCTGACCCCCACCGGCCCTACCCTCCTGTTACGGAGTTGTAGAGAAGAAGAAGGTCCCTCCTTTTCTCCAGGCTGAGCCCCGCAGCTCCCTCAGCCGCTCCTGGTGCTCCAGACTCTTCCTCAGCTCTGTTCCCTTCTCTGGACACGCTCTAGCCTCTCAATGTCCTTCTTTTCGCGAGGAGCCCAAACCTGCCCCCCTGACTGGCGGTACCTCAGCAGTGCCCAGCACAGCAGCCTCATCCCTCCCACACCGTGGGACCCCTCAGCCCCGGCACCCGCTCCCTCCCGCCACCCCGACGTGGCGCCTCCCCCACCCCCGCCTGAGTCACCGCCGGCCCGGCCCTCACAGCGGCGGCGGCTGCCGGGCGGGACGAGCTGGGACATGAAAGGTGGAACAGGCGCTGCCACGCCCGGGGCTGCGGGGAATCTCGCTTAACCCTTCCCTGCCCGCGGGGCCCCGGCTCCGGGAGCGGGGACAGTGGTCGGGGTAGACAGGAGGCCACGGATGTAGGCCTCAGACCCCCTTTCACGGAACCCCCAGGGACACGGGGGGCACAGTCTCGCCGCAGGGTCCCCATCCCGCCGCAGTGGAGAGGGCGCTGCCTCCAACCCCTCCTATTGCCACGGTGCCATTGCCCAGGAGCTACTGCTCGTCTGCCCCCAACAGACCCAGAGCACGAGAAGTGCCCGAGGAGCCCAGATTTCCCTTCCTGGTAGCCCAGGGCTACGACCGAGCTGGAGCCAGCGACCAGGGGCCCTCCCCGGGGCTGGGGGCCAAGGTCTGTGCCCGGGACTGTGGTGGGGGTCCATGTCAAGGGCCGGGACAGGACAGGGGCTGGGGCCCTGCCCTGCCCTACTCCCAGTCCCGAGCTGGTCTGACAGGCTCGGGACAGACGGGAAGGGAGAGGCCTCCGGCGGCTCAGGAATGCACAGCCCTTATCTCTGGCTCCCTGCGCGCCTGGGGAGGGAACAGCTCTCCGGAGTTTGCCTTTCTCTCGCTCTTACTCACCCCCGCTCTGCCCTGGGTGGAGCCTCGCTCGCCTGGCTCCCAGGTGAATCAGGTTGCAGGCACGTCCAAGTGAGCAGAGAGTGACCCACCACCTGCCCCAGCTCACCTGGGAAGGCAGAGAAGGGCGGGGATCTCGTGGGTACCTGCATGGCCGCCTGAGCCAGAGAGTGACCCACCACCCGCCCGGCTTCCTGGGAAGGTAGGAGAAGGGCAGATACCTCCTGGGGTACCTGCATGGCTTCGTGAGGTGGAGGGCAAGGGCTGGGGAGGGCCTGTCCTGCTCCTCTGCACGGGGCTGAGCACCCCGCATCTGGGATAGGGAATTCTGCAGGCAGTCCATGGGCAGGAGGTTGCTGCTTCTATGCAGGAAGGCTCTGGTGGCAGGAGGTTTCAGTCACGCCATGATGGGGAGAAGGGAGAGAGACAGGAGGAGACGGGAGAGGCAAGGGGGTATCCAGAATATCCCAGCACTGGCAGCAGGGATTGGGGATCATGAGGGAAGGGATCCAGAATGTCCCAGTTCTGGCAGCAGGGATTGGAGAGGGTGAGGGAAGAGACCTGGAATGTCCCAGCTACGTGTTGGGGATGGCAGGGGAAGGGACCCTTCTGTCCTTAGATCAAAACTGCTTGTCAAACACTTCACACAATTGTGTCCCGTCCCCTTTGAGAAATCCCTAAGGAGCAGGTATTCCCAAAGTCAGCCTCATTCTTTGGGAAGAGTCTTGCAGCCTGACTGAGCTCCCCATAACAGAGCCCAAGCTGGCCTCCTCTTTGGATCAGGAATGCTGTAGGGATGTGTGGTCAGGATATTGGGACGGAGCGGATGTCACCCCAGATGTGCTGTGAGGGCTGAGGTCCGCGGTGGGCAAGGAGCTGGGAAGCAGCTCCCGAGGCCCCTGCATTCCACTCGCATGGATTGGGTGTGCAGCTGAGTGCTGACACGGCCCACGAGCCCTGACACAGTCATGCACGTACAGGCAGGAGCATGGACAGATGCGTGTGGACAGGCGTGCACAGGCACACGTGCTGGCACTCACTGAATTTTCCATAGGTGTGAGCCTGACAGACCTCAGGATTTGTGTGTGAGGAGAGGAAGGGGATGGTTCTGTGTTGCTCACTCTAAATTGCCCAAGGTCAATAGGGGTCAATTATGGATCTTGCCTGGCCTGAGGATTGGGTTCTCCATCTCCTAGAACAGTTAGAAAGGGAAGAGGCACCTGTGAAGGAGCAGAAGTACTGATCACATGCTTCTGCTGCTGAAAACATCTAATTTGTGGAAGCTGCAATAAGCTCAGCTGCAAGAGAGGCCAAAACTAGGTCAGTAACAGCAAACTACCCCAAACCAGAGCAGTGACAGTGACAGCAGTGCCAAGCACCAGTCTCCAGTTCCCTATGCATATGCTCTCCCTGGATCAAGAGGCAGGAGAGCACAGTGTGTCTCAACCCCGGTAGATGGACACGTGGAAGCTGCAGTTTAGAGACAGAAAGTTGTTTTCATTTTGGTCTCACTCCCATTTACCTGAGGGGCTTTACAGTTGCATTTGAGGGGTAAAAAGAGAGTTGAATTTGCTGTGACTTGGCAATAGGAGTATTCTGAGGGGGAAAAAAAAGTCTTGGTCTTCATACAGTTTAGGGGAAATTGCATGCCAAAGGAAAAAGTTATTGTTCCCCCATCCCTGGAAGGTTCAAGGCCATGTTGGATGGGGCTGGGAGCAACCTGGTCTATTGGAAGATGTCCCTGCCCTGGGTGAGGGGGTGAAACAAGATGGGTTTGAAGGTCCTTTCCAACTCGAACCAGTCTCTGATTCTGAGATGCTATAAATGTGGAAATGTCTGTATGCTTGTGCCAGAGCAGGGTCGTGGCTCAGGACAGATTCACCTATGTTCAGACATAATTTTTTCTGGCAATCACAACTTTCCAGGCAATTGGCATTCACCTCCAAACCCTGCAGGATTGGAATTCTTTGCATTTTACAGTTAACATGGGACACGTCTGGACTGCTTATCAGGCCCCATATGCTGGATTTTTGTAGTCTTAATGAGGAAGAGGAGATTGATGAGTGCATTTCTAAAATCAGTGTGTGTGAAGTAAAAGTCGAGGGCAGCATGTGGTTCTCCTTCTCCAAATTAGACCTTACACTGTCCTTGTTTTTTTAAGTTCTCATTTTTAGACTTCCCTATACGTGCTACCTTTTGAATAAAAACCCAGGGAAAGAGATTGACTGAAGGATAGTGAATGTGGCATGAGCATTGCTATTGTAGATGTGGCACTTGGGGATATGGGTTATTGGTGGCCTTGGCAGTGCTGGGAGAGCAGTTGGACTCGAGGGTCTCAGAGGGCTTTTCCAACCCAAAGTATTCCATGATTATTCAGATAATCTGCTCTCTAAGAGACACCTTTTGCACGCAGGATGACATTTCATTTCCAGCTGCTGTAAACATCAGGTTTTGTGCTGGTGACTCCCCACAGCTCAGATTTCCCTGTCCATTCTGTACCCTTGTTGCATGGGACAGTTAGGGCTGACATGTTCACATGCTGCCACTCTGGGACGCGTTGACGGGTGTCTCAGTAACCACTTCACAAAGAAAATTACAACATGTAATTCTTCTGCCACTTTTCCCTTCCTCTGGCCTGCAGAAAGATCCCCTGGATATTCCGAATGTCTGGCCACTTTCCTGATTCTCCAGCAAAGAATGTTCTGTGGAATCCCTTGCCGTAGTAAGCAGAGATGAGCGAGAGTCCAGTGGGTGTTAGAGGTGCAGACCAGGTTCCCAGTTCCACTCTACTACAAGCCTGTAGCATTCAGGGCATTCACTATTCACCTGAGACACAGAAAGAGTTCATGGAGCCATTTATCAGGGTCAGCTGCCACAGGTATGAATGTGGAAAGCGCAGCTGCGCTCTCTGGAAGCTCAGCGAATAATTGATTAATTGAAGCAATTTCTCATCTGATGGCCAAAACTTCTGAAGTGAAACTCCCAGACTGCAGCAGGCAGACATACTGTCTTTTTTTTCATGATGACTGAGATCTATATAAGACCATCCAGACTAAAAAAATGGGGGGACATTTCACTCAGATGATTAACATGGAGTGATCAGCTGGTCAGATGACGAAAGGAGAAGGTCTGGGGGCATTATATGGTACTGTAACAGGAATAACAAATTCCAACCAGAAATTTTGACAGTAATGCAGGCTTTGAGCCTACTGCCTGAAGAGGACATTGAGAACATGGTAAGATTCAGCAGGAAATGCAGAGAGGAGAACGGAAAGAGAAAAAAAAAATTAGGACTTGGCAGAGGCAGTCGTAGCTAAAAAAGCATTTAATCCAGGTTATTGCCCACATATCACTGTCCTGGTCTGAGGAATGTGCCTGAGCTGTGCGTGGTGAGCAGAGCAGTTCATGGGAAGGTGTCCAGCATCCATTGTCACACAGTCACGGAATGGTTTGGGTTGGAAGAGACCTTCAAGACCATTTCGTCCCGCCCCTTTGCCATGGGCAGGGACACCTTCCACTAGACCAGGTTGCTCCAAGCCCCGTCCAACGCCTTGGACACTACCAGGGCTGGGGCAGCCAGAGCTTCTCTGTGCAGCTTCCTCTTTGCCCCAGCTCTTGTACGATTCCATGGCCACGTGTTCTGGCCAAAGTAGGAAATTCTGGGCTACACTTCAAAACTACATATGCTGCACCACTGCGAGACTGGCAAGTAAGAGGCCTTAACCTGAGAGATCCTTTTCAGGAGAAGTCCAGCCCTTAGGATGGAAAATGAGCACATGCAGGAGCGGCTTCTGGAGAGGACAAGCATGTCCTGCTGTTCATACAGGTTCTTCCTCTGCATCAAGATCAGAAGGCACTGGCTTGTCCTTCCATCACACAGCGCAGAATTAAAAACCCCACACCTTAAACCATATTCCAGGAGACAGGTCCCTTCCCAGATCATTTACCAAGTACAACATTTTCTTGAGAGCAAACTAACACTTTCCATGTCTCATTGTCACCATGTCTGCTCCAGTCATTTTCCCTCAGGCATTGCTGTCCTCTCCTAAACCCAACCCTCCCAGAACATCAGCAGTCTGTTTGCATAGGATCTTTCCTATTTTTTTGAGGCCAAATATTTTCTTTTAAATAATTGATTTGTAAAGTTTGTGTATTGAGACATTTTGGAAACATGACTTTTTTTCACAGCTCACCCTAAGACATGTCAGTGATACCCCTGAATGTGGTGTACGGGCCAGGTGGGGCCCGTCACAGGGATCAAAATTGCTTTGATTCATTTCTTGCCCATGGTTTGGAAGTCCTTCAAGTGTTGATAGCACAGAGGGGTTTGTGGCTGGCTGTGCCGAGTGGGGGCTAAAGAATAGTCTGTCTGTGCTGCCTTTCTTTTCTTGGTGGTATCCAGGGCAGTGAAAAGATGAGGTGGTTAAGCCCAGGAACTTGTGCCTGTACTTGCACATACGGGGTCTGGGGAACAGGTCGGGTCTTTCCAGCCCTTTCTAGGCTCACGGATCCAGCCCTGCTTCCTCCCAGGTAGTTCCTTCCTCGGTGCCTACAGGCCTTCGGCAGCCTCAGCTCCTGGGAGTGTCCCAAAGCAGCGGAGCAGGTCCAGCCAGGGAGGGGATCACCTGAGCGAGGCAGCCTGGGAACTGGCTGTGCAGGCAGAACACGTAACAACAAGCACTGGAGTCAGCACCAGGGAGGCAGATGGAGCCAGCCCCAGGTGCTGAGGCATCAGCAGGGCTGGCACCAGGCACAGCAGATGAGAGAGAAAGGGAGCACTGAGCCGGTTCCCTTTTGCTTAGACTGGGCAAACGCAGTCCAGCGCCCTTGATTCACACCTGGCACAAAGGCTCTGTAGAAAAGCAGGTCCTTTCATTTATTTATTTTAATCTGTAGGGCTTTGTGGTGATCACAGCATGGCTGAAACTGTGATTTCCTGCTGCTCTGTTAGGAAAAAAACAGTAAAAGTCTATTGAAATGGAACATAATATGGACAGACACCAACTGCTGCCCAAGTCAACAGGTTCGTGCTTTTCCCAGTTTCTGCTCTTACAGTGAATCCAGAGGTAAAGGGACACTTTTTACCTCCAGCTTTATCTGTCAGCCACTTTTCCTTACATTAAATATTCTGTATGGTTGAATGTTTTTCTGTGTGGAAGAATCTTCAGGCTGTGATCACATCTGACTCTTCCCTTTATTAAGGGGGTTTGACAGCTTTTGGGGATCACAAAACTGAATGTGTGTGACAGGTATCACAGCCAGTAAAGTCACTTCCATTTATACCAGTGGGAACAGAGGCAGATCTCAGGCCAAGCCGAAGGGAAATTTCCTTGGAGACTCCCTCCTCACCCCTCCTTGATCATAGCACAGGGATGGCTGGGACCTGCATGCTCCTTCCTTTCCACCTGTTCCTCTCCTGATGTTTTTTTGGCCAAGGAGGGGAGTGACTCCATTAGGACTCCCTGTGCACTGGCGCAGCAGCAGACGGTGCAGTGTCTTTGGCACAGCCCAGGCAGACGGGCAGAGGAGAACTGAATCCTGCTTCTCATCAGCCCATTCTATCGGCCTTCATCTACCACTTGTTAAGTTTCCGACAAGCTGCTTCGTGCTCTCCTTTATCCACTGCCCCCGAGCATGGGAGGAGTTACTGCAAACAGCCACAGAGCTGCCTTCTGTTCTCCTGCAGCTTCCTCCTGCAAAACCCAACCACCAGCCCAGATTAGCGTGCGAGGGAGAGTGCCAACAGTACTCATACTGCCTTCTTTCTGTGGGATTCCTGGGGCTTCCCGTGCAGGGCCAGGAGTTTGACTTGATGGTCCTTGTGTGTCCCTTCCAACTCGGGAGATTCTGTGTTTTTTTCCACACCATTCTGTGTACCTGTCTGTGCTCATCCTTGTCCCAGTCATTGTATTAGGAGAAGGATTTCTTGGGGAGGAACTAAAGTTTGCAGGTTTGGTTCTAAAGGTTCTGATCATGAATGGTGATACTTTTAAATTTATGGACATAATTTCATGGAAATTCATGATCACTTAGGATAGAGGAGAAGTGCATGAAATGCCAAATAATGGTAACAGACTTCTAGAATATGTGAAGAGGTGACACTGTGACACACAGGAGTGGGCTGGAACCCCGCTGCTCTGGAAACAGGCTGGGACAGCTGGGGGTGCTCAGCCTGGAGAAGAGAAGGCTCTGGGGACACCTTAGAGCCCCTTCCAGTGCCTGAAGGGGCTCCAGGAGAGCTGGAGGGGGACTTTGGACAAGGGCCTGCAGTGACGGGACAAGAGGGAATGGCTTCCCACTGCCAAAAGGCAGGGTTTAGATGGGATGTTGGGAAGGAATCATGGAATGTTTTGGGTTGGAAGGGACCTGACACCTCATCCAGTTCCACCTCCCTGCCATGGACACCTTCCACTAGACCAGGTTGCTCCAAGCCCCATCCAACCTGGCTTTGAACAGTGCCAGGGATGGGGCAGACACAGCTTCTCTGGGCAGCCTGTGCCAGGGCCACACCACCCTCACAGGAAAGAGTGTGTCCCCAATATCTGATTCATCCTCCTGTCAAAGTTGCCTCCCGTCCTCTAGGTAAATTCTGGTATGAGGCATTGACAGTTCAGGCAGGATCTGATTGTGTGACAGGGTAAGGGGGAATCTCGGAGTTAAAACAATTGAGGTCTGAGCACTGAGGCTTTAGCAGGCTGATTTGTTAATGTCTGGGAAAAACAATTAAGAGAATATTTGGCCAAGCATGAGCATGTCCGTTAGAAGATTAATCCTATCCCATATTTCTTGGACATTATTCACTTATTTTCCATCACCTGTAAGGGGGTGCACATTATACGTATGTATTTGGTCACTGACCCTTGAGGAGTAATCCTGGTTCTGAAACTTGGGGGTTTTGGGACATTCGAGGTGCCTTTGGGCATCTAAAGCACAGCAGGTGTGACACCAGCCCTGCAGAGACTCACAGCCTCCTTGGCAGCTGCTGGAGGCCAGGCCAGGTACCTTCGGGCATCCCAAGTGACATGGAGCGCCTCTGTGTGAACACCTCAACTGCTGCCCTGGCTATGGTTTGTTTGCACTTTATTTATAGTGACTTTCACTGTGTGATGGAAGACCTAAGGGCTCGGCAATGGGAAGAAGTAGATTTCCCCCCTTGCTGCCTAATTTACCTTCTGGAATTTTTCTTTCCTCGAAGCACCAGGGCCTTGGCTGCAGGATCAGTGGGGATGTTGCCAGGGTGTTCAGTGGTCTGAAGAACGTCTCAGGTCCTGTATCGGTGTGTTCTGCTCAGAAAATCCAGCTTAAAACAATTGCTGGAATTTTTTCCCAGGTCGTATAGGCAGGATGTCGCAGGATTCCTTTCCTTTCCTGTCCAGTGCTGGCCAAGTTCTCTCCCACTCTTCCTGGGAAGCTTTTCCTGATAAAATTGTGGCTGCTGAAGCCATGGATGACATTGGTGATGTGCTTGAGCTTTTCTGTTCCCTTCTGGAGGTGCACTGCAGGGTTTTTGGACTAAGAGACTTCAGGGCCTTAGTTTTCCAATATTGGCATGAAAACTGAAGGAGGGATGTTCAGGGGTCCCCTCTGGCCGAACACGTCACACATCTGCTCACAGCTGCAGGTGCTGGGTTGACGTGAGCTCTTCTCCTCCTGTACCCACTGATGGTTTAGTGCCTGAGCTGTAACTGGACACAGAATATCTTGTTACCCATTTTAAAGAATATTTGTTACCCATTATAAAGACCCCCAAGCGAATTGCCACACCCTGTTCTTTTTAGCATCCTCATTTTTCCCTCGATTCCTCATTACTCTTGTCAGAAGATTTTGTAAACTGGGGCCAGCAATTAAAATAAAATTAAATTCCTAATTAAATAAAATAAGCATATAAGTAAGTAAAATCCTCTATTCATCAGTAGTTACAGGTTGAAAATCTACATTTGGGGTATTTTCAGTTTGTGATTCAGTTTCTTTGACAGTTGTGATGGTTCAGAATTCCAAAAATACAACATTTGTCTTTTTCTGGGGTGAAAGAAGCTGCAGGAAATAGATTTGCAGGTGAAGTTCAAACAAGGAGCTAACCCCTGCTTGGAGTCACAGAATCACAGAATAAACTGAGTTGGAAAGGGCCACAGGGATCATCGAGTCCAACTCCTGGCCCTGCACAGGACCGTCCCCAAGAGTCCCACCATGTGCCCGGGAGTGTTGTCCAAATGCTTTTTGAACTCTGCCAGGGAGCCCATTCCAGTGCCCAACCACCCTCCGGGTGTAGAACCGTTTTCTAATATCCAATCTAGCCCTCCCCTGATCCAGCTCCAGCTGTTCCCTTGGGTCCCGTCACTGGTCACCACAAAGAGGAGATTGGTGTCTGCTCCTCCTCTTCCTCTCATGAGGAAGTTGTGGAGTGCAATGAGGTCTCCCCTCAGTCTCCTCCAGGTTGTTTCAGGTGCCCCTGATCAAGGAGAATCCAGCCATCAGGGAAGAAAAAGTACTAATAACTGATGTGTCCACTCTCCTGTCTCTCTGAGGGGAAACCTGACGGGGTGTTCCCTGAACTCCTGTTAAAAGGAACCAAGGCTTAAAGCATGGAATGCCCTACAAAATACATGGAATACACAGTTCTGGAGTAAAAAAATAACAAGGCAATGCGGCACACTGAGTAATCCATCTCCTATTTCCCGAGGCACGTGAACTGGTCCTCCACCAAATCCAGCCTTGCGCTGGGATAATCGACACACATGGAATGGATCAAGAGTAGTTAAGAGAGAAGTGAAAAGATAGGAGTTTAAGAGCCAGTTCTGTCTTAGAAACCTGTGAATGCTAAAAGCCTGGCTGCAGAGAGATTTCTCAGTTTTCTAACAGTGTCTGTGTGAAGGCCTTCCTTTCTCACGGACGCTATGGGAAAACAATTGAGAGATTTTGTAAACTATGGTATTGTTATGGTACCAAAGAAAAAATATCTGAAGTAAGTGTTGTTGAGTTCAGCCAATCCCTCTGGGGGGCGGTTGGTCAGTGAGCCAATAACCTTATGTCGGTGTCCAGCGTGCTAAGGTATATAAGCGGACTTGTAAATTAATAAAGGGTCGGTTTCTTCTCGTACTAAACCGTCCATGTCGCTTTTTTCCTCGGTCTCTGCTCGCTAGCGACAGAAGCCTCCTTCTGGCACACAAATATCAGTCAGAAATGGTATGTGATTGCTTCCGTCTGATTTGGAGAGGAATTGCTTTCCGAATAGTGGGTGACTTGATGCAGAACTGGAGAACCAGCCTGGCAGTCAGCAGCTTCATGACACCAAATCTGACCCAGTGCCTCAGGGCTCTGCCAGCTGCAGACAGGTGATCCCAGGAGCTGGCACAGACCAAAACAAAATTTTAAAAAATCCGTGAACTAAGTGCAGAATCCATCTGAATTCAGGAAGATGAGCTGTAGCAGGAGAAATTTTATTTATTCCTTGACCTGAACTCAGCTCACGCCCACCAAAGTGACAAAAGGTCATAAACAACCTTTGGGGTTCCAGGTAATTTCTTCCCTTCTGCTTTACCTGACAGGGAAGAATTTTAGAAGATTAATGGAATATCCATCATTTTGTATGTGTGTGGGTATATATATATATGTATGTGTGTGTGTGTATGTATGTGTATATAGCTATTTATTTACTTATATGTATAAACCAGCATTTTTCATGCAAACTGAGAATTCATCAGCATGGTATTGTTCTTGTTGCAACCCACGGAATTAAAGGATGCCAACAATTAATGGAATCATGGAAGCACAAGATGGTTTGGGTTGGAAGGAACCTTAAAGCTCATCTTGTTCCACCCCCTGCCCTGGGCAGGGACACCTTCCACTAGACCAGGTGGCTCCAAGCCCTGGAACGCGTGCGGAGCTGGGCCAGACACTTATGGTGGCATAAACACAACTTCTGTTTTTTATTTCACAGTTCAGAGTCGTGGGTCTATTTTGGAGGAAATACCCCCCCACCCCCCTCCCCCACATACAGAGTAAGTGCAGGGTTTTCCAGGCCCCCTCCAAACATCCCTTGCGGGCTCCCCTGAACATCCCTGCCAGACCAGCAACCCACCCCCATTGCTGTGTTCAGTGGTACCAGGACACCCCCCAGCTCCGTATCCGTGTTCTCCCAGTGTCTCAGGGAAAGCCATGAGGATCAGTTTGCTTTCACATCAAATTTACTTCTTCGCTGGTACCATTTTTCCTGCTTATTCACAAATATACTGAGCACCACAAACACTTGGGGAACTCAAGTGACTCCTCACTGTAAAAACTGGGAGCAGAGCCTGACCCCACCTGGCTGCCCCCTCCTGTCAGGGAGTTGCAGACCAATGAGAGAGTTCTCCCAAATCAACCCAGGTGAGCACAGGTCTTTCCTGATGTCCCTTCGAACCTACCACCTGCCAGGTTAATTTTCTGCCCGTTTAGTCCTTGTCCTGGTAGTAGAGATGCCCTGGTCACAGTTTGTAAATGTCTTCTGTAGGCTGAAGAGTCAGAGTTCAGGCGCCACCCTTTTTTGGGACGCGAGGAATAAAACGTCCCTGTCCCCAGCCCACTCCGGCTGTGAGTTCCTCCTGAACCTGTGTAGTGCTGCTGTTTTCTGTGGTCCTGCCAGGTAACAGTCAGTATTACCTGATGCTTCTTTAAAGCTCAATCTTCTCTGTCTTCATTTATAACTGTAGTGAAATAATTATATTATTCATTATAAAATTGTTTCACCACTTTACCAGTATTTTTCCTCTGCTGTTTTGATTGTCCAGCAGTATCGCAGGGTTCTTCTGATGCTTCTTCCTTTCAATGTTGCAGTTGGTCCTTTATCTGTCACTCTCCCATCTCTGAGCACTGTGAGCAGTTTGCTGTGTGATCATTGTTCCATCGTGGGTTATATCTGAATGAGTCGGAAATGGACCTTAAAGACCATTTTGTTCCACACCCTTGCCATGGGCAGGGGCACCTTCCACCAGAGATACATAGTGGAGTGCTCTGTACTTGAATTAGAATTAGAGTTAGTGGGAAGATAAATTCAGACAATTCAGACTGTAAAGACAGCTGCATGTGTGGACTATAAAGATGATTGTCTGTTGCAATACATCACACATGGACCTGTTGGATTTTCCTGTTCTTGTATTAAGACCATTTTTCCTGTTGTACCATGCAGCTCTACCAGGAGTTTCAGTTTGGAGCAGGAGTAGCTTGTGGGAGGTTGAGGCAGGAATAACACAGCACTGCTCTGTGCTAGGCAGGTGGTCAGATAAGAACTTGAAACTAGTTTATCCTTACAGTTCTTAATGAGAGTGATGGTCTGAGTCTTAAGTCTTTACCTTCCTCCCAGTCCATGGCAATCCCTCCCATTTTTGAAGCAGAAGTTTTGGATGGCAATGACCACAGCAGCGACCCTCACCTTCTGAACTCACACTCAGTAACATAACTTAGCAAGAATCACTCACTCTTTTGGGGATCATGAAGAAGCCTCTGCTGGCACTTCAGTGGTGGGATGCAGGAAAAGAACATTCCAGCATTGACATTAGTTCAGAGTCTGAAGCCAAAGTGCTTTGAGCAATTTGTGGATCAGTCAGATATTACTGTTGTGGTACAACAAGCTTTTCTCTCAAAAATGGGTTAAAATCAGATTTGTCTATAGTCTCAAATAATTGATCCCCTATAGACAATTATCAAATATTGCATGTGAGCCCCTTCAGCTCTGTTTTTTCTCAGCATGAGGATACTGGAAAAGTGATCACGTCCCTTGTTTTTTTTATTTCTTCATTCATCTCATGAAGACTCCTCTGCCTTCTGACTGTGTTACACCAGCAGGACATCCCTATACTCACCTGCACCCATGCACCGCCTGCTTCTGTTCACATGCTGAGGTGGCTCTAACACCCGATTTGTAAGGATCCAGAGGGTGCCCTTGTATTCAGGCATGCACTTTTGGTTTAGGGCCACATTACACATGGTAAATAACTTTTGTAGCGTTTGGAAAGTAATTTTAATGGAGTGTAGATAATAACCACCTATAGCTTTGCTCTTGACTTTAAAACAAATGATAAATTTAAGCTTAGCAACCAGCACCCTAAAAGAGAAAGTTGGGCATTCTGTTGGATGCATGGGCCTTGCTTATCCCAGGACTGCCTGGTTGATTTGTTTCTTATTTTGGCCCAAAACAGTTAACTTTGTGAAGGTAATGGTTAAGTGACTCACACCTTTGCCTAATTTTAGGCTCCCATGCCTTTGGATTGAACTTTCTCCAGCATTCCTCCATGTGCTTTTAATCTCTTCCCTTTGCCTTTGCTCTATGAGGAAGATGTGTCACTGTCATGACACCGCTTCTATGGATGTTTTTTCTTTCCCTACAGCTTTCCCTCCCCTCATGGCTCGTCGGTCCCAAAGTTCCTCACAGGGGGACAACCCCCTCGACCCCAACTACCTTCCCCCCCACTACAAGGAGTATTACCGCCTGGCACTGGATGTGCTCACAGAGGAGGGCAAGGAGAGTTACCAGCGCTTCCTGGCAGAGGAGGCAGCCCCCGATTTCCTCTGTGGCTCTGAGGTAGATCACATAATCCAGAACCTCCAGAAGCCCCAGTACGCCAACCAGGAGGGCAGCACGGACACTGCGGGGGACAATGACATGGACGGATCCTCCGGGACTTACTGGCCCATGAACTCAGATCTTGCCGTTCCTGAGCTTGACCTGGGCTGGCCGATGGTCTTTGGGTTCAGGGGAACAGAGGTGACAACACTGGTGCAGCCACCCCCGCCAGACAACCCCAGCATTAAGGAAGAGGCTCGCAGGATGATTCGAGCAGCTCAGCAGGTAAGAGAGGGAGAGCCCAGCTAGAGCAGAGGTAAAATCACACATGTGCCAGAGAAGCATCAGAACAGAGAATCATAGTGGAGTGGTTTGAGTCAGGGGGACCTTAAAGCTCATTCAGTTCCCCCTGCCTTGCCATGGCCAGGGACACCTTCCACTAGACCAGGGTGCTCTGAGCCCCATCCAGCCTGGCCTTGAACACTTCCAGCGATGGGGCAGCCACAGCTTCTTGGGGCAGCCTGTGCCAGGGCCTTATCCCCCTCACAGGGAACAATTTCTTCCCAATATCTCATCTAACTCTGCCCTCTGGCAGTGTAAAGCCACTCCCCCTCGTGTTGTCAGTCCAGGCCCTTGTCCACAGTCCCTCTTGAGCTCTCTTGGAGCCACTTTAGGCACTGGAAGGGGCTGTAAGGTTTCCCTGGAGCCTTCTCTTCTCCAGGCTGAGCAACATCAGGTCCTCTGCCAGTTCCCTTAACTTTGCTTCCAGAACCTGACAGAGGAGCAGGATGATTCAAATCCACCACTGACTGCACCAGAGCTTGTCTCTGCTCTGCTCTCATGGCACGGTGTCCAAGGCCATGCTAAAATACACCAAGAGTTCACAGAATCCCAAAACAGTTGAGATTGGAAGGGGCCTCTGGAGCTGGTCCTGTCCAGCCCCCCTGCTCAGAGGAGGTCGATTAGAGAGGGTCACTCAGGCTGTGTCCTTGAGCATCTCCAAGGGTGGAGACTAAACCTTTCTGGACAGCCTGTTCCCATGTTTATGGTCTCCTTACAGTCCCAGAGGCTTTTCTGTAACTGAACTGTAATTTCCTGTGTTTCAGTTTGTGTCTTGTCCTCTCCCTGGGCACCACTGAGAAGAGTTTGGCTCCTTCTTCCTTACACCCTTTCCATCAAGTATTTATACTCACGGAACTGGGAAGGACAGGAAGGTAGACCTGTGAAGCTGCTTCCCATATAATCAGCACATGGATGCAGCTGAAATAGTGGCTGCCTGAATGTTTGCCAGGAAGTTACCTAAAAATGGCATGTGGATGCTGGAGTGGGGAGAGCATCTCCATACACTATCTAGTGTGATTACATGGCCAAAAAATTCATGGAATCATTGGATTGATGAGTTGGGGAACACCCGGGGAGGTTTCCCCTCACCTGCATACACAGAACATGCACCTTCCTGGACAGAAATTCTCTTTCCAGTTCGGGGCCCACAGTGCTTAATGGAACCTTTAATTGGGATGTTTCCTGTTCCAAAAGGAAGTTGGAATGAAAGTTCCTGTTTCAAAAGGAAGCCGAGATGGGGGCAGTGCAGCTTTGGGGTGTGAGAAGCTGGGAATCATGGTTGGTCAGGGCATGAGCCAGCACAGGTGGCTGACGTGGCATCCCTTCTCCAGGTGGTGGCCATTGTGATGGACATTTTCACGGATGTGGATCTGCTGTTTGAGGTGCTGGATGCTGCTTCTCGCCGAGTGCCTGTCTACATCCTGCTGGATGAAATGAACTCCCAGCTTTTCCTTGATACTGCTGCCAAGTGCAGAGTCAACCTGAACTACGTGGAGGTGAGCAAAGACCTGCCCTACCTGATTCACGTCCTAAGGGGGATGTCTCCTGGGACACAGAGGGCTAGTATGGCAGGAAACACCAGAGAAAGGGGAGAACGAGCCATAGCTTGGTGAAAGATCAATGTGAAGAAAGTGAGGAGATCTGGCACGACGTGGGGTGAAGGCTGAAGACATGCTGAGAAAGGGGTTTGTACACAGGTGTGTCTGCAGGCAGAATCACTGGAGCTGGAGGATAATCCCAGTGGCAGGGTGGAGGTTAAAAGGAGACAGGGAAGGAGGGGCAGGGGAGGGAATGAGGGTCCCATCTGAGTCAGTGCCTTTCTGGTTTGCAGTTCCTGAGAGTGAGGACGGTGTCTGGCCCAACCTACTACTGCCGCACAGGGATGTCCTTCAAAGGGCACCTGAAGGAGAAGTTCCTGCTAGTGGACTGCATGGTGGTGCTGAGTGGCAACTACAGGTGAGGAGCCCTGCCATGGTACCTGTCCAGTTCGGAGACAGAGACGCTCAGGTGCTTTGTGCAAGGGGCTGGCTGCAGAGGTGCTCGGCTCCCATCTCATCCATTCTAGGGAGAATTTGCCATAGCATAAGGAATGTAAGATTTGCATCTTAGTCTGGACCAAATGAACTTTGACCTCCACTCATAAAATCATCAAATCACAGAATGGTTTGTGTGGGAAGGGACTTTAAAGTTTGCTCATCTTGTTCCACCCCCACAGCCCCACAAGGGCAGGGACACCTTCCACTAGACCACATTGCTCCAAGCCCCGTCCAGCCTGGCCTTGAACGCTTCCAGAGATGGGGCAGCCACAGTTTTCTCTGGGCAACCTGTGCCGGGGCCTCACCATCCTCACAGGGAAAGATTTCTTCCCAATATCCCATTTCATGGAATTCTGGAACTGGGTTGAAGGGACTTTAAAGCCCACCCAGTCTCACCCCCCTGCCATGGGCAGGGATACCTTCCACTAGACCAGGTTGCTCCAAGCCCCATCCAACCTGGCCTTGGACACTTTCAGGAATGGGGCAGCCACAGCTTCTCTGGGCAACAGAGAGGTGGATGGTTTTATTAGTGGTGGGTGGTTTTAGTTAGGACCGAGATCAGCCATTAACCATCCTTTTGGGAATAACAATCTTACCAGCTAAGGTGTTCATTTTTGGCAGAATAAATATTTTTAGTGAGTTCCTGTAGAAGAATTTCTCCTTCATCTATTAAAAGGGTGATGGGATAAACACCTGTCATGCTCTAAGAATGTAATCATAAAATCACAGAATGGTTTGGGTTGGACAGACCCTAAAGCTTATATGGCTTCTCCCCCTGCTGTTGTGTAGTAGAAGGCAAGGAGACCTTCTACAAGACCAGGTTGCTCAAAGCCTACCATGAGTTGCTTCTCATGGTGGAAGATAAGCAAATAGAATTAAGGGTATTTTTAAATGAATTTTATGAAGAAAAAAGTTAAAAGAATCTGATTAAAGTGCACATTTCTTGATAATGAGATTCCACTTTGGGGTTTTTTCCTGATGTTTGGAAAGAATTACTCACACTTGATGCTGTACCGAACAACTGTTCTGATTGGATCATTTTTTGTTTACGAGAAGATCAAGTTAATTGTTCAGGACTACTTCTGCCACGCTCTCATGTGCTTTGGACTTTTGAATACTGTATCATTTCTGAAGTGGGAAGTTGTGGAAGTGTTCAAGATTAGGTTTGACGAGGCTTGGAGAAACCTGGGCTAGCGGAAGGTGTCCCTGCCCACGACAGGGGAGTGAAACAAGATGTGATGGTCCCTTCCAATCCAAACCAGTCTGGGATTCTGAGAGACAGGCTGATGAGTTGGTAAAGCAGCATTCTGGCACTTCCACATGGATATCAGGGACAAAAGTTTTGTTCACTGAAGGACACTGAGCAGCAATTTTTCTGGAAAAGTACTCCGTTTTGCAGTGGAGGTAGATATACCATCTAAAGAAGTCCTTGAGCCCAGACAACCCCAAACCAGGCTTCCTTCACATTAAGAATTAAGAAATCTGTGGAGAAAAAAAAAAAGACAGTAATTCTAAGGGGTTTGGTTAACCCCAGCAGACAGCCAAGCGTCACAAAGGTGTCCCTCATGATGCCCAGCAGGATGTAATAGAGAATCGTAAAGGTGAGAACACTCCGGGGTTGTGATACAGTTTAACAGCTACAGCAAACCTGCACACACAGGCAAGGCAAAATAAGGGATTCCTTCCCTGCTTCCCATCAGTCAGCAGATGAGGAAAAAAAAAGCAGAGCTTGACTTGGG
Organism: Lycocorax pyrrhopterus obiensis; assembly: GCA_014706295.1. Taxonomy (NCBI): domain Eukaryota; kingdom Metazoa; phylum Chordata; class Aves; order Passeriformes; family Paradisaeidae; genus Lycocorax; species Lycocorax pyrrhopterus. Next base: position 56,954 of record JACSVZ010000044.1, on the reverse strand, counting down.
AAGTCCATAACACTGAACTCCGTAACACTGAACATCTTCCTCCCTCATTTCCAGCTCAGCTCCTTCTGTACAGTCCCCCTCAAACTGTATGGGTGAAAAGGTTGTAGGTTGTGTCACCCCAGGAGTAAGATCCTGGATTTGTCTTTTCAGAGGTTCCTGTCGGCACATCTCCCCAGTCTTTGGGGTCCCGGGACTGGTGTCACCTGCCAGGTGCTGAGGGTAAACACACTGACTGTTGGCCAGGTCATTACTGACAGTGTTAAAGACAGGAACTTCTTTATGTCTACTTCACATAAGGATTATCATCAGCTCGCATGCTGGGTGACACAACTGACTGGCTTTTTAGAACAGAACTCATTTATTGCCTTGTAAAATTCTCTGCAAAGACGTGATCCCAAATCAATCTGTAACTGTGAGGTTTGGGAACAGTCATGTGTAACAAGTACCTGCAGGGGAATTTTCTGCCATTATTTTGCCCTATTTCTGCCCGAGCAGAAGATTTAGAATGTGCTTCAGGTGAGGAAATGCTTTAATGAAAACAGGTACAGCTGAGTTACTCGATGGTAATACCCTCCGTCACTTCTGTTCTCTCTGTAGTTTCATGTGGTCCTTTGAGAAGATTCACAGGAGCATTGCGCACATCTTCCAGGGTGAGCTGGTGGCCAGCTTTGATGAAGAATTCCGCATTTTGTTTGCACAGTCGGAACCTCTCGTTCCTCCGGCCAACGTCTTGGCAAAGGCGGAGAACACGTTCGCCCTGGCTCCCTTTGGCAATAACGTGCCTTTCTTTCCCAAAAAAGGCCCCCTGATGTTCCAGAGGGATGACAGTCTCTTCCCCTCCTTCATGGACAGAGTGGATCCGGACAGGTACTTCCTCTCCAATTTTCGACGGGACGACATGCTGCGACACACTGTGGAGGGCTCAGCCATGCGGATGTATAAAAAGGTGGAAATGGAGAATTCCCAGATGGATCCGGTCAGGGGTTTCCTCCGTTCCAAGCAGCTGGAGTTGGACGCTTTTAAGAGACACAGTTTTGCAGAAGGAACGTTTGAAAATTTTGCTTCTGCCAAGCAGTACACCCGGCAGATGTTCATGAACAACATGGACGAGTTCAAAATCCAATCCAGTCATTTCCAAAAGGACCAGTTCTACCAGTACCAGTTTGAACATCCCCATCTTTCTGGCAGACCTCAGGGATTCTTTGAGAGGATTCGAGGAGGGAGGCCGGGATTCAATGAACTGGAAGACTATGGAGAGGGACCCCGATACCCTGAACTGGAACCCAGTTTCCCACAGGAGGGTTTCCCCTTACGGCTGGATTACGTACCCTCAAATTCTTCCAGGGAGGTGAGACACGGCTCTGACCAGCTGAACCCTGCGGGCAATGGCCCGATGGGAATGATGTTACGGAGGCAGAATATAGGACAGAAATTCATTTGCCAGACTTCTCCCACGCAGAAGCAGAGCCTGGAGCAGCGCCTGTTCCTACAGGACAAGGATGAAGACCAGGATGATGACAAGAACACGCAGGAAAACAGAACAGGGTTACGGAACTGGAGGATTTCTTCGTACCTCAGTGCGTACCAGTCTGAACCAGATGAAGGGCTCCCGATGCCAATGGAGTCCGAGGCATATAACGATGCTCTTGGGGATCCCCTCACAAAGCACTCCACTGACCTCGTCCCAGCCTTCAAATCCCCCATGCCTTTCAATAGCAAGCCACTGGGAATTGACAGTGCCAAGGAATCTTCAGATCCTGATAGAGCAGGTGAAGAAACCTCAATAATGAAACCAGATGCCTTCAGGTCCAGGATAAATCCCTTGATCCAAAGGAGCTCCAGGCTCAGGTCCTCTCTGATTTTCAGTGCTGCCAAATTAGATCAGCCCAACACCACAATAGAAAAGGTGCAGATGATCCAAAAAGAGCAAATGTCCAGTGAGTTAACAAAGGACAATGAAACCATCAAGACGGCTGCCTCCTCCAAAGTGGCTGAGCTGCTGGAGAAGTACAAAGCTGTGGGCAAGGACACGGAACGGGGCACGGTCACCCACACGAAAGCTGTTTCAGGTTACCTACAGGAGGAATCACAGAATACTGAGAAGAAATGTACCAAATCTGTGCAGTATAAAATTCTGGAGAGCAGGGTGCTGGACTCCAAAGACTCCTGCAGTACTTACAAAATGCATGGAGAGTTGGACAGAGCATTTGGAATGGCCTCATCCACCCCCCAGCTTGGGGACGCATTGAGTAAAGATCCCCTGGCACATCTTGGCACTAAGGTGGACAAACTGTCATCCCGGTTTTACCCCATCGAGAACAAACCTGCTCTTCCAGAGAAGGAGAGCCTGATATTTGTAGGAGACACTCAGAAATTGGCTCTTCCAGAGAAGAAGGACAGAGTGACCTTCAGAGAAGACACTCCAAAATTAGTCAACACAGAAATGAAGAAACCACAGGTTAGGACAAGTACTACATCCTCAGTTCTAGAAAGCCTGTCTAGAAGTCAAGGGTCTGACAGTTCTCTCAACAAATCTGAGGAAGACTGTTCAAAACAAGAGCAAAATCCCATGGAGTTTTTGAGAAAAGGGTCACTACGGCTGAAGCAGCTTTTGAACCCAAAAGGTGAAAAGAAATTGGAGGAGGAACCTGCTTCTGAGAGTGGGAAATGTGACAAGCAGGCAGTGGTGCTCAAACGATCGTCCATAGGGGACTGCCCGGAAGCGATGGAGGAAGAAAAATCCCACAAATTCGCAGCACCGCTCCCCGCCAAGAGCAGCCAGACAACACAGGGGAGGTTCCCTTCCTCCACAGCCAACATCCTGTACAGCAGCAACTTGCGCGATGACACCAAGGTGATCCTGGAGCAGATCTCTGCCAATAGCCAGAAGAACAGAGCCGAGCTGGCCAAGCAGCTGCCCTCCACCAGCAACCCTGACCTGTCCAGGTCAACCACAAGCTTGGAAAGAAAAGGGGAAAAGGAGAAAAGCTGCAACATCCACAGGTCTGAGAGCTTTGGGAGCCAGAAACGGAACCTCCAGCGGCAGCCATCAGAGGATAGAGACACCCTCCTGAAAAAAATGGAGAACATGCGGAAGGAGAAGCGAGTCTACAGCAGGTTCGAGGTGTTCTGCAAGAAGGATGAACACACGAGTCCGAGTGAAGACGAATATGACACAGATGCCAAAGACAAGAAAATGGGAAAATTCATGCCCAAAATCCTGGGGACCTTCAAGACCAAAAAATGATTCTAGAAATCCTATTTAATTCCATTTAATCACTGACTGTCACAGGGAAACGAGGAAGAAACTTGTCTGTGATGGCTACAAACCCCAATGGCAAGGCTCTTTTTGATTAGTGAGCAGAAATGTATCCAGCATGAGCCTCCCACGGCACAGTTTGCTCAATAAAGTCAGGTGGTATCAAACAACCTTATCACAGTATGTTCCAAATAAAGTAATTAAAATGCCAACATGCTTGAAGCACAGAAGTCTCTTTTTTTTAGAAACAAGTCTCTGTTAAACCCAAGGAATATTTTCAGCAGACAGAACCATTCCAATTTCAGAAAAGAATGAAAAATAGAAAATTCAATACTTGAGTTTGGGCCAGAAAAGATAAATACCTACAGACGCACACACAAGTATTAACTGGAAAAAGTATTTAAAGCCCAGTGGTTTCTCAGGTAAAGTTAAACTTTTTCTGTATCTCACAATGAATCAGACACAGGAGGTACCTTTTTGAAGGTTTACAGACAAAAAAATAGTTGTAACCAACGTTTTGACCTAATCTGTCGTTCTGATCTCCAGCAGCACAGACCCAGCTTTTGTATTTACCAGTTCCTGAGCCTGCGGGGTCCGGTTTGCTTGTGGTTTGTTCCTTTGTGTATAGGGAATTAACTTGCTTTAGGGGCTGAGCCGAAAGAAGCTGCTGAGGTGCTATTGATGGAGAAGGGCTTGGTTTTAGGAGGCCTTTTCAGGTGAGTCTGAGTTTAAATAAGCATCTAAAATAAAATCCTGGCTTGGCCAAGTAGTGGCTTCCTTGACAGTGGAAGTCACTCTCTCTTCACCTTCCAGTTCATGAGGTGACAGGTCTGGACCAGCATGAGCAGCTGAGAGAGCCGGGAGGGAATAACAATCATTTATCACAGGTAGAGTAAAATTTCAGAGACAAGAGCTTCAAGTTAATGAGGAAAATGTATCCAAAATCAGCACTGAAACAGGAATATAAAGTTTCCTGTAGTCCCACTGTAGACTGGCAACACCTTCACGATGTCTCAGCAATAGTATCTCATGAAACTTTGCTTTCTGAAAGCAAAAACAATAAAAATGACCAATTATTCATTGAAGAAGACAGCCCTACCAATATGCAGTCTCCCTCTAAACACAGCAAATGCTGCTTGAAAGACAAAGATTTTCTGCGGTGCAATATAAAGTATTTATTTTAAAAATATTTACAATATTACACACTAGAGAAGCTGTTAAGTATTGTAGAAGAACCCACCTGTATTTCAAATGCTTTTCTACTTGATTTTAACAAAACCAGATCATGATGGATTCTGTTCATCTAGCCCAGAAGAGTCATAGAAATGAGTGAAGGGCTGTAAGATCATCTCTGAAGAGTTAGGTCTGCTCAAAAAAATATCCACCATTTAGGCAGACCGCTGACAAATCCTAGAATGGGTAGGAAGGGACCTTTTAAAGGTCACCCAGTCCCAACCCCTGCCTGCTATGGGCCGGGACACCTTCCACTAGACCTGGTTGCTCCATGCCCTGTCCAGCCTGGCCTTGAACATTTCCAGGGATGGAGCAGCCACAGCTTCTCTGGGCAACCTATGCCAGGGCCTCCCCACCTTCACAGGGAAGGATTTCTTCCCAAATTCCATCTAACCCTGCCCTCTGGCAGTGGGAAGCCTTTCCCCCTTGTCCTGTCACTCCAGGCTCTTGTCCAAAGCGCCCCTCCAGCTCTCCTAGAGCCCCTTCAGGCACTGGAAGGTCTTCTTGGAGCCTTCTTTCCTCCAGGCTGGACACTTCCAGTTGTCCCAGCCTATCTCCAGAGCAGAGGGGCTCAAGCCCTCAGAGCATTTTCTTGGCCTTGCACTTGGCCTTGTTGAACTTCAGGAGGCTCCCCTGGACCCTGAATATGTCTAAAAACCACTCAAGTATCAGAATATTGCAGCTTTCTGTGATTTTTTGCAACAATTCAAACAAGGAGTATGAACTGACAGCATTCACTGTTCTCACAGTCTGAGAGCAAACATGCGGTGTCCTTGTCTGCTGAGACTGGAAGGCAGAGGGGCTGGATTCCCTTTCCTATTAGCTTGTCCAGAGGAAAGGAGGACATTGTCCTATGCAGTGAATAAAGCATTTCCTCATATTTTGCTCTCCCCTGCTGCCCTTGTTTAGTCAGGGGCTGAGGGATGAGCTGTACTTCACCTGTCTGGAACATCACCACATTCACTGCTCAGGGTTTTCAGAGGCCTTTGCTATTGGAAGACTCTGCAGCGCAGATTTACTGATGGTTCCATAGGCCTGGGAGTAGCTGCCCATTGATGCCCTCGGATCACCCGCAGCTCCCACGTTTGCAGTGATCTGGAACATCTTTTTACTGGGCTTTAGAAGGGGACGAACATCTTTGCTGTGACACTGAGAGTTTCTGGGATTCTGTGTGAGAAAGAAAAGCCAAGAAAAGTTAATAACCTGGAATCAGCTTTCTGGAATGCAAATAGGACACAGATTTGACTTAGCTCAGCATTATCCTCTCAAGAAACAAACACAAACTCAGGGCATTTGTAGGCTGATCTTTTCCTTCTTCTGCTCTTCCTGTCACAGAAAGTTGGTCACAATTCCCTAAAGATTCTTCCAAATGCATTGGTCATGTGTACACCTGCATGTGCAGCAAGCTCCACAATCCCATCCTGGGGAATAAATGGCTTCTCTCACTCTCAAAACATTCTGAAAGGGATTCCAAATCAGAGGGGCTGAAAGGTGGGTTGCAAGTGCGCTACTGGACATGCTTGAAAGTTTCTGACAACCTGGGCTAGTGGAAGGTGTCCCTGACCATGGCACAGGGCTGGAATGAGATGAGTTTTTAGGTCCCTTCCAACCCAAGCAGTCGGTGATTCTGTGATTCTATGAATCTGTGGTGCCTCCTTCCATACTCTTCCTCTGTCATAAGCTTCCTCCGATCACTTCTGCAGGTGCCAGCAGTCACCAGGCAGCAGACAGCCAGCTCAGGAAGAAAAAAAAGCAGGAGCAAGAGGTCATTGAAGAACCCAGTGAGGGTAAGGACTTTCGCAAGGAAGCATGGCCAAGAACAGGGCAGAGGGACTGACACCTTCACGGCTCAGCAACAGCAAATCATTAGAAATGCAGAAACATGAAATCACAGAATCATTGAGGTTGGAAAAGCCCTCTGAGCCCACTGGGTCCAATTGCTCCCCCAGCACTGCCAAGGCTGCCACTAATCCCTGTCTCCATGTGCCACATCCACATAGCTGTTAAATCTCTCCAGGGATGGAGACTCCACCCCTGCCCTGAGGCAGTCCGTGCCAGGGCTGCACAGCCCTTTGCAGGTGGGTTTTTTCCAATATCCAACCTAAACCTCCCCTGGAACCACTTGAGGCCCTTTCCTCTCATCCTGTCACTTGTTTCCTGAGAGCAGAGCCCAACCCCCGCCTGGCTGCACCCTCCTGTCAGGGAGTTGCAGAGAGTGAGAAGGTCCCACCTGAGCCTCCTTTTCTCTACAGCTACTGCTGCTGCTCCAGACCCTCCCCCAGCTCTGTTCCTTTCTCTGGACACACTCCAGCCCCTCAGTGTGGCCCCTCCTTTTTTGTTGTGAGGAGCCCAAACTTGCCTCCAGGATTGGAGGTCCCTCAGCAGTGTCCAGCATAGGGGACAGGTACTGCCCTGGGCATCTGGCCACACCGTGGCTCGTACAAGCCAGATGCCATTGGCCTCTTGCCCACCTGGGCACACCTAGGTTCATGTTCAGCTGCTGTCATCAGCACCAGCAGGTGACCTTTTCCAGCTTTCCAGCCACTCTGCCTGGAGCACTGCAGGGAGTTGCTGTGACCCAGGTTACCACAAGTAAGGGTTAGAAGTTAAGCTACTCACATTGTAAAGGTTCTGCACACTTGTAGGAGAGAGCCGAGTGTTTGGCCATGTGATTTGCCTCCCTAGTTTCCCATTGTTGGAGATTCTGGACTGTTGAGGTGGTGCAGAACAGTTCCTGATCCCAGCACCAGGATTTGCATTTCCTGCAGAAGGAAAAACATGAGAGAAAGTAGGAAAATTGGAAGAACACAGAACACATTGACTGAGGCAGGGGCAGTCCCATACTCAACACTCATTCAACAGTGTTTTGTTCTTATGTCATTTCCCTCCCACACTTTCACCCCCTCATTTTACCAAATTCAAACTTGCATCAATTTGCAAATTCTCTTAATTTCTTTCACACCACTCATTCTCTCTTCCCCACAACAATACCCCAAGGTGGGTTACACCCCAGTGTAGGAGGGTGGTACCTACTCTGCACAGTGGTGTGTGTGATGGGGTTGTACATCATCACACTAGTCTGTGACCTCTGACACACGGTTCTGGCCAAATCCTTGCTCTGGCTGGATCCTATTGGCTGGACCCCAGCTGTGGCTCCAGTGTGCACATGTGAAGGGTTTAGAAGAGGGGGTGTTGGTTCTTGCTGGCCTTTCCTGGTGGGTACAGTCACTGAGCTGAAACTTGGGAGAAGTGTGCTGGATTCAGACTGGCTCAGCTGAATGTTTTCTCTCCGCCCTTGCTCCTTTGGCAGGCTCTTTGACTTCTTTTCAAGGATCATCTGCAGAACAGAAAAGCGGGTTAGACTTAATACAGCGATACAGCAGAAAAATAAAACATCAAAACAAAGAGGAATACTTAAAAATATCTGCAATTTATTTTACAAGGTAAGTAACAAGTATAATATAACTAGATGATCTTTAAAGTCCCTTCCAACCCAAACCATTCTGTGAGTCTTTCTCAGACATCACGCTTCAGAGATTTTTCTTTGCCATGTGGGAATTTAACATGTAAAGGTCTGTCAGAGATTATGACAGTATGGAACCAGCCGATCAAACACCAAAGTGTAACTGGGCCAGCAGGTACGGAAAGCCCAGGGGAACACAAAGACAAGACAAGTACAGAATTTGTTAAGTGTGTGCAAGAATGGCAGGTTACCTGGAGGATTAGGATTTGGGAAAATAGGATGACAGTACCTCATATAATTTATTTCGATATTCTGCCACAGACAGCTGGACATCATCACCCAAAGGAAGGATCACATCAAAATCCAAAGAGGGCTCCCTAGAAGGACAGTGGAATCTGAGGAAATGAGAAAACATTATGTAATTCACTGACTGGAAACAGATTATTAAAATTTAAACAGGATTGTTAAACAATCTCGTGTAAATAGGGTTGGAGAAAAAGAATTAGCTTTGCCATTTTTTCTGTAATGCATTTTAAGAAAATTTTTGCCAAGAGCAGGTTTTTAATGTCTCAGAAGACATCGGGGAAGCTCCACACTGGTGTCACTCTCACCTGCTCACATAAGGATGCCGCAGAGCCTCCTCTGCTGTGAGCCGTTTGTCAGGGTTAAATACCAGAAGTTTCTTCAGCAGATCCAAGGCAGGCAATGGAGTAGAGGATGGGAAAATCTCCTCAAATGCTACTCGCTGCCTAGAAGTCAGAAAACAATGATACGAGCTCTCAGTGTCTAATTCCCAGTGAAGGCAGGAATAACAGTTCTGGGGTCAAGGTGACAACAGACACGAGTTCACTCACAAAGTGTGTGTCAGAATCACTGAATCCTAGAATGGTTTGGCTGGGAAGGGACCTTAAAGCTCATCACTTTCCAGCCCTGTGATCCCACAAATCTAGACTTGAGATCATAGAAACATACTTCTCTGTAATTTACAGAGAAGATAAAGTTTAAAAATCTGGTTTTGCATTTTGAAATCCTAAATATAATTGTGAACATAATGAAGAAGAAAGTATCTTGAAAAAAATCAGTTTTAAGCACCAAATCTTACTCATATTTTAAATAATTTCTATTTAAGGAGACAACTTAGAGCCCCTTCCAATGCCTTAAGAGGCTCCAAGACAGCTGGAGAGAGACTTTGGACAAGGGCCTGGAGTGACAGGACATGTGGGAAGGGCTTCCCACTGCCAGAGGGCAGGGTTAGATGGGATATTGGGAAGGAATCCTTCCGTGTGACGGTAGTGAGGGACTGCAATGATTTCCTGGAGAAGCTGTGGCTGCCCCATCCCTGGAAGGCCAGGTTGGATGGGACTTGGAGCAACTTGGTCTAGTGAAAGGTGTCCCTGTCCATGTCAGGAGGTTGGAATGAGATGATCTTTAAGGTCCCTTCCCACCCAAACTATTCTGTGGTTCCATGATTCCATGGTCCTACATTATCTAATGTAGGATCCAAGACACACGAACAGCTCAAGCTTACCGGGAACTCATGTGGTTAATAACTGAGGCCTTGTACTCTGACTGCAGAGCCAAAATATCTGCAATAATAAAAAGATACTGTTACTGCCAAGATGAGGATTAGCAGAGCTACACAGTTTATGAAGGAAAGCAAATATTTGATATTAACATAGGAAATTATCCTCATAAAACTCAGTCAGAGATCTATGGAAGGGGGTTGGAATATTTACTTACAAATTTTCTAAGCTGATTTTTGAATTCCTATTTATTAATCATACACTTCATAAACTTGCACTCTCATAGCAACAGATACAGAAGCACCAGGATATCTGAATTTCTTATTTTCCTCTAACACTAACATTCAAGATGAAAACTTTAATTTCTTTGGAAAGGTGCCAGAATGAATAAGAGATACCTTCTTCCCTGACCCAGCCAGGCTGCTTTCTTCCACTCTTAACCCTTTCTCTAGACACCTTTTCCCGCAGCAGAGTCCTACCTTCTGGGGACGGAGCAGGGATGACCCTCAGGATCTGCTCTATTTGATTCATTGTTGATGTTCCAGGAAAAAGAGGCTTTCCAAGCAGCATCTCGCCGAGGATACAGCCAATGCTCCACATGTCTACACCCTTAGTGTAACTACAAACAGAAAGAGAGCAGAGGTAGGATTAAATCAAGCAAGTATTTTCCCGTACCTGGTATTCACATCACCTACATTGATTTATTTGCTAGAGAGCATGCTTGGTGACTTCTCAGATATAAATGCTCACAGGTTTGAATTATAAATTGAGTAACATTTGGGTATCGTGAGACTGGAATGCATGAAACAGAAAGGAGATTTATCCTACTCAAAGTCTAGTCTAAGAAACCATAAAAGGAAATATATTACAGGAAAATGCCAGAACAATGTCATATATTAAAGGTAATGCCAGAACAAGGTATTATAATATGACCAAGAATGAAGATACACATTGTTCTTTGGAAACAATTGACTTTGGTCATAATGTATGCACAAAGTAGTTACAATTACTTAAGAACTACATTTTTAAGCAAAGTAAATGCCAAACAATGGGTATAGGACAGCTTGCAAAACATCCACATTTAAAATTCGGGATACTACCCCAGCATCTATTTATTTACTTTTCTGGTTTTCCATATTTCTTTTAAAAAAAAAGGACCGACTAATAGGCAGCTGGTTCAACATTTGATTAGGGAGTATTTCGTGAAGGTCTATCAAAAAACACTGCTTCGATTTGGAAAAGAGGACTTAAGTTCTCAAGCAAATTTTGTAAAGTTATGGGTGTAAGGGAGAAGAAATAAGTATGGTGGGAGAAAGGGTGACAAACAGAGGAGCTACTCATGTACATACACTGACAGTCTAAGAACACAAGAAGGCCATGTACATGTTCATGAGAAGTTTTTATGTCGCAGAAGTTTAAATGTATATTGAGCAAACAGACTGCTGACATGACACTGCATCTGGTGACACTGAAAATTAAAAAACTGAAGACTTTTAGACAAAAAAATTTGCAATTGGTGAAGAAGTCCCAGGCTCCCATCCCTTCACTCACTTGCGAGAGGCCAGTAAGATCTCGGGGGCTCGGTACCAGCGCGTGGCCACATACTCGGTCAGCGCAGGGGTGGGCTGGTCCTCACTCAGCTGGCACAGGGAACGGGCCAGGCCAAAGTCACACAGCTTCACACAGCACTGTGCATCCAGCAGGATATTGGAAGGCTGGATTGAACACAGGACAATTAATTAGGCTATCACTCTCTGAATAGCAGAAGATTATTATAAAGGTTCTTTTACTAGTCTCATATATTTCTTCATACTTTTCCTATGGAGACAGGCTGGGACAGCTGGGGGCATTCACCCTGGAGAAAAGGCTCGAGGGAGATCTTAGAGCCCCTTCCAGTGCCTAAAGGGGTGCCAAGAGAGCTTGAGAGGGACTTTGAACATGGGCCTGGAAGGACAGCACAAGCAGGAATGGCTTCTCACTGCCAGAGGGCAGGAATAGATGGGATATTGGGAAGGAATTCTTCCCTCTGAGGGTGGTAAGGCCCTGGCACAGGTTGCCCAGAGAAGCTCTGGCTGCCCCATCCCTGGAAGTTTTCCAGGCCAGGCTGGACTGGGCTTGGAGCAACCTGGGATAGTGGAAGGTGTCCCTGGCCATGGCAGGAGTGGGAATGGATGGGCTTTGAAGGTCCCTTCCATCCCAAATCAGTCTGTGATTTTATTTAGTGTTCAACAGAAAACTGGAGTGAAGGATACAGACCATGACCAAAATGTACCTTCTGATCCCTGTGAATAACATTCCCTGAGTGGATGAATTTAGTTGCCCTCAGGAGCTGGTAGAGAATGTAACACTTGTGGATGTCTTTCAGCAAATTCCCCTTCTTAATCACAGCATGTAAATCTGTCTCTGTAATACATTATACCAGTAATATATTTACATCGGTAAATATCAGTAGTACCATGAACATTCATGTATATCATGTATATCACACCACTATCAAAGTGATAACAAGGATAACTCCTAAGAGAGGCTGCGTTTGAATGGCTGCTGCAATGCTGAGTCTCACCCATGGACTCGAAGATGAGGTAGATGTCCTTGTCATTCTCTGCTTGGATAACATCGAGCAGCTTGATGATATTTGGATGTTCTCCAAATTTCTGCACAGGGAAGAGACCCAGCTGTCAAAATCATGTGTTTTGCTTGTGAATCATAAAAGAGGACAATAACCTATTTCAGTTTGTATTACTGTCTAGAACTGTAATGCTATTTCCTCCACTAGACTTCTTCTGAAATAAAAAAGGGATTCAAGTTTGTTCCATAGTAGGAAACCAGTCAGTTAATCAAAAAAATAATCTCTGTTGAATGAGACATTAGTTCTAAAACTCCCTCTACAACATTTATAATGAAATCCAGCCCCCTTTATGCGCACACATTTCCTACTGAACCACAGAATTATTGTGGCATGAAAATAGATCATAGTTGCCATCAACATTCATAGTTAAAAACCCAAACAACCAGAACATGAGGGCTGGCTCAGACACTCACAGGCTGCATTGAGGAACTGACTGCATGGAGATCAGACAGCACACAGAGATACCTGAACACAGCTATCACACTGCAGGTTTTTGCAGACTGACAATCCTGATGGGATCATTAAGTTAATCCCCAGCTTTAACAGCTTTTATTTCCCACTTCTGTGCAGCCAGGGACACAGTAAACACTTCATAATAGACCAACATTTTATAATGCATAACATCTAGGAAAATTCACAAAACAACACGCTCACCTGCAGCAACCTGTGAAAACACACTCACAAAGCAGTGATACTCAGCCAGGCCATCACACACTTTGTTTTCATTCTGAGGAGAACAGTCAAAATACCCATCCAAATGATCTAAAGAAGGTTTTTACCCAAAAGTGGATATTGTTCTAGAGATGCAGCTAAATCTTGACAGTGTTACTTGAGTACTATGTAAGAAGGAAAATTCCACTGTCTCACACTGTCTTGCCCTGGAACTGATAACAGAAAGTCACGAAAAAATTTCAATCTGTACTCAAAAAACCATGTTACCTTGAAAAAAACCTTGTCAGGGCCAGTTCTATTAATCTTTGCTTAATGAATAATAATGCTACTAACATGCTTACCAAAATGACATTCTAAAATTGGCCTAAAATGCACCCGTAGATCTACAACTACACTGAACAGCAAACACAAAACGTGCAAGCAACGACCAGAGCATCAGAGAATAATTCACACCTCAGATTCTACAGCAACTTCTCAATTAGAGTAACTGAGATACATAATATAAAACAATAACCTAGTCCATCAAATAGCTTTGTGATAAACATCAAGATGGAACAAAGCAATTATTATGCACAAACAAATTAAGACAAACATCCAGTTATGAATAACGGAGTATTTTTCACAACTTTTCCTCTCTGAGCCCTCAGTCTTGAACCTCAAGAAAGAGGTTTAAAACAGGAGGGGAAACTAAAATTCTTAAAGTCTATTGAGCACCAAAAGTCATGGAAGCGCAGGCTGAACGGCACATTAACTTCGCTCTCCCCACCCTCCATTGTCAAGTGACTCCTTCTTTCCTTCAGAAGAAATATCCTTTTTCCCCCTGCTCCTCCTACATCCATCCACTCCAGGAGTGCTGCACTTTCAGAGATGATCTAACTTACAGGTAATTCACTTCTAAGGAACTGTTTATATTTTTAGCTTTAAAGTTTGCAGCTTCTACTTCAGGCTTCAAGAATGACTAAAAAGTAAAAAAACACCATCTCTTTCCTACTTAAACTTGGCAGTCTTAGGAAATACCTCTTCTATGAGCCCTGCCTCACTTGTGTCCTTAGAAAATCACAAGTTATACAACATTATTCCAAAATATTGATGTTTCTACATGGTAAGGCTGAGGAGGAGTGGACAGATAATTGGAATGCCACTGATAAGGTCAATTATATCAAAACAAGAGTAGTCTTAAGTTATTCCTTGCAGAACTTCCCTTTTTATTTTTGGTTCGAGCAATTTAAGTGATTAAATTGCTTACCGCGTGATGGAGGAAAACAATTTTGGCAGGTAAATCCCTCTCCCACCCCAGCCCCTCCTCCAATCATGGCAGTTAAAATGTAAGAGAAACAGTTTCTATCCACAAAGAAGCGAGAAGTGACAGAAGGTGCAAGTCAACGTGTTGATGCTGCAGCAGACACATTGCTAAAAATGGGGAAAGGGCAGGAAGGAGTAAAAACAAGCCCAAATGGAGAGTGTTTCATTCAGGTGGGTTCACCCTGAGAGGCTCTTTGCCAAGATGGTGCAGAAAAGAAATTAAAGAGTTATCAACACTATCAATGACCACTGCATTTTGGAAAACAATGGGGAGAAAATACTTAGACATCAGAGATAATAAAAAATTAAAGAAGAGGGAGAACATGGACATTACCTGGAGGAACATAATCTCTCGAAATGTTCTCTAGAAATAAAGAATAAACAGTTTATTATCACCTCAAGAGAATGGCAGAACAGAGATGCACTTCAGTGACAGGGTTAAATCCACTCCTCTTTGTACGTGCCATGATACAGCTTGATATTTATTGCTTGTTTTTATCCCAATATAGCTGCAGACTGTATTGTTACATCCATAATTATCATCTTTCAGAGACAAAAATCCTGAAAATACCTATGGAATCCCACCACATCTCAGAACCCATCAGTGTCTTATGGAGGTCTGATGCTGGTCAAGCACCAGTATGCCACGGCCTTCCTAGAGAGAGTGCCCTGCAGAGAACAACTCTTCTAGGGGCGAGGGCAAGCCCCCCTAGACATTGGGTGATCTCAGTAAGTGTAGCGATTTCTCAGCTACAAGTGATTCCAGCTCTTGTGATTCAGCTCTTTGGGAGATCACCTGAGGCAAACTGGGGGACAGAGACACAGGAGGCCTGTATGGCAATTCCACAGAAGTAGCTTTAATTGTCCAGCAGCCGCTGCGAAGGGGGGCCAGGGACAGACCTCTCTAGGTTCAGGGCAGACTCAGGCCCCTTTTTATGGGGAAGGCAGAGGGTGGGGTAGAAACCAATTGGCCAACTGGATACAAGGTATTACCATAGGGGAACAAAGCATGCTGGGGTTGGTCGCCATAACCTAGAAGTGAGTTGCTGGAGAGAGTGTCCTTTTTGCCTTCAGGCCTCTCTCCTGCAAGGGAGCACAGACGGCTCCTGTGCTAAGAATTCACAGCCCTCCACACATCAGGACAATAATTTCTCACCTGAGCATCTGTTCTGTTCCTGAAAGCATCAAAAATCTTTTTAACAGCAACTGTTTCTCCTGTCTTGCGGTCAATTGCTTTCCAGACGATGCCATAGGCCTGGGGAGAAACACAGACAGGTGAGCAGTGTGCTGACACCTGCACGCAGCTCGGGCCTGCAGTGGAACCAGAATGTATTCAATGAGGGACTGGAAGCAGAGGTGATGGAAGCTACGTGGAAGAGAGAGATTAGGCCAAGGAGCCACTCTTCTCAGGAGACAGACTGAGAGAGTTGGGGTTGTTCAGCCTGGAGTAGAGAAGGCTGCAGGGAGACTTTAGAGCTCCTTCCAGTGCATAAAGGGGCTCCAAGAGAGTTCGAGAGGGATTTTGGACCAGGGCTCGGAGTGACAACACGATTTGGAAGGGCTTCCCACTGCCAGAGGGCAGGGTTTAGATGGGATCTTGGGAAGAAATCCTTCCTTGTGAGGGTGGGGAGACCTGGCACCAGTTGCCCCAAGAAGCTGTGGCTGCCCCATCCCTGGAAGTGTCCAAGGCCAGGCTGGATGGGGGCTTAGAGCAACCAGGTCTAGTGTAAGGTGTCCCTACCCATGGCAGGGGGTGGGATTCAGCGGGCTTTAAGGTCTCTTCCAACGCAAACTATCCTGTGGTTCCATGACTCTATGTATGGAGAGCAGCCCTGAGGAGAAGGACTTGGGGGTGCTGTTGGATGAAAAACTGGAAATGAGCTCACGTGCACTTGCAACCCAGACAGCCAACCGTATCCTGGGATGCATCAAAAGAAGGACAACCAGGGGATCAGGCCCAGCCAGTTCGGGGTTGTGACAGGCAGGTCCTGCCTGAACAACCTGATCTCCCTCTGTGACAGTGTGACCTTCTCAGTGGCTGAGGGAAAGGCTGTGGATGTGTCTGCCTGGACTCGAGTAAAGCTCTGACACCGTTTCCCACAACATTTTCCTGGAGAACCTGGCTGCTCCTGGCCTGGACAGGTGCACTGTTCGCTGGCTCATGGTTGGGCCCAGGGAGTGGTGGGCAATGGGGCTACATCCAGCTGGGGCCGGACACCAGTGGGAGTCCCTAGGCTCAGTACTGGGGCCAGTCCTGTTTAATGTCTGTATCAATGCTCTGGACAAGGGGCACCTCAGCCAGCTCACAGAGGACACCAGGCTGGGCGGGAGCATGGATCTGCAGGAGGGCAGGAACCTCTGCAGAGGGGTCCGGAAAGGCTGCATCGATGGGATGGGATCGATGGGATGGGATCGATGGGCCGAGGCCAGTGGTGCAAGGGTCAACAAGGCCAAGTGACAGGTCTTGCTCTTGGGTCACAACAACTCCATGAAACACGTCAGGCTTGGGACAGAGTGGCTGGAAAGCTGGAAAAGGACCTGGTGGTGCTGGTGACAGTGGCTGAATATGAGCCCAGGTGGCAAGATACCAGTGACACCTAGTTTTTGGCAGTAACGGTGTGGCTGGCAGGTCAACGCAGATAATTCTTCCCCTGTATTTGACTTTGGTGAGATTCCCACCTGGAGCACTACATCCAGCTTGGAGCTACTCAGTACAAGAAAGACGCAGACCAGTTTGAGCAGGTGCAGAGAAGGGCCATGGAGATGCTCCGAGGGCTGGAGGCCCTCTGCTCTGGAGCCAGGCTGAGAGAGCTGGGGGTATTCAGTCTGGAGAAGAGAAGGCTCGAAGGAGAACTCACTGTGGTCTTTCAATACTGAAGGGGGGTTGATAAGAAGGATGGAGAGAGACTTTTTATCAAAGTCTGTAGTGACAGCATCCCTGCATCACAGAATTGCTGAGGTTGGAAAAGTCCTCCAAGACCACTAGGTCCAACCAGTAACACAGCACTGTCAGGTCCAACACTAAACCTTTTTTTTTTTTCAATTAAAAGCTGTGTTGTCTGTTAAGGGAATGGGAACTTCTACCTGAGTTTTCCCTATTCTGGATGACTGTGATACTTGCAAATGATGATTGCTCAGTCTCACTTGTGGTATAGATCCAGTTTTTTTGTTTTAGGCCATAGATTTGAATCTTGGACTTTCCACAGTCTAGGAGCTGCTTTACCTTTGGACAACGGGATCATATCCCACTCAGAAATGCCCATTTCATGTTTAAATACTTGTACAAAGCAAAAGAGCTGCAATGTATGATTCTAGTGATTAAATAGTCATGTAATGACATCAAGGCAGACTTCCCAGTAACATGTGTGGTCCTGGAGCATGGGATCAGGACCTTTGCCATGCATGAGGCAGTACAAACAGTTGTATAAGTACCTCAGGTAAGTGCTACAGAACTACCCTGCTGGCAACTGGGAAACAGCCTCAAGTTGTGCCAGGGGAGGTTTAGGCTGCATATTGGAAAAAACCCTCCTGCAAAGGGCTGTGCAGCACTGGCACAGACTGCCTCGGGGCAGAGGCGGAGTCTCCATCCCCGGGGGATTTAACCACTGTGTGAATATGGCACATGGAGACATGGATCAGTGGTGGCCTTGGCATTGCTGGGGGAGTGGTTGGACTCAACAGGCTCAGAGGGCTTTTCCGCCTCAGTGATTCCTTGACTCTGTGAAGATAATGAGGGAAATATTAAATACTTGTATCAACGCAACTAAACAATGGTAAAGAGCTGCCAGAATAGAAAAGCAGATAACTGGGGAGGGTTTAGAGACTGTCTGAGGAGACATATCTTAGAAATTACCATTGGCTCATGTATAAAAACACATTTTATGGAGAAAATATGACTTGATGCAGCATGATCTGAAGCGATGGGGTTACAGTAAATGTAGAAGGATTTGGCAGGCACAAAGAGAATGTACTTTGAGACTCAGATCCATTTTACTATTTATTCTTGAGCTCTTACAGTCCCCCGGAGTTCCGCTGGGTCACCTGGAGCTCCCACGGGGCCCTGAGCAACAGAGTTCCCACGGGCGCCTGAACCCCCAAACACCCCCTCAGCTCCCCGGGGCCGCCTGAAGCTCTCACGGTGCCCTGAACTCCACACGGGCCCCCCGAGCTCTGATGGGCCCTCCCAGCTCCCACGATCAGCCCAGCTCCTACAGGCCAGCCCCCCGCCAAGCACTCACCCCCTTGCCCAGGCGCCTCTTGATCTCGTATTTGTGGCACACGAGCGGCTCCACCTCGGGCGGGCTCATGGCGGCACCTCCCTGGTGGCTCCCGCTGCCATGGAAACGACCCCACGCGCTGCGCATGTCCCGCTGCCATGGAAACGGCCCCACGCACCGCGCATGCGCAGCGCCACCGGCCGGGCGGCGCGGGAGCGCTGCTGAGGGAGGAGAAGGAGCGGGGACAGGAGAAGGAGAGGGGACAGGGCGAGCTCCTTGCAGGGCTCCAGGAGTGCTGGAGAGGGGCTTGAGACACGGGCCTGGAGTGAGGGAACAAGGAATGGTTTCCCACTGCCGGAGGGCAGCGTTAGATGTGATCTTGGGAAGAAATCCTTCCCTGTGAGGGTGGGGAGGCCCTGGCACAGGTTGCCCAGAGAAGCTGTGGCTGCCCCATCCCTGGAAGTTTTCCAGGCCAGGTTGGACTGGTCTTGGAGCAACCTGGGATAGTGGAAGGTGTCCCTGCCCATGGCAGGTTGATGGGACTGGACGAGTTTTAAGGTCTCTTCCAACGTAAACCATTCTGAGATTGAATGATACTTGTTTGGGTTTTTTTCCCCCTGTTTTAATTCCTCCTCCCTACCCCCACCCAATTCCAACTTTTTGATGAGGCTAAAGTTTATTTAATATGACATTTTGCAGTGAGAGTTAATACTTACGTTGTGTTCTCTACAGCTTTGCTTTTTTTTTCTTGTGTTTTACAGCAGGTAGAGAAGGAAGATTTCTGAAGCCTGATCCTTGTCCAAGTTAGGTGGTTGAAATCATACTTGATAAGCTGAATGTACTCACTAGATACTCTGTTGTGACTTCTTTTTTTATGAGAATATTATGAACGTGGATTTAGTGTAATGGAGTTGTATGACTGTAAATGCTTATTTGAGATGTGACTTCAGTTTTATTAGTGAATTGTCATCTTTGGTCATGCAGGGATTTGGATTGCTGATGTATGCCTCCATCACTGACATCATTCATTTTGTGTGGAAGGTTTCCTTTATATAATAATGAATTCTGACTCTTAGAAAGAGGCTTATTCCTCTCAGCCCATGATTTCTACGAAACTGCATTTGGTTTAGTTTTAAATGTTCATTTAGGATTCCTCAAGGGACTCACTAATTACTTTAGCCTGTATTGTTTATGTCTAATAGGATACATTTATCTGCCTTATCATGTTCATAGAGACATAAAGCTGTGTGTGTGCACTTACCAGCAGACACTAACGTTCAGGTCTTGATTGTGACAATTACTGCTGTTCTCAGTGTGGTTCATTAGCGTTTTGGCATTATGGGTACCAACCGATGGGAAAAGGCCATCTGTCTGGCAGCCCAGCTAGTTAGGTTGGTGGAGTGCTGCTTCTGAGACTACTGGTTCAATTTTCACCTGTACCCAAGTCCCAAGTTTTACTAGTGACTTGAGCACTTAAATCTGATTAAAATATGAGTTAGACAGCAGCTGCCAACTCTTGACTCTTGTGAGGGGCCTCTGCATACAATGCTGTCTTGTGGATGGTGGTGATGAGAAGAACCCTTGTATTCTATGAGCTTCTGCTCAGGCTTCTAATTCTTTATTAATTTGATGTTTAAAATTTATTTAGAGAAGAAACTTTAAAGAAGAAACTTTCACGTATTGTAGTGAAATTCTCTGGATTGTTAAAAATGATTAATTTTAAAGCAGGATTTGTGTCGTGATTTTTCTGGTACTTTTCTCCTGGGTAAGCTTTTAAACAGTCCAGAAAATATTTCTGTATTTTAATATACTGAACTCAGTAACAATAAATCAATCTAATGTTTTCACACCTGTTGCCTGTATATTAAATACCGTCATGGAGAGGGGGTGAGTGCTAACTTACACTTTCATTATCTTTTTTTCATTCACTTTACGTTATTTGAGTCTTGTCTGTTGAATAATACACACAACTGCATGAAAATATTAAATCAGTAATTCTCAGACGTTTATGCTGAAAGCTCTTCCATGAGAATCTTGAGTTTCTCTCTTCTCCAAACGCTACAGTTCCTTATGGTTGCACATTGCATTTGCAGACTCCAGATAAAAGCTCTGTTGTCCATTAGTATTAGTAATTCCCAAAGCTCACACAGATGTAGCTGGCAATCAAGGTAAAAGCAGTCATAACACTTTTCAAAAGTAGAAGACTGTTGAAGTCTGTGCTGTCCTATTTGACTGAAAGAGCATGTTACTTAAATAACAGCATGGATTTATGTAGGAAGTGAACCAGTGCTAGTTCATTTTTAATTTAATCTACTGAGTGATTGAATTAGGATGTTATGCAGTGTCAGTCTAAGTCTATTTTGTGAATTGCAAAGTAAACTCAAGTTCAGCTTGACAAGAACAGAAAAATAAAAAGTTTTATTCAAAAGCTTCAGTAAATCGTAGCATGAAAACGTTATTTTAGTGCTGCTAATTGGTTTTGGACAAAGGGATAGCAAAGAAAACCACCTGTGATTGAGACTTGTATGTGTTTTCAGAGGTTGCAAAAACACCTGACAGGAGCCAAACGCATCAGTTTTATGCCCACTGCATAACCCTGCAATGTCCTGTAAGTCTTTTGTAGAAAGTGCTAATTTTAAAAAGTAGTATTTAAAGGACTTCCCAGCCTTCTGCAAGGCTTTCTGATAATAGGAAGTCAAATGAAGGAACTTTGGAGCATAGTTACTTACAAATAATTGTTCTGTTGAAGAATGAAGTATAGGGAGATGAGAGTTCATTCCTTATTTTGATGGTGATTTTGGGAATAATAAGAGAAGTCCTAGCACTCTGCTCTGTTTTTGCAAATGTGTGCTTTCATGGACCTGAACAAAAAGTGGGGCCAGGAAATTCTGAGGTAGAAGTGTAGCTGTGCTTCAAATTGTTTTCTCTGTGAAGAAACGCTATAAACACAGACTGGAGCAGACTGGTTTCTGTGGATTGAAAGGAGCTTGGAGGATTGGATTCATCCAAAATCTCAACTGGAAAGAATTTAATATGAAGCAAGAATTACAGAGTTTATGCTTGCCACAGTACAGAACTAATCAAATACCTACTAGAAGTCTTTTAGAAACATGCTTAGCCGTGTTCTAGGAACAAGGGGCTTAGAAACATGGCTTTGCTCCTCTCCTGTCTAACTGATGGGAAGGACTCAAGTTCCTAAGGTGTTTTCAGTGCTTTGTCTTGAATGCTTAGAGAAGTCTGTAATGTGTCAGCTAAGTCAGCTGAAGAAAGCACAGGTTATGCCTGCAGGCAGGAAGAGCTTTTATTTTGCAGATGGCTTCTATTTGGCAATTTGGATTATAGGTGCAGTGCAAGTAATTTAACTGCTATGAATTCTATTTCAATTTCATAAGAATGGAATGCATTTATCCCCACTTCTAGGAATTTCTTCACAGAAACTGTTTCTGATCTAACTGTAGAGAACATGATCCATAGCTTTATTTCCTGCAGAAGTGTTTCCTCATTTGAATCTCATTACTATCCCACTCTTTGAGCTGCATTTTATTTTTGATGTCTTGGCATTACCAGCAGTTCACAAGTTGTCTGATCTGGGTAAAAAGGCACCTTGCTCTCTATTGTGTAGCATTCCAGAGGTCTGGTTGTGACATTGTGTTCCTTTTGGACATACCTTGAACACATACGAAAGGCAAAGGATGATGCAATAAAAACAAATTTCTTGAAGGAATCATAAGTGAAAGTATGAATATTCATAAAAGACTAAGAGAGAAGCCGTGGCAGTTTCTTCCACAAGTTTTCATTTGAAGAAGATAAACCTGGAGACCAGCAATACCTGAAACTGTATATCTGCAACAGCTACAAGTGAGGGATGCAGGATTTAAATTTTGGATATAAATAACATGCTGATGTTAGAAATTAATGTTAGACGTCAGGATGTACCCTTGTCACAGTTAAGTGTTACACCAGAGATGGGTCACAGGAACACAAATGCTTTTGCTTTTAATGAATTACACCACATAGTATTTGAGTTTTGCTCAGTGGCTACACTGTCAAACTCAAAATGTGTTTTGGGTTGGGACGATCTGGTTTGATGCTGACATTTCAAATCCTGAAGTTATGTTTACATGTGAAAACAAGAAAGTGAAAAGAGGATAGGCTATTTAAAATAATACAGATAGTTAAAATTGCATAAAGATCAGGTTTTTGGATTTTTTGCTCTTTACTTATTATTGCTATGGTAGTGTTTAAAAAACGGTCCTGAACTTGGGGCAGGTGAAATACTTCTTGAAAAAGTACATATAAACTCCATTGAGTATCACGTACAAGTAGTGCATCACAGTCTGTTCAAATAATCTTAGGGCTCTGAAATTTCTTATCCTTTTAAGTTTGAATGCTGGAATGCTGCTCTTACTTCACTGCTTTGTGTCACCCGTAATGTCACATTTTTCAGGAGATTAAGTGAGGTAAATGCCAGTGGCTAAGTTTTTATTATATGCAATGAAATGGTAACCATTGTGTAAAGAAATACCATTTTGTGTTGCAAGATGAGCAGCAGTACTCTGGATACTAACCTCAAATATACTGCTTTTATAGACTTGCTGATGCTTAATTTTACTCTAGTAGGGAAAAAAACCCCAGTTTCTTCATCTAGTCTACATTTCTGTTAACTGTCAGTTTATACGAACCAGCATTTTTTCTTTTCTCATTTACTCAGGATACATGACTCAAACCCTGAAAAAGCAAATATATTCCAGGTGGAGTACCTTGAATGTCTGAAGAATTGTCAGAGTTGAAAAGCTGTGTCCCCCACACTTAGTCACTTAAATCCATATCTCCATGTAAATGTCATCATAGTTGCCTGGAAGAGAAAGCTGTAGATAACTTGAAGAGTGTTCAAATGCAAAAGGATTAATTCTAGGCAGAATGCTGGTTTCTATCTGCTTAATTTCACTATTCAAACAGTTTTGTCTGGTTTGTTTTATTTTTAAATCCCTGAATAGCAATAACTGTGTTCCTGACAGGACTTACTAAAATTTCAAACAATGTTAAAATATTCAGACATTGATAGTTATTGTTCCAATATACATTATACTGTTTTAACTGTTTCGTATAATCAAGTCTCAAATATTGAAAAAGAAAATTAACACTCGTGTTTTTAAAAATAAAAGTAATGTAAGCAGTTTCAGGAGTGGAAGCTCAAAACCTAAATTGTAGGGAAGTTACAGTGGTCGGATACTGAAAAAGCTCCAAAATTGTTTTGACTGTGATTTTTCTTACAGGCTGACAAGCTGTAGCATTTATCTGACAATAAGAAATGAAGACAGTGATTGCAAGATACATAAAAATAGATCTAGCCTGAATGATTGGGGCCTCATATATTTGTGTTTGCGCTGTCAGATGCACCTGTACCAAGCTCTGTGCCATTTAAAAATATTTATATATTTTAAAGGAAACTGCAATGCATATTAGCTCATTTTTCTCAACACTTCGTTGGCCCTGTAGGCTGCTGCCAGTGTTCTCTCATTTGTCAGTGCAGGGGTACAGGGCCTGTGTACCCTTGAGGGTGAACCACAAGGATGATTTTTTTTCAATAATCTCACATAGGCCTGCTAAACTTTAATAATGTTACAAATAATTTTTACAGAATTACAGAAACACCTTCAGCGGCTGAGAATCCTTTTTGCACAGTAGCCTTAATAAACAGAGTATGTACCATACAAAAACTCTACAAAATGCATGCTTAAGCTATTAAGCATGAAATGCAGGTGTTTGCTGAAGTCTTTGCACCTTTACGATGCTGTTTAAGTGTGAAGGGTGCAAGGACCAACTCAAGAACTTTTTTTTCTTTGCCTAAAACCGTAAGCCTATTGTTTACAAATATTTAAAGAAAAGGCTGTACCATATGCGGTTTGTCTTAGTTACATAATGCAAGCTCCTAGCTTTTCTTTTTTGCAAGATTTTTTCTTTTTTCCCTTGGAGGAAGAATCACTACTGTACTGAATTCAGATCCTCGGTATTCTGCTGGCTGGTATCTGTAATTTACTACAAAGTGAAGTTTAGAGCTCTGAATAGATGTATTTGCCTGTCCTTTTTCCTCTGAAGTTGCAGGTCATGCTAGAACAACGGCCGGCACTTTCTACCGAAGTGTTTGTGTAGAATAACAATGGAAAGTATTTTTTTCACTTCTGAATTTACAATGAAAACAATCGTGTGTATTATATTGTATGTATCTATATTATTTATATACAGTCATGGCTACATGGAACTAATTGTACGGAGAATAAAGCCGTTGCAAGTGCTTGAGCCTGCCCTGCTGAGCAGTTGGTGACACGTATCTTGTGCATTTCCATATGGAAAACTCGTTTGTCCTGCACAAACAGCACGTAAGGATTGGGTATCCGAAGGCTACGTAAAATAAAGCGTAGAAAACAACACAAAACCCAGGCGCTTTTAAATCCCGTTCCCCGCGCCCGGACCTACGAGTCCGCTGCCGGGGCGCCGCCCCCGAGGCGGTCCCGCCGTACCGGCCCGGCCTCGTCAAGATGTCGTCGGCGGAGCCGGGGCGGTTCTTCTGCACGGCGGGCCGCGGGCTGGAGCCCTTCCTCGCGCGGGAGGTGCGAGCGCGGCTCGGCGCCACGGAGGTGAGCGGGGAGCCGAAGCCGGTGCCCACCCGGGCGGTCCGGTCCGGCTCAGCGGGGAACGCGGCCGCGTCCTCTGCGCGCCCTGGAGTCCGGCGACCACGGCCTGGGCTGCGCCGCCACCCGCGCGGGGCTCCGCGGGGCCGGAGTCGAAGGGGCCTCCGCACTGCGGGCGCGGGGGGTTCACCCGCGGGGAGCTGGGGCTGCGCTGCCCGCGGGGCTGCGGGGCTCGCCCGAAGCCTCCCTGCCGGGTCCGACTTGTGTTCTCCCCGGAGGTGGACTGCGTCTCGGGAAAAGTGTTCTTCAGGGCGGCCGCGGGGCCGGGCGAGCTGAGGAAGCTGCGGTCGGGGGAGCGTCTGTTCCTGCTGCTGAAGAAGCACAGCCCGCTGCCGGTGTCCAGAAGCAAAGGTACGGCCCGGGCACGGGCTGCGCGGGAACAGGAAGCCTCGGTTTGAGTCCTAGTTATAAAATTTGAGGTGTTTATTTTTTTTACTAATGGCTGTAGTTCTAATGGACAGTAATCGATTCTGAAGTGTCTTTCACCCAGATGTGTTTTCAGCATTTTTTTAATCTGAAAGGGGCTTTTAAGTTGTTTTCAGTAGCTACCTTCCAGCCTGTATTCTGCCGGCACTGAATGTATGTGTGCGTTTTTGCGACTCTCTCCCCCTGCCCGATCCCAAAAAAGAGAAGAACAAACACCCCACCCAAAAACCAAAGTTCAGTTCTGGATCTGTTGCGTTTATTGTAACAAGAAGTCTTATTTTCTGTTAAGCAAAGTGAATCCTGACCTATATCCTGTGTCAATTGACTGTTAAGTACACAGCTTCCTTCTAAGTCTCAGCTGCTTGGGTCATCCTCTCTGTTAGTGTTGGAATGAGAATTTCAAGTTAGATGGATTGATACCTGCCTGCTGGTGGGTTTTTATTCGGGAGATTACCTTCAGCTTTGAGGATCAAATTTGATCATAATTCTATAATTTTAAGTGGTAACTAGAAAGACCTTTCTATTTTTTCTTGACCAGCTTTGAGGTATTTAAGTGAATTGGCCTCTCTGTTCCTCGTGCTTCTCTTGTAGCTGGCTTAGGACTGCCCACACGTGTAAGTGTGTGTTGCAGGACTGAAGGCAGAATGATGAATGGTAAGCAGAAATCTTCTTTCTGAAAGAATAAACTTGGTTTTGCCTGAGATGACTCAAAGTACCTAATATTTGTGTCTGTCTTTCAATCCTGGAAAATGTCCTGCATCTCTTAATCCTGGGCCAAGTGCTTTCTGGGGAGGATGGCATGGTAGGCTGGTCCTCCGTCCCTGGGAATGACTCTCACAGGTGGTCTGGTTTACTAGAGCTGCTCAATTCTTGTGCGGAATTCAACCCTTGCTTGATTTAATGTTGGTTGTGCAGAGGTGGTAATCAGAGGGATGCCTTTGTGTCTTCTGGTGGATATGTGGGTGCCGAGAGCTCAGCTGTGCCTGTGGTGTCAGCTGCTGGTTTCCAGATTCGCACATGAATGAAATCTGAACACAGTCGCTGTTAACAGCTGTTCTCAGTCCGGAGGGAAATGGAATGCCAAGGCTGAAGTACTTAACCCCAAACTGCTTTTTTCTTCCAGGGAAAACGTTGCACGAGATTAAAAGCCTTGTCATTGAGGAACCAAAATACTGGCTGGATATTATCTCTGTTTGGAGAAAGCTTCGTGGACACGAGGGCGAAACAGATGATGTCTCTCAAGAAAACACATTGGCTCTGAAGAGGAAGTCAGAAGAAGAGACAAATACCGCAAGTAAAAAGCGGAAAACAGAGCAAGTGAGAGCAATTGTGTCTGAGGAGTGTCAGGTGGAAGCTGGAGAGAGATGTGTGGCGCCAGAGAGAATGAGAGGTCAGGAGTACTGGATTGAGAGCAAGACTTCCTCAGAATTCCCTTCCGAAGGCAGTGGAGAGAATCCTACTGCAAATGAGAAGCTTAGCTTCAGTTTCAGAGTGTCTTGTCGTTGCAGTGGAGCGATTGCCAAAATACTTACTTCACAGGTATGCTGAAGTATCTGTGTTTTAAAAGCATTTAGCAAAGGTGAACAAAGATGTGTAGTTTGTTTGTCATTTCAGTTGTGTTGTGTTCTGGAATAATAAACTGATGTAAGCTTTTTCTGTATTTTCTCAAAAAGCCCTTAACCTGCATTCACCTTAAACAAGTGGAAATACAAATGCTGTCTTTAATTTCTGTCCACTATGACCCTTAATGTTTTTCAAATCAATACCTTTTATTGAGGATAAACAAAGGTAAGAGTTTGAGGTTTCTGGGCCTGTTGAGGCTAAGGAGTGATCAGATAAGTTTACAGCTACTTAAAGGGCCATTGCAAGGACCATGGAGCCAGACTCCTCTCAGTTGTAGCAGGCAGTCTAGAAGAAGGGGTAAAAGCCAGAACTTGCAGCTTCGGTTGCCTCTGGTTGGATATTGGGGAGAACTTGTTCTTCAGGACCGCAGCCCTGGGATGAGTCTTGGGAGAAGTGGAGCTGTGGTCCTTGGAAAAGAATGGTGGCATACAGACCTCCGGGGGTCTGTATCCAGCCATCTTCCCATCTGTGTAGGTTTCTCTTACTTGAAGGTAACAGTAGTTTAGATTTTTTTCCTACTAAAGCTAGTACCTTGGTGAGGTGGGTCACATGAGCCTCCCTACAAGAGTGTTTGCCTAAATTTGTGCTATGTTGGAACTTAGAAGGTAATCAGAGCTTTCTAGATGTAATGAAAGCATTAAAATTAAAATTGTGAGTTGTAGTTGTGCATTCGCAGGTTTTCTGTTGGGTAATCTGCTTTAGAGCCATTGGAAGTATTTGGTGCGCGTGATTAAGAATTCCGAAATGGCGGCAGTCACAGAATATTCTGAGTTGGAAGGGACTCACAAGGATCAAGCCCAACTCAAGTGAATATTTTGTTGTGACTTGGTCAGGACTTGAACTTTAGCCTCTCTCGTTCCAGTTGAGTGTTGGTTGTTTGCCGTGTGGTGTTTGCTTTGCCCCTCGCTCACCTGCTCTGCCCTGTTACACATCTTCTGGTGTGAATTGTGTGAGTTGTTCTCTTAGGCACAGAGTCTTTCTTTTCCCATGGATTTCTGAGGGTTGTGCATCCAAGGCTGTGATCTGCAGTTTTCTGAGTTCTGGGGGTTTTTATTGTCTGTGACTGTTCTTCCCCCTTGTAGGAGATCGGAAGAGCCATTGGCATAGCACTTGTGAAGCAGTGCGGATGGCGTGCTGATCTGCGGGACCCTGACATAGAGGTAGTGGTGCTCGTCTGCCTGTCGATGCTTCCAGAATCACCCCTGATGTCTTCTGTTTTGCTCTCTGCTCCCTTTGCACACGGGACCGTGGCCTCTCCCTGTTGGTCTTTCTGCCGCTGAATTTAACTGGAATCAGCTGGTAGTGCTGAGCAAAGCGTGTATGTGGCCCCTGTATGTGTGTGCTTTCCAGAGCTCTGGAATAAACACCAGCCTGCCCACATGGGCCTGCACGGGAGGGGAAGTATCCATAGAGGCGGTGTTTCAGGATCTGGCACCCTTACAGGCTGCTGGACTCTGACTGTGTGAAAATGGAAATCACCTGAGCCACGGGGTATCTGTAGCCTCTGTAGGGGAAGTGAGCAAGCAGCCAAGGGCGTGTTCTCAAGAAGCTAGACTTGAGAATGCCCTTTGTGGAAGAACCTCCCCCTGGGCCTTGACTGTGACAAACAGCTTGCTTAGTGCACCCTTGATGGTGCAGGCTGCCTGGAGACCTTCAGAATTACTCCTTGCTCTTGACAAGCTGTTTCTCCATCCCTGCGCTTGGCTTGTGGAAGCTGCTCTCAGCACTGATGCTGTAGAAACTCTTGAGTTCATTTACTGGCACTGGTTTTCCCACACTGAGCGTTATGTTTGTTGAGGCTCATATGGGGCTCCTGTTCATGCCCAGATTTTTGCTCCGAAGCTATTCGGATGCTGAGGACTGGGATTTTTCAACAGCATCGTGTTTCCCTTTGCGCTTTCTGGGGACAGGGATTGCAGTCATGCAAGACCTCCTGGGGAGCTCAGTCTTCTTTTGGGATGCTCTCTATGGGACAGCAGAACAATTTCTTTTAGCTGCCTGCATTTCTGGAAGGATTACTTACGCCTAACTTCTGTCTGAATTGCCCCCTAGTGGCACTAGTATGGATAATGGTGGGGTTTTGTTGGTTGGTTGGTTGTTTTTTTGGTTTGGGTGGGTTGGTTTTTTTTGGTTTGGTTCTTTTTCTTTCCCCCCTTTTTTTTTTTGTTTGGCTGTTTTTTTCTTTTTTTCATGTATTTATTTTGTTGCTAGTATATAGTGAATAATATTTTCCCACTTGCAGTAAATGGATTTATAACTAAAAATTCCCATGCTGTGTTAAGGAAAAATAGGCCCCCTTATACATTCAAGTGCTTGCTGATGGATTCCTGGCTGACAAAATCCCCTTCAGCTTGCTTAAGCATTAAATCATCTTTAAAGTGGCATTCAGGTTATCTAGTGGGATTTCTTCCAATTAATTGTTATTGTTTATAGTATGCATTTTTGTTCTTAAAAACTAAGATCAGAAGTTTGTAGAAGCATCTGTGTCTGGTTTAAATGAGTTAAAGCTATTGTTGTGTCCATTTGAGACTTTAAAATGTTGGGGGTTTTTTTTCCTCTTTTAGATCTTTGTTCATCTTAATGACATTCACTCTGTGGTGGGGATTCCTCTTTTCAGGTAAGCATTCTCCCCATCAGATTTGTCTTGGCAGTATCAGAACAGGCAAGATTCGTAAATCTCGCTGTCCACCGTCTTTATCTTTTGGTTTGATTATCACTGGTTGTCAAATTAGTCTTGTGATCTTCCTGGGTCTTAAATGAGCACACAGGCCAGACTTTGCAGTGAGTTATGGTTAAAAGCAGACTTTTCTGTCTCTCAGTAGATCTGTACATTTCATTTGTTCTTTGACATTACATGGCTTTTTCTGAGTGGTTCTGCTGTTGTTTTAGTTCATTTTTTTGGTTTGGGTTTTTTTTTTTGCTGTCTGCAGGCTTCCATTGGCAAACAGAGAGTATATCAGAACAGCAGGACTGCGGTCAACAGTCGCATGGGCTATGGCATCTCTGGCTGAAATCAGTGTCAGTGAATGTTCCTTGCAAAGATATGGAGTCCCGAATGAAGGGGAGGGGGGTGCTGCTCATCGGGGCTGGAGCTGGGTACTTTGAAGGGGTGTGGTGATTTTAAGGCTCCATTCTCTAATGCATGTGGACAGGGTCTGCCGTATCTGTGATGAGAGTGTGCTGTCACCTGCTGTTCAGCCAGGTGTCTGCTGTAATTCCGGGTCCTTCTCAACAGAGCTGTTAATCCTTGTACCGATATATGTCTAAGTGGCAAGATTTTTTACACTGTCCAGTGACAGTGAGAAAATGAAACCTTGTTTGGTGTTGTTTTCCAGGGAAATGTGATCTCTTTTCACAGATTAATTTGGTACCAACATCTGTCTGTAGTCCACTTGTAGTATTTCCTCCTGAATGTCACCTCAGGGCTGTCTGTAGTGAAGCTATTGATGCTTTTTACTATATTCCCTTACAAGTGAGTTTGGCCTGGGATTACCAGTGATTGTTGTTAACCTGCACTGGATTCAGTGGGATTATGCACATCCCTCTGTAAGCTTTGTCCTGGGTAAGGAGTCTGTCTTGCTTGGGATGCAGTAACGCCTCTGTTTTTGTAGGCTGGTGCTCTTGTGCTGGATCCCATGTGTGGGCTAGGAACGATACTGCTGGAGGCTGCCAAAGAGTGGCCCGTAAGTATCCCAGTCACAGCTGGCTGAATCTTTGCAGGGAAACCAGTAGTTATGATACAGGGTTTTCTCTGTACTGGTTAGGCCAAAGTCCATTGCTGGAAAGGGGAAACCAAACATGATCTTTCTAGGCAGCTGCTAAAAGTGTTTTGGTACAAACGTTCCTCCAAATGAGTGTGTACTACAGGCTGGTGCAGCTATTGATTCACACTGCAGGGTTTGTGTGAGGCAACCATGGACTTGTAAAGCTTCCTGGGCTTATCCTGGAATCGGAGGAGTCAGTGTGATGGCACAGTCGACAGCATTAGAGGCAGTGTGGCTGGCTGTAGCTAGCTGGAGTTTTGCTGTTAGGACATGCCCTTGATATTTCTGTAATTTCAAGTGTCTTGAGCAGACCAGAACATTAAAGGAGTGAAGACAGCACATACTTCCTCCATCCTCTGGACTGTGAATTGCTCTGTGTAACAATAGTAGATATCCCAGAAAGGGGGTTGTCTTGCAGGAGCTGTGCAACAAAGCATTTCTGAGAAGGGTTTATAAAATAAATAACCTGAGTGTTAACAAAATTACTTTTCTCTTTCTCTCTTAACAGGAAGCCTGTTACTGGGGTGCTGATATAAGTGATTCACAGCTAGAGGGTGCAGATGGGAATATTAGAGCTGCAGGCTTAACGGATAAGATTGAGTTGTTTAAAGCTTCTGCGAAAGGTATGTCTCTAGGCTTTCCAAGTGAATTTTTTTTTGTGTTTCTGGGATTGTACAGGTAATGTAGGTTCTCTTGAGGTGACATGTTGTAGAGCTAACTCCCAACAAATAGCTGAGTGGTGACTCTGTAGTGCTAGTGCTAGTGAAGGGATAATTATTGGTTCTTTCTCCCTGCTGCCTGCGCCTGGGAACTTTGGTAAGAATGAAGTCAGCAGAAGACAATAAAAATTATAATTGTCCAGCGTGGACAGTAGTTGTCTCTCTTTATGGTAAATGTATGAATACCACAAAAAATACGTGCCGTGTGAGAGTTCTTTGTATCTTAATGGAACACAGCCAGGACAAATCCAAATCAAATGCAGCCTGTAACTTAAATTTACCAGGTGATTAATGGTGAGGACTCATTAAGCTAAGCTGAATTGTTCATGTTTTGGAGTAGGAGTATTTTGAATGATGATGCCTTTCTCCTGTAAGAGGGAATCTGTTTGCTCTTAATTCACAAGCTAGTCTGTAGAGAAGATAATCATTTCATGGTCTTATTCTAGACCTCAAAGCCTGAGGCTAAATTATGCCTATGTGAAATTCATGACAGGCAAGCTGGCTGTTTTTTCCTGTGCATGAGTGATGAAGTGTGCATATTTTTTTACCTTGCAGTATTTACTTCTTACCGGAGTGGTAAGAAATGTTATTTATTTTTTATAAAAATGTAGGTTTATTTCTAACTTAAAAGCTGTGTTTGACTTTGGTTTCTAGGATAATGGAAGGTACTTAGGTGTCAGGTTTTCTAAACTGAACAAGTAGTTGGTGTCTTTATCACTGGTCAAAAGCTGTTATTTCTGCATGTCTTGAGCAGGACTATAGGTGACGTGTCCTTTCATTTGCAGATAAAATTGATATCCAGTTGTTGTGCTGCAAGTGTTGATCCAAGAATGGTCTGGGAAACATCTCCAGCTAGTTCTAGAAAAGCTGGCGTAGAATCACAGCAGACTTTAGGTGAGAAGGGACTGTTGGATGTCTTCAGTCCTGTTGTCTGCTCAGGGCCTTGTCCAGTCAGTTTTGAGTGCCCTGAGGGACGGAGGGATCCATAGGATCTCAGGAAGGGTCTCAGACTGGCCTGCACAGCCTGACATGTGGCCGACCTTTATCGCCACAGGGCGCAGTACTGCATCTTTGTCAGGAGAACTGACTGCTGCTGGGATGCAGAAACTCTAAGGAGACACTTCAAAGACACTAGCTCTGACAGAATCCAAGTGATTCTGGCTGTAACCAGATTCTTGGGGGGCGAAAAGGGGGATGGAGAGGAATTTGATGTGGTTCTGTGCCATTCATATGCGTGCACTTAAACATCTGCACTAAGCAAAGTGCTCACAAACTTGGCTCTTCTTTTGTGTTTTGCTAAATTATTTTCATGTTTAAGATGTACTGTGTGTTGAGAAGCAGCAGTTAATTTGGAACCATGTAGTGCCCTACTGGGGAGTCTTGCTGTATGGGCAAACATCGTCAGGAGCAGGGAATCTGCAAACTAAACTATGCTGTCATGCATTTGTCTCTTCCCAGTCTGCAGAGGGATGGTAGCTTCATAGTGTTGTTTGTGAGGGCAAGTGCAGAAGGAGCCGTGAATCTGGGTGCATAACCCAAAAAGAGCTGGCAGACAGTGTTGTAAGGGGAATGGGGGCATAGCTGCTGTGCATTTTTTAGACAGTCAGACATAAAGACCTGCCTTTATTCTGCAGCATTGCCATTGCCTTCAGAAAGCTTTGACAGTGTTATTTCGGATATTCCATTTGGGAAGAAGTTCAAGACCACGAATGATGCCCAGCTCCTACCAGATATTCTCCAGGAGATGGAGAGGTACGTGTAGCCTTTGACACGCTTGGGGTTTGATGTAAGTGCCACAATGGTGTGTGATCTAAGCATTCAGTCAGCTTCAGATTTGCTTTATTCCAAACATTCTCCAGCTCCGTAGTCTGACACTGTGCAGGCTGTGGAAATCTGAGCCCTTTACTTGTCCCTTAGAGACTGTTGTGTTGTGTCTTGCAAGCTGTGAGTGCCGATGGCAGCGCAGGCTGACAAGGAGTGATCTTGTGCGAGCCATGCTCACAAATACTCTTCACAAGGCATGATGGTGAAATATTTCTGAGCCACACTCAAAAGTTTTCTTTACAGGGCAGAAAGGAGAAAGAGGAGAGGCCTGCCTGGACGAAGTTAAAGCATGGCCAGGCAAATAAAGCTATAATCCTTTTTCAGTTGAGGCCTGCTTGTATAAAATCACAGGCTTTCCTTTTTGAGGTCATGGCCAAGCTTTAACCAGCCTGCCTTGACAGGAAGGATCTCAGACTAGAAAAAGTGGTACACATTTTCCCTGCTGTCCAGGAATATCTCACTAGGCACCTGGTCGGATTTTAGGTGTGTTCTTTCATCTCTCACCATGTCATTTCGTGGCAGATTTGAGCCAAACTAATAGGTGGGCTGCTTCTAACAGTTCAAGCCGTCTTCCCCTCTACTTCTTGCCTGAAAACAAGCTCTTTCTCTAGGACTGATCTTCAGTGGGTGTTGATCTCACTCACTCAATGCAGGAATGTGGTGGGAAGGGGATAGAGAAGGTGGCATGGCTCCCCAGAACGGTGTGGCAATCTTACCGTGCTTGTCTTCTGGCCTTATTTGCTCTATTGGTCCATCCTAAGCAAAATATACCCTTGGGAAGGTGGAGATGAGGAAGGGACCATTACCATGAGAGCCCCACCAGTAAAACTGTTCAAACCGCTTGCTGTAAACTGAGTCAGGATAGTATTTTTTTTTCCCCCCTTTCAAAGCCAAGTGTAATGTTTGGACATATACCTAGAAAAATTAATTTCAAACAATGGTTAATTTTCCTCTGTTTCCTGAGTTTGA
Source organism: Lycocorax pyrrhopterus obiensis (assembly GCA_014706295.1). Taxonomy (NCBI): domain Eukaryota; kingdom Metazoa; phylum Chordata; class Aves; order Passeriformes; family Paradisaeidae; genus Lycocorax; species Lycocorax pyrrhopterus. The sequence continues at coordinate 22,639 of JACSVZ010000044.1, read as the reverse complement.
AAGCCGTTAAGGATCAGTGGAACAGGGAAAGGACAGACATTTTAAAGTTTCCAAAAGGAAGGGTCAGTTTCAGAATTACCCTGCTAATCTGAGAAGCCCTTGCTGCGCTGGGAGGCTGTTCCTTTGCAATCTCCAAAAACCCCAGGCTTGATGGTGCCCTCAATCCTTGAAAGAATACTAAGGGGGTAAAAAATGAGTCCCATCTTCCCTGGTAACCCAATAGAAAGATCTGCTAATGTCAGAAATGTTTGGGAGTCAGGACAGGGCCCAGTTCTCCCATTTAGGAAGAGGTAAGAAGATACGGGATTTAAATTCCTCTTGGAGATGCAGCTTACTGAGTTGAGCCATGACACACTCGGGTGTTTTATTAAATGCAGGTGGCATCTGAAGTGTCAGCAGTGTTGTGTTCTGCACAGGCAAAGGGATGCCAGGAAGGATCAACAGCTAACCGTTATTTTTCCTGTGGTTGCCAGAGTACTTCGTGTTGGAGGGACTCTTGTATTGCTGCTGAGCCAGGATCTCCGTAAGCGCATGGATAGTTTGACCAAGTGTGCTGGAAGTGACTCTCCTGAGGCCACTGCTGATGGCGACAGCAAAGCAGCCCCTGCAAAAGCCCCAAGTGCTGATGGGAATTCTTCCTCCTTGGCACATGGTGTTGGAGAATCCTTTCTCAGCAGCAGACATTTCGGGTCTCTGGTGCCAGATGGTGTCTATGCGGTTAGTCTCGGGAAGACGGATGCTTTCATATACAGATACAGGAAGGTGTCTGCTGCTGGGAACTGGGAGCTGTCTGGCACTGTGCTGAAGGGAACTTGAATCCTGAGACACTTCGGAAGCAGCACAGCATGACTCGGTGGAACCGCGCTGACGCAAACAAACCCGGTGCCATCCATTAGGTTGCCTCACATTCTTTGGATGTCTTAAGGCACTGCTTTTCTCTCTGGTTTTTAGGAGAGATGGAAGATGCCTACTAGTGTTTTAGCCAGTTCTACTGTATTGTATACAGTGAAACAGTATACAGGATATTGTGATGAGGCAGAGTCCTCAAATCCTTGTTTAGGCAAAGCTGCTCAGTATCAGGAGGAGTTTCTATGGCAGAGAAAGTGTTTGTTTGCAAACCTGCAAACCCAAACGGGGTAGCCCATGATCTTTGGGCTGTCCACTCCAGCTATTAATTTTTAAGTAACATTTAAGCTACAGCTTTGTCTCTTCTAACTATTCTTAATGTTCAGATTGTTCTTAGGTGGAGGACAGCCAAGCAACCAGAGTTGCTGAAAAGGAAGGGAGGACAGAAGGAGAAAGAAGCAGCACTGACAGCTGGAGTTGCAACAAGCCCCAGGCCCCTGGGCCCTGTCTGTTTTGTGTCTTGGGCCCCCCCCTGCCCCTGCCTCTCCCTCTCTCTCCCACACTGTTGTGACACATTTTTTTCTTCCCTGTACCTTTTCTCTTGATTCTTCTGTCCCGTCAAAGTAGGACTTTTAGAACTGTATCAGCATTAAATAAGGGGCCCAAGGCAATACTGAAATCACTCTCTCCTTGGGTTTTAGCATCCTTTGTACGAAGGCTGAGATAGCAAAAATCAAAAATCATTGCACATTTTCTGTGAGAACTGAAGATAAAGACTTCTCACTGCTTTCCTAAGCTGTGTCAATCTGCAGGAACACTGGAGGCCTTTTGGGAAGGGAAAATTAGGATAAAATATTAAATACATTTCTGTATGCTTCTGTTCCAAATTTTTGACTGAAGATCCCCTAAAGAGCAAAGTTGGGTTTAATAGTGTTAATTTGTTGACTTTAACACAGTTTCTCTCAAATCTTTTTACTAAGAAAAGTATAAAATGGGACTATATTTGCGTTTTCAAACACTTTTCTGTCTGTCTTGTAGTTATTAATGTATATTTTTGCAGCTGTGCAGTCTACGATAAAGACTTATTGTTGAAACTCAATGGCATTTTAGACTAAAGCAAACTTTGTTATGTAAGGGGAGAGTTTGGGTGGGGGGTTTTGGTTTTGTTTGTTTATTCTGGTTTTGGTTTTGTTTCGTCTGGCTTTTTTTTAACAGTGAGTGTAACAAAGAATAATGTGTAATTGTAGTTTGAAATGGTTACTTTTTAAAAAACAGTTATTTTGGACTCTAGTTAACTATATTTATCTGGTGTCGTTCAGGATTCTGCAACCATTGTGCTTATGAAAACATTTAGAAATACCTTGGTGAAAATTTTTGCTTTGGTATTTTAGAAGAAACCAGCTTAGGCCACATTGTGCTGCCCACATGCAGCTATGTGACATTTGTTACCTTACCCATGAGCTATGGAAGAATGGTTTTGTGTTGTCTTGTCAAGTTCTTTGTATTGTAGTGCATTTATCTATGTCCTAGGGCTATTTTTGGTCCCTTTTTAGTTTTTTTGTACGAAAGCCAATTTTCCTAATCTCGCAACACCAGCAAAAAAGGATTGTAAATGGCACTTGCAGTGCTAATCATCACATTGATCCTCATTGTTTATATGTGCTGCTTTTTTAGAGGCAATGAACTGATATCTTTGGTCTGTTGCTTTTTGAAATTGTATGATGTTTTGTGGTTTACCATGGTGAGACTTGAAAATAATGATGTGTGCCCTGTAGTCATGCCAACACTGAAAATTTTCCAGGTGTTCCCTCTAAGTTTCTTCGGTGCTGAACTGCAGATACTAAAAGCTATCAAAAAACCATTCCATAGAAAAACACATGCCAAAGAAAATGTGTGAAATTCTCAGACTTGCTGTAAGTATAGACGAATTCTTTTGTAGTCACTTTGACCATACATTATCATATATAGCAGTCATACAAAAAAAAATATAGCTGTTCTTCACAAAATTATTTTTCTGAGGAATGACAAGCAAAGTTTTCTATATTTTATTAAAGCAAGTCAGCTGCAAATACAAATAAATACGTACTTTTACATCAATACTTCAAAATACTAAAATACATGCAGTTGACTAGAGACAACTCTTTGGAAGAAATTAGAAGTGAAACCGGACCTTTGCAAATATTTGTTCTTGTACTGTATACACTCTCTAGAAACTGGATACCTTAAAATTATATTTTAGCAGCACTACGGTTATGGTAATTCGCTATATTCACAGAATATATAAAAGCAAACTGTCTTAGAGAGCTGTACAGATGAAATCCCATGGATGTGCCTGGAGCATGGCCCTCCCCAGCAGCTTTTCTTACAGGTAAATTTTTTTAAAAAAAGCTAAAAGCTGATGCTCAGTACTTTGGGATCTGGCTCATAACTGCGGAGAGGATGAACTCCCTTACTGGAACTCAGGCAGTGGAGTGCCACAAGCCTGCAACCAGATCGCTTCTTGTTCAGCTTAAATTCAATGTTTTTTTTTTTTTTTTTTGTTTTTTGTTTTTTTTTTAAGTATTCTTAGAGATGCTACAAGTGAAAGAAATAGACTGGAATAGCACAGTAATTTATATTTTACTGTTCCTCTTTTAGAAATAGATGTAGATAACATGAACTTTTTAACTCTGTGATTTGGGAGAAACACTTTTTCCCCTCTCTTTTGAAGAGATATACAAGTCCTGAGCCATTTGGCTAATGCTTGCTGCATTTTATTTATGTTTTTACAATTAAACAAGGGGCTGATAAGATTGACAAGGAAGACACAACTCAGGAGCTCGCTAGGCAGCAGCCTCCACACTCTTTGGGTGATGCAAAGAGCAGTAGGGTATGAACATGTTTTCCAGTGCAAGATAAATCCATTATAACATGCTCACTGACAAAGAAGTCACTTATAAGCCACTTACTATTCCCTGAAGTGCATCAGTTACGGGTCTAAATTGAGAGGTAAGCTCTGTTTTCCCCTTTAATTCGAGGCTTTGAAATGGCAACAAAAGGGAGTTTTCCTTTGATTTAATTCATTAAGAAATTGAAAAAGAACGGTAAAGATGAGCTGGTGCTGCCGGTTTGAACTCAATTTGTCCGTCGGGATTGCAAACGCCGACAGACACCGAGCGCCGACGGACGCCCAGCACTGAGTGTCTCACGCCCCGACGGATCCAACAGGGCCTGGAAGCTCCATGGAGCAGCTCAGCGCCTGCTCCACTCTCGCTCCCCAAAGCCCGGGATGGACCGGGGGCTCTGGACACATCCCCATTGTGGGGGGGCAGAGCCGCTGCTCGGGGGCCCCGGGGGATCCTTTACCCCCCTCGTGCAGCTGCGAGCTGCCGAGGACAAACTCCTAGTTCCTAGGCTTGAACCCCTGCTGGTTTACCTCTCATTCTCTTGCTCTGATTTGTTTGACTATAAGTGAAATTAATTCACCCCAGTCGTGTCTCTTATTCCAGTGACCCGTGAGTGATCCCTCTATGCCCTTTTCCCGATCCTCAAGCCTCTCCTGATCTGTTCCCTGCCCAGGGGGAGGAGGAGAGGGACAGAGCGGTTTTGCTGGCACCAGGCACCTGGCCGGACCCAGCCCACCCCAAAAACCCCTGCGATAATTCACGCCACCGTTACCCAGGCGCACGGCGGGTCTGGCTCCGCGGGCAGGCGGCTCCGGTAGTTCAAAGGGGGCAAAATGGGACCGAGTGAGAGGAAGCAGGTGGTGCCGGTGGGTGAAATGTCTTTGCTGCGAGCTGGCAGGGAGAGGAGGAGGGAGAACCTGGTGCAAAGTAAAGGGGAGAGAAAGAGGGACAAGGCTGGAGCTGTGGAAGGAAGCGGAGATGGCCAGGGGGCAGCTGAGCATTTTGCTTTCCAGCTCTATGGGAGGAAAGAAAGCGCTGTCAAATCCATCCAGGAAAAGAGAGGAGAAATAGCAGGTGGTGTAAATCGCAGGCAATTTGGATTCAATTTTCCTGTCTGAACTGCAAACGCCGACAGACTCCGAGCACCGCTGGACGCCTGCTACCGTTGCGATGTGTCTTGCTCTGGCTGCAGCCCGCCTGTTGAGACCCCCAGAAGCAGCTTCCCGGGGGTTGCCGTTCTCCACCGGCTTCTCCAGCGTGGGGCCCTTTTGGGTGCTGGTTTTGCCCAGGCTGTGGCTGCAGCGCTCGACCCGACCCCAGCCCGCGCCGTGTTCCCAGGCGGGGGCTTCGCTCTGCCCCGCCCGCGGGAGGGGATCGGAAAGCAGCCAATCGGAAGCGTCGGAGAGTGCGCCAGCCAATAGGAGCCCTGGCTCCTCCGGCAGCCAATGAGAAGCGCCATTCCCTGAGGGACCAGTCGCACCTCAGAGAGCCTCGCAGCTGCTTCGGTTTGGGGACGTTTGTGGAGATTTTGGAGTCGCTTTTTTTTTTTCCCCTAGCGCGGTTTTTCCTCAAAATAAGGGATTCCGGGGCGGGGGCGACTTCGGCTCTAGCGCTTCTGGGCCCTTTGAGGCGGGGGGAGCCTGTGGCGGCAGTGGCGGGAAAAGGGGTGCGGAGCATAAAAGGGGCCGCCGGCGTCGCGGCCCCTCAGTCGGGGGGCGGCGGCGGCGGCAGGAGCTCCGCGGGCTGGCCGGCTTCGGCCCTGAGGCGCGGGGAAGCGGCGTGGCAGCCGCGCTCCGGCTCCGCCATGGGCAGCGCCGCTTCGTGCCGGTAAGGAGCGGGAGAAGGCGCCGGCGGGCGGAGGGCGGCGAATGCCGTGGGCGTCCCGGGGCTTGGGCCGCCTGCGGTGCGCGGTGTGCCGAGAGCAGCGGGGAGGCCCCCCGGGGAGCGGCGGCGGGCGGGGCGCTGTGGGAGCCGGCGCACGTCCCTGAATGAGCCGCCCCGCGCAACGCGCGAGGTGCGAATGCAATCGAGCAGAACACAATAAAGTGCAGTAGAAGAGCCGCACCTAGAGGGCTCTCGGCCTCTGCCCCGTGTCACGAAAAGAGCTGCACCGAGGGACCGTCGGGGCGGAGATGCTGGTTAAAGAGAGTCACGGGAAAGGCTCGGAGCTGCGAACGGAATAAAATACAGAGAAATGGTTGAAGAAATATTCGAAAGGTACTGCAGGAGGAGTGGCCGCTGCCCCGTGTCACGAAAAGAGCTGCACCGAGGGAGCGTCGGGGCAGCGGTGCCGGGTAAAGAGCGGCACGGGAGCGCTTGATAGGTGTAAAGGGAATAAAATACAGAGAACGGTATAAAATATTCTAAAAGAAATGCAGCAGGAGCAGCCGCTGCCCCGTGTCACTAAAAGAGCTGCAGCCAGAGACCGTCGGTGCGGCAGTGGTGCTGAAAGAGCAGCATGGGAAAGGCTGAGAGGTGTAAAGCGAATAAAATACTGAGAATGGTCAAAGAAATGTAGTAAAGGTATTGCACCAGGAGCAGCCGCTGCCCCGTTTCACTAAAAGAGCTGCACCGAGGGACCATCGGGGCAGTGGTGCTGGTTAAAGAGAGTCACGGGAAAAGCTGAGGGGTGGTGTAAAGGGAATAAAATAGTGAGAATGCTAAAAAATGTTCTAAAATCATTGCAGCAGGAGTGGCCAGTGGCCCCTGGCACTAGAATAGCTGCACCGAGGCAATGTCGGCGCGCCAGTGCTGGTTCTAAAGAGGCACGGGAAAGGCCGGCAACTGTGAGCGAAATAAAGTACAGAGAATGGTCTAAGAAATAATAAAAGAACCGCAGCAGGAGTGGCCGCTGCCATGCGACAAAAAGAGCTGCACCGAGGCACACGTGAGGCAGGGGTGCTGCTTCAAAAGTGTCACGGGAAAGGTCGGAATTGCGAACGGAATAGTACAGAGAGAACGGTCTGAGAAGTATTCGACAAGTACTGCAGTAGGCGTGGCCGCTGCCCCGTGTCACTAAGAGAGCTGCACCGAGGCACCATCGGGGCGGCGGGGCTGGTTAAATAGAATCATGGGAAAGGCTGGGAAGTGTGAACGGAATCAAATGCTGAGAATGTATAAAGAATAGTAAAAGGCCTGCAGCAGGAGTGGCCACTGCAGAGTGGTGTGACCTCCTCTTCCTACCCCCTACCTCACCTCCCCACCCTCTCTCCCCCTGGGCCCCTGTCGGGAGAAGGGTGTCCCGGGGACGGTGCCGGGTCGAACCCCGCCAGGGGAAAGGGATCCGGAGGAAGGGGCGGGGGCTTGAGGAGGGAAGTCTCCCCTCTGTTCCACCTCCTCTCCCGGACCTCCTCCCGACGGGGTCCACCCTGATCAGGCCCCCAAGAGCCCCCCCTTCGGAGGGGGTCCTCCCTAACACTTCCCAGGAATCCCTCCTAAGGAGGGAGTCCACCCTGTCCCCATCCCCGACCCCCCCGGGGACCCCCAGTGTGATGTGGGGAGAGCCGGAGCCCCGGCGCTGTCGGGCGGTGCTTGTGAACTGTATGGGGGGACCCGCCGAGCGTGTTTGGCCCCCTTTGGGGACTCCAGCGATGGTGGGGAGCGCCGGGCTCCAGCCCTCTGGGCTTTATTCTCCAGCGCCCCGAGCCCCGCGGCCGCGGGGAAGGACGGAGAGAGAGGAGGGATAGCAGGGGATGAGATGGGGTAGGGAGGGGAGTCGGGGTGCCGAGGGAAGCGGGAGGGGAAGGGAAAGGCCTGCTGGGGAGAAGAGGGAGGGTAGACAGAGGAGGGGGAGAGGGGGAATAGAACGGGGTAGCGGGGTAGGGACAGGAGAGGAAGGAGTGTGGGGGGGTCGGGTTTGGGGGCAGGGGAGGGGGGAAAGGGGGAGAGGGAAGGGGGGAAAGGGAGAGAAAGAAGGGGAATACGGGGAGAAGGAAGGAGGGGTAGAGACGGGGACAGGAGAGGAAGCCGAAGCCCCCACGCTTCACCTGGGGAGGCCGGACAGCAAGCGCCTGCCCGCAGCGTGCTCGGAGGGAGCGAATGCCCAGCGAGGTGATTTCCAGGGAATAAATGACCTTGGCCTCGCCCCGCGCAGCCGCCCTGGGGCCCCGCCTCTAAAAATTCTGTTGGATAAACGGGGGGAGCAGGGGGGGAGCAGCGGGGGAGTGAGCAGGTGGATTTTTCGTGGATACAGGGAAAGGCATAGGAAGGGGCTCTCAGGTAAAATACACCTCATGGGTACCACAAGGAAAAGCCCCAAGTGCCCTTTTTCCAAGCTCTGACGTTCCAGAGAAGTAAATAGTGGTTAGCACATCCATTTCTATATTCCTTGCATGCCCAGTGCTTTGTTGGGAAGAGATAGTATTTGGAAATGAACAAATGCAGGGATGTAATTCCTGATAGTAAAGCCCTGGGGGCCCAGGTTTTGATATTCTTCCAGCACCCAATCCCAACAGAGGGAATCCTGGAGGAGGTGGAGAACGCTGTCACCCCGTTGGCGGGATTCCTGGGAAATGGAAAGCAGCAGAAGCAGTAAGAACAGAGTTAGAAGCAGGCTCCAGCCGGGTAAGGCAGACACCGAATCCTTTGGAATTAGAACCAAGCAGGGGTTAGAAGAATTAATTGCTGAATTTGTACCCCACGGATTCCTGAGCAGGATCCCAGCAGGGAAGACTGCAGGGATACTCCACGAGAAGATCCAGACACAGATCTCACGGAGATGGGCCCGTGGTGTCAGTTTGCTGTGTGCCCAAGACCCCTGGCACGGGTCTGTGTCTCATTTTGTAAAGGGTGAGTGTTGCACAGAACCCTACGTTGTGATACTGAGGTATAATTTGGGCCGTTGAGTGCTGTGGGTTTTGGGGGGCGCTTTTTTGTTTTGAATGGTTCCCACTGGGAAGTTTCATGTACGGGTGGCTCTGATCTGCTGGGCTTTGTGCTGCTCGTCCCACTACAAGCTCTGAGCAAAGGAGGGACGTGACAGCTCTCTCACCAAGCTGGCATCCTTGGCCTGAGCAGTTGTGGAAGCAGCCGGCAGGCTTCTTGCCTGCTGAACCACTTCTTGTGGCGTTAAGGCTGACATGCAGTGCTAAAGAAAATTCCTCCCTTTTCATGTGACAGTGGCACTGACAGGAGAGGGAAGGACTGGGACAGAATATTAAGGAACTTAGAACTTCAGGTATGACACAAAAGAGCTCAGAGTGCAAAAAGGGGAATGTGTGCCCAAATTGCCTCGAGGCAGTTTTGCAGTCTGTTCTCTGCAATTGTGTCTTCTGAACATGAGACCGTTTTATTCATTGTGCTGTGCAAAAGACAATGCACAATGTTCTAACTTCTAAGCCTCTCATCGTGATCGTTCCAAGCACACGGAGATACCAGCAGGGGAAGAGAATGGATAAAGGTGAAATTTCCCTGAGAAAAGGTTCGGAGATCAGGGTGTTCACTGGCGGCATGGGCTGGGTTTAGGGCTGAGCAGCACCAAAGCTGGAGCACATCACCCACTCAGCTTTCACCTCCTGTTTCAGCAGGGGGTTCGTGGCCCTGCCAAGAGACAGATGTTAATTAACGAGTCCCAGGCTGAGCCCTGACAGTAAGCGGTTCTGTTTGAGCTGGTGGTTTATTGGCACATTCATCAGCCACACTCTCTAATAAGTCCTGGGGTTTGTTCCTGGTTTTCTTTCAGCCTTACGTCCACCTTTCCACCCCCTTTCTTCTCTCTGTCCGGTGTGTCTTTTGTGTTGCTTTCTTATCTTGTGTGCTCCCGATCGCATTCCATTTCACTGCTTCACTCTCTTGATCTTGTTTTTCTTTTAAGAAATAAATACTAATCTTTATTTAATAAATACTGCAGAGAGGAGAGGTGGGAGAAATGTTCCCCGACAGTCGTGAAGTTGCAGCAGGCAGCAGAGTTCTGCAATAGGGATGTCCTCATGTTCTTTGAAGAAGTAAGTACTCAATCTTTGTTTAATAAATAGTGCTCAATCCCTCTCCCCGTTCCGTCCTACTTTTCATCTCTGTCTCCCTCCCTGCCCTTTTCTCTTTCTCTTTCCTTCTTTCTTGCTCTCCTTCTTCCTTTGTCCTGCAGCGGGACTGTATTTCTTTGTCCCTCCCACCGTCCTTTTGCCTGTACCTGTCTGCATCTGCTGCTCAGTCCCTCTCCCTCACGGTACCCTTCTCTTGAGAAGCCTGTGTCCTGCTGCCCATGCCTCTCTTTCTCCATCCCTCTGCTGCGCCTTGCCCGTCTTCCCCCCACGCCCCCGTGCCGTGGTCATTTCCTCTCTCCGTCCTTGTTTCCCTCTTTGTATCCCTCTGTCCTTCCTGGGGTTTTACCGCTCTTTTTCTCTGTCCTTCTCCGTGCCTCACCACTGTTCCTTTTGATTCTCTGTGGCCCTGTCGTGCTCCCTGTGCCGTTGTTTCTCACCGGATCCTTCTCTCCTGTCCCTGTCCTTTTTTAATCCCTCTCTGTCGTGCTGCCCATGCCAGGTGTTGGTTTTTTTTTCAATTTCATCCTGCAGCCTGCTCTTCCGTTTCTTTCTGTGTCCCCTCTGCTCCCAGTCCCTCTTCCTGCCTCTCCTGGTCTCTCCCTGGCGCTCCCATCGCAGCGCTCGGTGGGTCCGTGAGCGCAGGTTGGGATCCCGGAGCTGCAGCCTCTCGGGGGGCAGCGGCGGCGTGGTAGGGAAGGGGTGGGACAAGTCGTGCCCCTGCCCCGGGCGCAGGCACGGAGCGGAGCCTGAGCGGGAGCCGTGGCACCGTCGCGGGACACGCTGCCCCCGTGCCGCGGGGCGGCCACCAGCCTGCGACACCGGAGCTGGGGAGGAACTTGAAGCCTTCTGCGGGCCTGGCCCCCTTTACTTGTGCCAGCAGGGCCCCTTTTTGGGGGATGTACACATGGAAATGGCTTTATTAAAGCGACGCGCTGCTGTCCAGGGCAGTTTGACTCGTTTTGTGCTTTCTTTGAGGGTGAGGAAAAAAGGCTGGGGGAGGGGGTGGAGACTCGGGGGCCGTGATGTCATTTGGGGCACCCCAATGTCCCTGGGAGAGCCACGAGAGCCATGATGCGGTGGAGGAGCAGGTGAGTGGGGAATGAGGGGGGCCATTGCTGGGCGCCCTACCCCAGGGGGAAAATGGCAGAAAATTCACAGGGACGGGGTGTGTGTAGAATACTATAACCTGACAAGGTTTTCATTTTGACATCTATTGATAAACGATACTAATTTGGATATAAATTCGTTTTGAAATAAGCTCTCTCTATCTACTCTATTACATACAGGAATATAAGTAACTCGGGATAGAGAGCTGTAGGTTTTGAAAATAATGACGTGATGTTTTTATACAGGAATGAAACAAGCAAGTGCCTGAAACCACGAGAACGGACGGTCGGGGCGAAGGCGATGCGAAGCGCTCCGAGCCGGCTTTTCTCTGTGTTCGCTCGCTGCCCCGGAGCGCGTCCCAGCCCTCGGCTGCGCCGGGCGGCGGTGCTGCCGCCTGGTGGCGAAAGCGCGGTACTGCCGCCCCCGGCACAGCGCCCCGGCCCTGCCCGCCGCCCCGTGCCGGGCGAGGAGCGGGAGCGAGCGGGGCCGTGTCCGGAAACGGAGGGCGCCCGAGGGGAATGACAGCGGTGGGGGGGGCCCGGCGGGGCCGGTTTTGCCGGGCAGCAGAGACGCGGTGGCACCGCGACACGGGGCGGGGGGCAGCGGGCGGGCGCGGTCGGAATTGAGCTGCCCACGTGCCGCTCCCAAGAGGGCGGCTCGGGAAGGAAGGCGCAGTTGGGCACCCTCGGGACGGCGTCAGGGACGCTTGATTGGCACGCGCCGGGACCCTCCAGGGGCCGTGTCCGGCATCGGCCACACACAAGATGGCGGACGCGGCGGGGGCTTGGCAGAGGCGTTCCCGCCGATGCCTGCCGCCGCTCGCGCGGCTGTCGCCCGCCTCCGGCGCCGCTGACCCGGCCGGCCGTGTCCTCGCACCGCGCAACGCCGCGGAAAATCGCGCCGAAAGCGCGGGACCGGCGTCAGAGTCGGGGCCGGATTCAGGCAACCGAATAGACAGACGCCCTCGTGACGAGTGGGGGCCTTAAGTGTACCATAACAAAGATGGCGGCACGACCGGAAGCGGCTTCTGCCAGCACCCAAGATGGCGACGAGAGGGCGGAAGTCAGGTGATTGCCACACTAAAGATGGCGTCTCTGTCCGCGACCGGATTGACCTTTCAAAGATGACGGCATCGTGCGCATGCGCCTTGGGTAGGTACGAAAAAGCGCGGGAAAGGAAGGACCCCGCGTCCGTCTATTCGGCTGCCTGAACGCGACCCCGTCGCCGACGCCGACCCAGCGCTCTCGGTGCGATTTTCCGCGGCGTTTCCCGGTGTGCGGACACGGGCTGTGGGGTCAGCGGCGCCCGGGGGCGGGTGGGAGCCGCGCGCGCGCCGGCAGGCAGCGGCGGGGACGCCTCCCTACCGCTCGCGCCGCTCCCGCCCCCCGAGAAGCCCCCGCGCCACGCGCCGCCGTGCCGGGCTCTCCTCGCCCCCCTCCTCCCGCTCCCCTCCGGCCCGGGGAGATGCGGGGAAACACAAAAGCAGCGAGGAAGAGCAGCCACCGGAGCTGCCCGAGCCCTTCCCCCGCCCGAAGGGCGGCGGCTGCCCGGAGCCGGGAGGAGGCAGCGGCTCTTTCCCGGGAGGTGAGAGCTGGGGGGGGGTGGGGCGCGGAGCTGGAGGCAGGCTTTTCCCGGCAGGGGAAATGCGGGGAGGATTTCAGCTCCCAGCAGCTCTCGGTGAGTGCTGGATGGACCCTAGGTGAGCCAGGTAGCAGCTGTGGGTGGTGTTTGTGTCCCCGGCAGCTGCTGAAATGGCAGCTCGCAGCAGCCTCGTGTGTGTGTGTGTGGAAGCAGCTCTAGTGCCGGCAGCCAAAGCAAATCAAATTTCTATCAGATTTGTATCAAATGTGGTGTTTAAATCTGGGACCGCTCAGTTCCCTGGCTGTGAAAGTCCTTGAGGTAGCCAAGCTGAGCCGGTTTTGAGAATTCCAAGCATTGTGACCTTATGCTTTTTAATACAACGTTTAAATAATTAATACTGAATTGAGACAATATCAAGGGGATTTGTTAGAGTGGCAGAAATGGGTTTTTTTCACCTGGCAGTGTGTTGGGATAATCAGCACTCCTTATGTTAGAATTAATTGGTCTTCCTTCCTTTCCCTTTTTTCCTTTCTAGATTGTGGATAATTGGGGAAAATACCTGGGATAAAGAAACGAAATGCACGAGGGAAGCTTCATGTTCCCAAGGGGATGCTTTAGGCACGTGCAGCTTCTGAACTGCACCGATAATTGCAGCGGCGGCGTGGTAGGGAAGGATGGACAACTCGTGCCCCTGCCCCGGGCGCAGGCACGGAGCGGAGCCTGAGCGGGAGCCGTGGCACCGTCGCGGGACACGCTGCCCCCGTGCCGCGGGGCGGCCACCAGCCTGCGACACCGGAGCTGGGGAGGAACTTGAAGCCTTCTGCGGGCCTGGCCCCCTTTACTTGTGCCAGCAGGGCCCCTTTTTGGGGGATGTACACGTGGAAATGGCTTTATTAAAGCGACGCGCTGCTGTCCAGGGCAGTTTGACTCGTTTTGTGCTTTCTTTGAGGGTGAGGAAAAAAGGCTGGGGGAGGGGGTGGAGACTCGGGGGCTGTGATGTCATTTGGGGCACCCCAATGTCCCTGGGAGAGCCACGAGAGCCATGATGCGGTGGAGGAGCAGGTGAGTGGGGAATGAGGGGGGCCATTGCTGGGCGCCCTACCCCAGGGGGGAGCCAGCCAAAAATGGCAGAAAATTCACAGGGACGGGGTGTGTGTAGAATACTATAACCTGACAAGGTTTTCATTTTGACATCTGTTGATAAACGATACTAATTTGGATATAAATTCGTTTTGAAATAAGCTCTCTCTATCTACTCTATTACATACAGGAATATAAGTAACTCGGGATAGAGAGCTGTAGGTTTTGAAAATAATGACGTGATGTTTTTATACAGGAATGAAACAAGCAAGTGCCTGAAACCACGAGAACGGACGGTCGGGGCGAAGGCGATGCGAAGCGCTCCGAGCCGGCTTTTCTCTGTGTTCGCTCGCTGCCCCGGAGCGCGTCCCAGCCCTCGGCTGCGCCGGGCGGCGGTGCTGCCGCCTGGTGGCGAAAGCGCGGTACTGCCGCCCCCGGCACAGCGCCCCGGCCCTGCCCGCCGCCCCGTGCCGGGCGAGGAGCGGGAGCGAGCGGGGCCGTGTCCGGAAACGGAGGGCGCCCGAGGGGAATGACAGCGGTGGGGGGGGCCCGGCGGGGCCGGTTTTGCCGGGCAGCAGAGACGCGGTGGCACCGCGACACGGGGCGGGGGGCAGCGGGCGGGCGCGGTCGGAATTGAGCTGCCCACGTGCCGCTCCCAAGAGGGCGGCTCGGGAAGGAAGGCGCAGTTGGGCACCCTCGGGACGGCGTCAGGGACGCTTGATTGGCACGCGCCGGGACCCTCCAGGGGCCGTGTCCGGCATCGGCCACACACAAGATGGCGGACGCGGCGGGGGCTTGGCAGAGGCGTTCCCGCCGATGCCTGCCGCCGCTCGCGCGGCTGTCGCCCGCCTCCGGCGCCGCTGACCCGGCCGGCCGTGTCCTCGCACCGCGCAACGCCGCGGAAAATCGCGCCGAAAGCGCGGGACCGGCGTCAGAGTCGGGGCCGGATTCAGGCAACCGAATAGACAGACGCCCTCGTGACGAGTGGGGGGGGAAGGGGGGGGGGCCTTAATGTACCATAACAAAGATGGCGGCACGACCGGAAGCGGCTTCTGCCAGCACCCAAGATGGCGACGAGAGGGCGGAAGTCAGGTGATTGCCACACTAAAGATGGCGTCTCTGTCCGCGACCGGATTGACCTTTCAAAGATGACGGCATCGTGCGCATGCGCCTTGGGTAGGTACGAAAAAGCGCGGGAAAGAAGGACCCCGCGTCCGTCTATTCGGCTGCCTGAACGCGACCCCGTCGCCGACGCCGACCCAGCGCTCTCGGTGCGATTTTCCGCGGCGTTTCCCGGTGTGCGGACACGGGCTGTGGGGTCAGCGGCGCCCGGGGGCGGGTGGGAGCCGCGCGCGCGCCGGCAGGCAGCGGCGGGGACGCCTCCCTACCGCTCGCGCCGCTCCCGCCCCCCGAGAAGCCCCCGCGCCACGCGCCGCCGTGCCGGGCTCTCCTCGCCCCCCTCCTCCCGCTCCCCTCCGGCCCGGGGAGATGCGGGGAAACACAAAAGCAGCGAGGAAGAGCAGCCACCGGAGCTGCCCGAGCCCTTCCCCCGCCCGAAGGGCGGCGGCTGCCCGGAGCCGGGAGGAGGCAGCGGCTCTTTCCCGGGAGGTGAGAGCTGGGGGGGGGTGGGGCGCGGAGCTGGAGGCAGGCTTTTCCCGGCAGGGGAAATGCGGGGAGGATTTCAGCTCCCAGCAGCTCTCGGTGAGTGCTGGATGGACCCTAGGTGAGCCAGGTAGCAGCTGTGGGTGGTGTTTGTGTCCCCGGCAGCTGCTGAAATGGCAGCTCGCAGCAGCCTCGTGTGTGTGTGTGTGTGTGTAGAAGCAGCTCTAGTGCCGGCAGCCAAAGCAAATCAAATTTCTATCAGATTTGTATCAAATGTGGTGTTTAAATCTGGGACCGCTCAGTTCCCTGGCTGTGAAAGTCCTTGAGGTAGCCAAGCTGAGCCGGTTTTGAGAATTCCAAGCATTGTGACCTTATGCTTTTTAATACAACGTTTAAATAATTAATACTGAATTGAGACAATATCAAGGGGATTTGTTAGAGTGGCAGAAATGGGTTTTTTCACCTGGCAGTGTGTTGGGATAATCAACACTCCTTATGTCAGAATTAATTGGTCTTCCTTCCTTTCCCTTTTTTCCTTTCTAGATTGTGGATAATTGGGGACAATACCTGGGATAAAGAAACAAAATGCACGAGGGAAGCTTCATGTTCCCGAGGGGATGCTTTAGGCACGTGCAGCTTCTGAACTGCACCGATAATTGAGGCTCCCAAAGAAACCTTCCAAAGCTGGAAGGGACAGGGAAGAGAATTGCAAGAGAGGTGTGGGAAGTGCTTTCTCCCAGGTCTGCACAGCACCGAGGTGGGAATGACTTAAAACTATTCCTTGTCCCTCTCCTGTTCCCAGCCCAGGACTAAGCTGGTGTTCCCTGGGTGGCCGCAGTTCCCTGGATGGGGTGGGAGGGGGTCTCTGCCGGAGAGTGGGAGAAACGTCCCTGCCGGTTGCTGTGCCCTTGGTGGCCAGAGAACGCTGATCTTGGCAAGGTGGGTTTGTGAGTATTGAATCCATCCTAGCTCCTTTATAATGAGGTGTTTCAATGAGTCATCGGGGGGACCACTTTTAGCTGGCTTTAGTTAAGTTTCTTTTTCGTGCTGTTTAGATGGTGAAATTGCCAAACCCTGAAGTTTGCTAAATTAACCCTGAAAAGCTTCAATGAACCAACCCTGAGGGAATTGGGGATTGGATATCTGGGATCTTATGGCTCTTTGAGGCCATGTTGGGTTTACCCCCTGATTTTGGTGCCAAGGGAAACTCCAAGTTAAGAATAATCCAAATATGAACCACTTCTCACAAAACTCAGCTTTGCAAACCTTTATTGGGGCTAAAAAAAAGGAGATGGGAATGTCCTTGGCAGAAAAGCAGCTGTGAGGCACAGCAGGCTTCAAATGCCTGTCAGCAGGAGATCCAGGAGAAATGGCTGCTGGCTCCTGGCATCCTGGGCTTTCCAGGCAGGTTTTGTACCGGATCGCAAGGCAGTTTTCGTGCCTCTGGGGGGTGGCACCCGCATCCCACCGGAAAGGGAAAATGCGGAGAGAGCGGCAAGCGGGAAGACGGTTGCTGACGCACGTCCTCGGATTGCAGTTCCTCCCGGTGGGTCTGTGCTGCTGGAAGTACAAAGGAGATCAGTCTTGGGGTACCTGTTGGTTCACCTGTGGGGCTTGGGAGAGACGCTGGACGTGAAATTCCGGGGATGTTCCCCTTGCTGGAGTGAGAAGCAGTGGAAGCTGTTTGCTGTCTGCTTCTTCATCCCCTTCACCTCGGTGCCCTGGGGCTCCAGGTATTCCTCCCTCACGTTTGCTTTTCCAGGGGTCTCTAAATGAGGGCTTGAGCTTTGCCGTAGCTCCCGTTTACAGGGAGGATCTGTTCCAGGAAAGGTCTCCTGGTCTGGACCGATGCCGTTGCAGGAAGAGCAGGAAACCCCACCTCTCCTGCGGCTCGCTCATCTGAATCGCCTGCAGGCAGCAAGGATTGTTCCCAAGTGTCATCCCCTGGCTCCGTGACTCGGTGAGGCCGTGTTCCCCCAAAGGCCAGGGGCCGCTTTGTGTTGCAGCTCAAGGAAGTCCAGCTCGGCGGTACTGGGTTTGGTTTTTGTGTGCAACGAAAACACAAAAAAATTCCCCTCCTCAGCTGGCACAGCCCTGGAGCGGGAGTAGATTCCCCTTATCCCAGAGTTATCCCTCTCCTGCCCCAGATCCCTGCGGTCCCGTGTGTTTTCCTAGCGCACAGCGCTGAGGGATCTAAACAAGGAAAGCAATCCCTGTTCCTTCTCTTCTCCCTCCTTGATGTTCCCAGGCCCTGCATCTCCCTGGCTCTTCCCTGTCTGACTCTTCATCTCTGTCCCACCTTATCCCGATCAAATAAGGGCCTGAGACGTGTTTAGCAGCAAATGCATTCTTGTAAAGAAAGCCGAGTGCAAAGAGCATCCAAATGCAGAGAAGTCTTTAGAAAAGCAATCCAGATGTGCAAATGAGGGATGTGTCTTCCTGCGTGTCCTGTCATTTTTCTCTGCCAGGTTTCGGAGGGGTTTCTCTCCTTGATTTTCTCTGATCCAGGTGTGTCCCTTCCTTTGTCCAAACCCAGTGCCAGAGGATTGAACAGCTGACGAGTGGGGTCTGAGATGAAAATGGTTCTGCTAAAATTAGGGAAACAATGCTAGAAGAAAAATGAGCATCCTTTTAATGCCTAGAATAAAAGTGCTGGAAAAGGGCACTTTTTATTTGATTTGGTGTCTCTCTCCTTTTTTTTTGATGGCTAAAACTCCATGGTGAGCAATCAGAGCAGAACTATGAAATGCAGGAGTCTTTGATTCCACAGTGGGGTTAACTTCCCTTTTCTGCTTTCTTTCAGGACAGGAAAAAACACTGAACTCGTCCCATCTTTGCCAAGAGCTTTGGTGTTGGAGCAGCCAAACCCAGGTAGGGCCGCCCTGGTCCTGCCCGTGGTGTGGGTAAGTCACAGGCTCGTCTTTCCCTCTCTGCTGGGATGAACTCCCTAGGCAATGCCATTTCTGACAGCCCGGTCCCGCCCGTGTCTGCTAGAAAAGGGCAGAGGTGAAGAGGCGACTGCCAGAGTTCCTTGGGGATGATGGAGTTGTGGTGTTTGGCTGTGCCCAGAGGGGCAGGCTGGGCATTATTTGTGTGTCTAAGGACTGGTTTGGGTGTTGAGGAGCCGAGCTCTCGGTGTATTCCCAGGGGTGGCAGCTGGTGCAGGGCTGGGTGACAGCCTCTGGTTGGGCTCGGGGCAGGCACTGGCCCTGGCACAGACACAGGGGGGTTTTGGGAGGGTTTGGGAGCGATGGGAGGAAAATGAGGGATGGTGCTGGGCGGAGCAATGGGCCCGTGCTCGTGTCAGCGCAGCCATGCAGGGCACTGAGATCTGGGTAAAACTCCAGCTCTCCTGGTGTTCAGGGATACAAGGTCTGAGGGACTGGATTTACCTGGGGCTTTCCAGGACAGCAGGAACAAGAGGAAATGTGGTGCCAGAGCTGTGTCCCATCGGGTTGTGTTTCCCTCTTTCCCCTTTCCGTTTCCATTTCCTCCTCAGTGCAGGTGTCCCCTGCAGCCCATGAGCACAGGCCCGGTGACAACTCCCTGTCCTCCTCCTGTCCCCCTGTGCCCCCTTTGTTGGACAAGTCTCGAATGGCAACACACATTCCCAAAGACTGTCTGCTTCCTTAAATCCACGGACCAGTTAGTGCTGTCTCTGAACAGCTGAAATGAGCTTTCAGCGCCTAGAAACGAGCAGGAGTGACAAACAAAGGGATTTGAATCTGGAAATAGGTGAGTTCCACCTGCCCACCGCTGCTGATGCAGAGGCTGGGGCTCAGGGCATCTGTGCAGCCCTTCCCTATGGCGCTGATCCCTCACTGGAGTTTTGTGGTGTTGCCAAACTGGGCCTCAAACCAGGAGAAGATCGGCCCCGACCATTTGCTCCCGACCCTGGCACACCCACAGTGTGTTAGCTGGAGCGTGTGCCTCAGCTGGTGTCACTGAGTTTCACCAGAGTCGCAAGTTTGCCCCTGCTCTGGGCGATTCCGAGTGACCATAGCATCAGTTCTGCACTAAACACCGTTTTGCCAGACCCAGAGATTTGGCCACAAAGTGACTTCTGAACAGAAAGTCAAAATGCAGGAAAAGTGCCGGGACCACAGACGGGCCTGGGTACAGCACAGTCTTTGTGGGTCACCGTCACTCCGGGCCCTCACAGTCTCTCCCCATCTTCCTTGGAGGCTCCCTTCAGTTACAGGAGGCCTTGCTCACTGCCGGTTGTGACTATTCTCTGTCCGGGAAATGAGTTGAATTTCCTTGTCAAATCTAGTAGGTTTTTATATTCAGGCTTCTCTGCTGTGGGATTCATACTCAGAGACTGGCGTTTGTGTCTGGACACTTCCAGAAAGTGGATGTAATCTGTGGATGTATAAAGAAAATGCCTATTCATCACCTCTTAGGCAACAAGAGCAGTGCAGGTGAGGGTCAGGCCAGACTGGCGTGGCAGCCTTTTCACCAGTTCACCAGTTGAGCTGGTGCCAAGGTGAGCCCAGTCTCTAAATTTCCCTTGCATGCCCCAAGGTGTGCATCATAAGATTTGTGCTTGTTCGAAGGACAGGATTGAGCCGGTCTCCCGTGTCAGGCGACGTTCTGTTTGCTGCACCTGGGTGACTCTAGGGGGTCCCGGAGTAATACAGACATGCTGGGTAGAGAAGGCACAAAAGAGTGCTTTCCTTTCAAACACGGGAACTGGTAAAAAAACATGGTTTGTCTCTCACTGCCTGTGTTCCCTTCTACCCAGGGGGGCCGTACGGAGCTGATGACTTCCCGCCTGTGTTGACATATGTGCTAGCCCAGTGTGATATGCTGGAGCCGGAGACTGAAATCAAATACATGACGGAGTTGCTGCATCCATCCTTGCTGCATGGAGAAGGTAATCTGTTTTTTAATTTTTACTAGAACTGCCTGGGGGTGTTCTTCCTCATAGCACAGTTGCTGTTCCCCTTGTTTGAGTAGAAATCCTGTTAAGGGGAGACCTAATGACAGTGATGTTGATAGTGTAGCAAGAGAATGTCCTAATCATTTCCACTGCCGGGTAGCTTGCAGAGCACAAGCCCCAGCGGCCTGAAAATGTGCTGCTGTGCATTGCTTTATGAGCAAATACGTTCTTTCCAACCTGTTTTGACTCAGCAGGCAAGCACGTGCACCGTGCAGGTGCCGAACGGCCTTAGCCTTTCGTGCCTGAAAATTTCCCGAGAGCATTTATGGGGCAGCAGCCCTTGGCTAATTGTGAGGCACATAATGAGACTTGGGTTAGGTGCTTTGTGAAAACTTCTGGGGGACTTCTTTGCATCTTTGGGGAAGTGCTTTTGAGAACATTGTTCCCTTTTAATGATCTTTGCTTCTTCCCAACATTTGCTTCTCACAAAGTATTTTTATGAGCCCTAGGAATATGTTTCTTGAGGCCTTTCTTGCATGAGGGCCTAAGTCTGCTAGAGGCAAGGAAAGCTGCCTCCTTGCTGTTTCTGCGGTGGCATATTTAACGAAGAAGTTTTCTGCAAGGCTCTGGTAGGCCCCAGAATCGAAAAGGTTTACGAGGAAGTTTAAAGGTTCTCGCAGCCGAGCCTAGCTGCGTGTTTAGGTATACGTACGTGTTTCCTATTCCTGCTGTATCTTGGCTGTATCTTCTTGCATGCCAGGATGCCTGGGAGAATTCATGCCACGATTCCTCCAATCTGGCACCAGTCTGCTCCTTGCTTGGTGTACAGAGCATCCTTGAGCGCATTGTTGGGAATCTTAGCATGGAAAATACTTGAGATGTGAAGCTGGAGATCGTTAACATGCTTGAAAAGCAGAAAGATTTCCTGGACTATTAAGTCATGTTGTTTTGAATGCAGCAAAGGAAGTCAGTCCATAGGCTGGGCCTGTCTTTGGCACTAGCTCAGCTCTACTGTGCAGAAAAAATTGTGTAGTGCTTTGGGATCGTGCATTTCAACTGTGATGTATTGTCCAATTTATGTAATGGGTCTTGCATGAATTTTATGTGTTAAGGAATCAGCTTTCCTCAGCACCAGTAGACCCAGCCATGGGCACCGCTGTATCATATGGAGCACATGCAGCCACTGCCTGCGTCTGAGCAGCTGAGGACACACCCTGCAGCATTTTGCAGGCCAGTGAGCAGTTTTCCTTTTGTGTGTAAATATTTTGGCAATAGAATACAGGGACCTTCTGTATATCTGTGTGTGTGTCTGGGTGCCTCTGTGTGTGTATTTATATATCTCAAAGAAAACCATCTGTACTTTTGTGACTGAGACCACTCTGAGACGTTCTTCCCTTGCTGTCCTTCACAGGAGGCTATCACTTGACAAGCGCATATGGAGCACTTTCACTGCTCAAGACCTTCCAGGAAGAACAAGGTGCCCAGCTGCTCAGTTCAGAGGCCAGAGATACTCTCCGGCAGCGGCACAAGAGGAGGACAACAAACGGGACAATACCTTCAGCTGATGATTTTCAGATAGAGCTTAGGGCTGAAATAAAAACTGGGATGATTGTGTTGTTGGAAATTGCCATTTGAGAAGTATGATTCCCTTGGGGCCACAAGTGGAGTGAAACAGTGCTGAGATTAGGGCTGGCAAATTTGCCTCGGTTTTGAAGTCTTTGCACTTTTTATCAAACAGTTGCATTGTGATGGTCTGAAGAAAACACTAAATAATAGAGCTTTCTTACCTTTCCCTTTTAAGTCCTGTAGAGCAAGGACAAACTGAATTGTATTTTAGATTCTGGGTTTTTTGTATGCTTTACTGTTCAAAAGATCAAATCCAGGTTTGATCAGCACAACTCCCCAGCAGCCAGTGGTAACAAATAATTTTTAAGGTTTGGATCCTGTTCTAGTGCACCAGAAACCAATCAATCCGCTTTGGCTCTGCAAACATCAGCAACACCAAACTGAGCTGCCAGCATGAAGCACCTCACTGCTCCTACCCCGCCTTGCAAAGCGCAGGCCCTTCCTTTCCCTGCTCTTGCATCACCGCTGCCCGGTGCAGCCGTAGCTCAGAGACCCGGGGCGCACCCCACCGGCACGGGACAGTGTCACGATCCGCTCGAGACGAGCGGGGGTTGTGATGGTTCGTTACCAGAATCTCAGAGTGCAAAAGAAACACCAACGGGGAGAAGTGTAAATTTCAATCATCACAGTGTATTTTATTGCGTACCAACGCGGTGTAATTGCGATAGAGAGGGAGAGAGATGTAAGGAAACAAAGGATAGAGGGAGAGAAAGGGGGGTTATAGCTACCAACGGCCAGACGGAGTCCTCTTGATCCGTCGTCTTCCGTGGGGGATCCCAACTGGGGTCTTCTCAGAGAGTCCTTTAATAGTCCTTTTGGAAGCGAGTGGCAGCCGGCAACAGGTGAGGCAAGCCTTTTCGAAGCGAGGGGCAGCTAGCCGAGAATGGGGGGCCAAGTCCCATTGTTTCGGGTTAACGGCACAGAACAGGTAACAGCATGGTCCTTGGTCTGGTAACAGCAGGGTCGACGCGTCTCCTTGCCCACTGTACTCAGGCACGTACACCGGCTCCGACATGTCCCGTGCTGTTCCTATTGTGATGGCAGCAGGA